>CM056050.1:202670804-203049861 GCA_029574335.1 Rana kukunoris | reverse complement strand
TTCCAAAACAGGTGCAGAAAGATCCAAACAAGTGATGTCCAGAGAACCTCCACCAAATAGCAAGGAATGGCCTCTCACCTTAATTATTCGACCTGCAATAGGTCACACAGCATGAAATATATGCAGAACCTCCGGTTCACACAGGGACAGCAAGCAGCAGCAGCTCAAATATGGTAGACTCACTCAAAGGTAAGGTAGGCAATTAGGGCATATGAAATACAAAAGAAGGAGGAGATCTAGTGCTCTCTGAAGCGAACCAATGTAAAATGTATTAAAAATATCAAGGATACACTCACATGTAAAGGCACTCTTCAGTGAGTGCAACGAATCAGCATAGACAAATAAGCACACTCTGTGCTGTACAGAACGATTCAGCATAAACCAGATCACAGCGTGGAAAACGGCTGGATCTCACCTGGGTTGACGATCGCGGGTGACGTCGCGCATAGCTCCTCCCCCTCGTACGTCGTTACGTCCCTATGGGCGGGACTTCATCAGCATGGGGAGAAGAGAAGCAATATGAAAATTAAAATGAAATAACTGACCAAGAAAGCATCTAGTTTATAGACATTTGTAAATTCTAAAATTATAACAAGCATGACAAATAATCCATCATGTAAACCAACTGGTGGTACTAAAATAGATTCATTGTTATTAAAAAGAAGATGAATATAGAAGGATTTACTTAAACGGGAGCAGAAAGAATCTGAAACAGCTCTGTATAGAAACCAGCCAGCTTTTAATGATGAAAATGAAATCTAGAAGCTGATTGCCATGCACAACAGCTCCAGATTTAGTCTGTACCCATCTTAGTAAACTCCCCTAAGGCACCTTTCACATAGGCTCTCCGATATGGTCCGCCTGTCAATTTTTCAGGCGGACCCGATCAGACCCTCCAGTCTCTACTATGGAGCAGTGGATGTCAGTGGTGACATGTCTTCTGACAACCGCCATTATTCGATTTGATCCCATCCACAAAATCTAGAAGGATGGTGGTTCTATTTTCCATCTGTCTAGTGGATTGGACCGGATATGATCAGATGAAGATGGAGAGGTAGTCTGTTTTTACCTGATCTCTCCAGGAGAGGAGTGCGGGACTGTGTCCGTCTCTGCTCTGCACAATGAGTGGAGACGGACCTGTCATCTGCCTGCTCATCGGGGATCAGTTGAGCGATCCCTCGCTGAGCAAGTGGAATCAAAATAATTGAGGCGTCCTGTGTCAAAGAAGTTTTATAGTTTCATTAACCTTTTCATATCCAGAAGAGATCACAACTTTTGTGATCAGACCAAGTTTTAAAACTTTGGTATGTTCCAGTTTAATTAGTACTGAATTAACTGATTTGCATACTATAATGATTTTCACATAGTTTTTTTTTAACATGTGTGAGGTATACACTTATTTCTATACATTCAAAAATTCCCACTTGAACACGAAATCAGTGTTTCACTTTGTTTAACCACTTGACCACTGGGCACTTAAACACCCTTAATAACCAGACCAATTTTTAGTTTTCGGTGCTCTCACAGTTTGAATGACAATAACTCAGTCATACAACACTGTAACGAAATGAAATTTTTGTCCTTTTTCCCCCACAAATAGAGCTTTCTTTTGGTGGTATTTGATCACCTCTGCGGTTTTTATTTTTTTTGCTATAAATGAAAAAAGAACAACAATGTTTTAAAAAATATTAATTTTTCTTCATTTCTATTATAAAATTTTGCAAAAAATTAAATTTTCCTCATAAATTTGGCCTAAAATGTATACTGCTACATATCTTTGGTAAAAAAAAAAAAATGTTGTATATTATTTAGTCTGGGTGAAAGTTATGGGGTCTACAAGCTATGGTACCAATTACTGAAAATTGAGCAATTTCATCACACCTGATGTACTGACAGCATCTCTCATTTCTTGAGACCCTAACATGCCAGAAACGTACAAATACCCCCCAAATTACCCCTTTTTGGAAATAAGACATTCCAAGGTATTTAGAAAGAGGCCTGGTGAGTTTTTTAAAGTTGTCATTTTTTCCCACAATTCTTTGCAAAATCAAGATTTTTTTTTCATCAAATTTTCATATTAGCAGATTATTTCTCACACACAGCATATGCATACCACAAATTACACCCCAAAACACATTCTGCTATTCCTCCCGAGTATGGCGATACCACATGTGTGAGACTTTTACACAGTGTGGCCACATACAGAGGCCCAACATGCAGGGAGCACCCAGGCCAATTGCGACATTTCTCTCCTACATGTAAAAATCATCATTTATTTGCCAGAAAATGACATAGAACCCCAAAACATTATATATGCTTTTTAGCAAAGACCCTAGAGAATACAATGGCGGTCGTTGCAACTTTTCATCGCGCATGGTATTTGCACAGCAATTTTTTAAACGCGTTTTTTTGGAAATAAAACAGTTTTGTGCTCTTAAAAAAACATTAAAGTTAGCCCAATGTTTTTGCACAATATGAAATATTAACCACTTTAGCCCCGGACCATATTGCTGTCCAAAGACCAGAGCACTTTTTGCGATTCGGCACTGCGTCGCTTTAACTGACAATTGCGCGGTCGTGCGACGTGGCTCCCAAACAAAATTGGCGTCCTTTTTTTCCCACAAATAGAGCTTTCTTTTGGTGGTATTTGATCATCTCTGCGTTTTTTTTTTTTTGCGCTATAAACAAAAACAGAGGGCCAGATTCTCAGAGGCGCTACGCCTGCGTAAATGTATATGCGCGGCGTAATAGTAAATGTTCGCCTGCGTATCGATGCGCGGTAAACACAGAACCACATACGCGCGAAATTGGTTTCCGTCTGGCCGGCGAAAATGCATTAAGCTAGCGCGGCGTAGGCGCATAGTTACGCATGAAAAATATTCAGTTCCCATTGAATTAGCATGCAAATATGCAAATGAGGGAGATGCGCGTATTCCCGAAACTACGCGCGTCCGGCGTTGGCTACTCGTGGTGCGCGTAACTCGAAAGCCTTGAGTAAACATACCCCTCATAAAAGCACGGGTAACTTTGCTCAAGGCCGTGTGCAAGTCAGCTGGAGAGCAACTACAGCAGCACCGTAACGGACTAGCTGAGCAATCACACTTACTGGACAAGACATTCGTATGCCAATGATGCCAGGGACAGCCATGGTCTTATCACTACTAAGGTATGCAGAGGAAGAGGCGCATAGAAGGAGGAGTAGGAGGAGGGGGGCACGTGAGAGGATCTACCGAGCGCGCATGAGGCTCTTTGGCATGGGTGATGAGGAGGTGTATCGCATCTTCAGATTCAGCCCTGCTGCCATCCTGGAAATAACCACAGCCCTGCAGGATGACATCACCAGCCAGACATACCGCTCACGTGCACTGCAGCCACTGGTGAAGGTACTGGCAACACTGCATTTCCTGGCCAGTGGATCATTCCAGCGTACAAGTGGAGTGGTGGCTGGGATGTCACAAACCAGCATAAGCAGATGTCTGCACCAGGTTGTCCCCGCAATCCTCAGACGCATGTCCAACCAGTTAATCAGACCCACCACTGAGCACCTGTGGCAGAAGGCAATGACAGATTTCTACAGAATTGACGGATTCCCACGCACCATCGGGGCCATTGATTGCACACATGTGGCACTCCAGCCCCCCAGTGCCACAGAGCACATATACCGCAATCGGAAGCATTGGCATTCCATCAACGTACAGGTGATAGCCGATGCCAAATACCTCATATGGCACGTCCGTGCCAAAGACCCCGGGTCCAGCCATGACAGCTACATCTACCGTCAAAGCAACATCCCAGAAGATTTTGAGCAGGACATGTATGGGGACAGCTGGCTGGTTGGTGAGTGACATGGGTGGCAGCCATGACTATCCCCTCCCATGATGCACAACAGAAGTGGCACATGCATGACTACCATCCTCCTGTCTTTTCCCTTAGGCGGCGTACACACGATCGGATATATCCGATGAAAACGGTCCGCGGACCATTTCCATCGGATATGTCCGATCGGGAGTTTGATCCGATGGCGTGTACACACCATCGGATCAAATTCCCCGCCGCCGGAAGGCGCGGTGACGTGGCGGTGACGCGGCGGTGACGTTGACGCCGCCGCGTCACCGCAACGTCACCGCACCAGGAAGTAAAACACTTCCGCGCATGCGCCGAATCCATTCGGCAGCGGCGCGGCGGCGGTGGGGGCCGACATGTCTGCTGGTAAGTGTACTAACCAGCAGACATGTCGGGCGGACAGATCCCCACCGGATAGATTTCAAAGCATGCTTTGAAATCTGTCGGGTGGACAAATCTGTCCGCTAGCCCATACACACGAGCGGAGATGTCTGCCGAAACGGTCCATCGGACCGTTTTCAGCGGACATATCCCCTCGTGTGTACGAGGCCTGACAGGTGACTCTGCATATACACTGGGACCCCATCTCATGACTCCTTTCCGGAACCCCCAAACCAGAGGAGAGAGAAGATACAATGAAGCACACATCAAAACCCGTGCAGTGGTGGAGCGCACATTTGGCCTCCTGAAGTCCCGTTTCCGATGCCTGGATAAGTCTGGGGGGGCCCTATTGTATTCTCCCAACTTTGTGGGTCAGATCATAGGTGCATGTTGTATTCTGCACAACTTTGCCATGCGAAAGGGCCTGCACATTGCCCTACGTGATGACCTGACCCCCCAACCACACAGCCCCCCCCCGCCAGAGGAGACCCCGTCAGCTGATGGAAGAGCAGTCAGGAGGGTCCTCGTGTTACGAATCTTTGACCGTTAAACACACACATACAGCATGGCACACAGACAATGCACGCGTGTACACCACTGATGTCCCTAGATCACACACACCACATGCACATCGCATTGGATTAGCCCAAGTCCAGCATGTAGGCCTTGGGAGCAGCAACGCCACGTCAAGGCCCCAATGATGTTGCTGTCCATTCATACACCTTTCACACATCATTCATACAGCCGTGGGGTTAACTTCACCACCACGGCCGAGGGTGACACCTCTTACTGTCAGGAGTGCCACCCTCTCACATTCACACACCATTCACACTGCACCGTGTTCAGTATCCAAAAAAAAATAAAAAAAGCTCTTATCCAGAGCATAATAAAAAATAAAAAAAGCTCTTATCCAGAGCATAATAATAAAGAAAAATAAAATTAATGGGCCTGGCGGGGGCTCTGCCTGGTGCCACGGGTCCTGCCCCTCACTTGCCTGGGGGCAGCCACAGATAGGGGGGGCAGCAGGTTGAGGAGGAGCATCCCCACGTCCCTCCCTGGCTGCCTGCATGCCCTCCAGGGCAACCGCTATGCGGGTCTGCACAGCAGTCTGCGCCTCGACAGCAAGGCGCAGGGCATGAACCTCCCCCACAAGTTCCGAGGTGTTTTCCTGCAGCTCCCCCAAGCTGGTCAGCATTGCTGCGCTGTTAACAGCAACATCCTGGATGGCATCTGTAATATTGTCCGAGGATGCCAGGCTGTCGGCCAGGCGCCTCATCTCCTCCACGACCTCGGCCAGGTGCTGATTTTGCTGGTCCTGCTGTCTGACCAGCTCTTCCGGCAGGACCTTGGATACACCCCTGGTCTTGCACGTCGCCTTGCGGGGAGTGGCAGGGGACCGGGCATAAGGGGAGGATGTTGAGGGGCCGGAGATGAGGGGGGGGGAAAGAGAGGGACTGGAGAGGTTGGAGGGGGACACTGAGGGGTTCGCTACAGGTAGAGGAATAGCCTGGGCTGGTCCGGCCAACCCACCATCCTCCTCCACAACAACATAGAGGGCCTGGTCCTGGACTACCACACCCTCCTCAACCACCTCCTCCGTTGAGGTGTGCCCACTTCCCTCCAAGTCCTGTTCCAGGGGGGCAGCCAGAGGGACTGTATCTTCAGGGGATGGATCCTGACGGGCCCTGGCATCAACAGATGGCCCCGCTCCCTCCTGCACATCTGTGGATGACACAAAAGATGCCCATGTTGGTGGACCCACACACTTGGCACATGTTCCCTTCCACCCCCATACATGTACACAACAGATAGAATCTAAAACACACTTACCTGTCCTCACGGCTGGCTTCTGGGACTCATAGCCCCCAACTCCCTCTACCTGCTCCGTCTGCAGGCAGCGGGCAACCACCTTCTCCTCCTCACTCAGGCGGACAGGGCAGGGTGGGCCCCCTCCAGTGCCCCTGGCATGCCGAGCTATGGCAGCCAGCTTGCCCTTCACATGACGCCGCAGGTCATTCATTTTCTTCTGAATGTCCTGCGGTGTCCGGACCTCATGAGAGAGGGCATTGACCTGGCACGCGACCCTCATTAAAATCTGATCCTCCGGGACTTGCTGGTCCGGGCACTGTCAGCACCATGGAGCCGCGAGTCATACTTCTCCATGGCCCTGACGACAATGGCCCTCTCCTCTGGGGAGAAATTCTTCTTCCTCCTCTCCTTAACCGCGGTTGTCATCTTGTCCATCACAAACTTTGGCCGTCACTATCAAAAAAATGGGAGACGTTTGCGCTGCACGGGCGCATGTGTGGGCGCATTATATACCCTGCGCCGGCGCATCGTAGGGAGGCTTTGCGCATGCGCAGAAGGCATCCACGTCACGGCGCGGGTCATCCATGTCACGGCGCGGGTCATCCATGTCACGGCGCATGCTCCGTTCGTCCCGGCCTGCATTTGCATGGGGTCACGCTTCATTATAATGCAACACGCCCACTTTCCTCCTACTTTGGAGTTGCGCCGGATTACGCCCATGATTTTACGCGACGCAGGCGCATCTTGGAGCGCATTTACTTAGGGAATACGGTACTTGCCACTCCATGTTACGTCGGCGTAGTGCATCTGAGATGCGCAACGCCTGCATAATTAGGCGCGCATCTACGAGAATCTGGCCCAGAGCGACTATTTTGAAAAAAATGCAATATTTTTTACTTTTTTCTATAATAAATATCCCCCAAAAATATATAAAAAAAAATATTTTTTCCTCAGTTTAGGCCGATACGTATTCTTCTACATATTTTTCGTTAAAAAAATCGCAATTAGCGTTTGATTGGTTTGCGCAATAGTTATAGCGTTTACAAAATAGGGGGTAGTTTTATGGCATTTTTATTATTATTATTTTTTTTACTAGTAATGGCGGCGATCAGCGTTTTTTTTCGGTACTGCGATATTATGGCGGACACTTCGGACACTTTTGACACATTTTTGGGACCATTGGCATTTTTTTAGCGATCAATGCTATAAAAATGCATTGGATTACTATAAAAATGCCATTGGCAGTGAAGGGGTTAACACTAGGGGGCGGGGAAGGGGTTAAGTGTGTTCCTATTTGTGTTCTAACTGTATGGGGGGGTGGACTTACTAGGGGGAATCACTGATCTTCTGTTCATACATTGTATGAACAGAAAATCAGCGTTTCCCCCGCTGACAGGAACGAGCGCTGTGTGTTTTCACACACAGCTCCCGTTCCCCGCTCTGTAACGAGTGATCGCGTGTGCCCGGCGGCGATCGTGCCCGCCGGGCACACGCACGGGACTCGGGGACGAGCGGGGGGCGCGCGCCGGCCGCCGGCGGCGCGCACGCGCCCCCTAGTGGCCGCGAAAGGCGCGACGTAGAGCTACGGGCTCTCGCGCAGGAGTGCCGACCTGCCGCCGTGTTACTGCGGCGGCTGGTCGGCAAGTGGTTAAGTTACGCCGAGTAAATAGATACCTAACATATCACCCTTCAAAAATGCTCACGCTTGTGGAATGGCGTCAAACTTCGGTACTTAAAAATTCCCATAGGCGACACTTTAAATATTTTTACTGGTTACATGTTTTTAGTTACAGAGAAGGTCTAGGCCCAAAATTATTGCTCTCGCTCTAACGTTCGCAGAGATACCTCACTTGTGTAATTTGAACACCGTTTTCATATGTGGGTGGGACTTGCGTATGCGTTCGCTTCTGCATGCAAGCTCACAGGGACAGGGGCACTGTATGCCCAGAGTATGCCCAGAGTCTTGCAGAGTATGCCCAGAGTCTTGCAGAGTATGCCCAGAGTTGTGCAGAGTATGCCCAGAGTCTTGCAGAGTATGCCCAGAGTTGTGCAGAGTATGCCCAGAGTCTTGCAGAGTATGCCCAGAGTTGTGCAGAGTATGCCCAGAGTCTTGCAGAGTATGCCCAGAGTCTTGCAGAGTATGCCCAGAGTCTTGCAGAGTATGCCCAGAGTCTTGCAGAGTATGCCCAGAGTCTTGCAGAGTATGCCCAGAGTCTTGCAGAGTATGCCCAGAGTCTTGCAGAGTATGCCCAGAGTCTTGCAGAGTATGCCCAGAGTATTGCGGAGTATGCCCAGAGTATTGTGGAGTATGCCCAGAGTATTGCGGAGTATGCCCAGAGTATTGCAGAGTATGCCCAGAGTATTGCAGAGTATGCCCAGAGTATTGCAGAGTATGCCCAAAGTATTGCAGAGTATGCCCAAAGTATTGCAGAGTATGCCCAGAGTATTGCAGAGTATGCCCAGAGTATTGCAGAGTATGCCCAGAGTATTGCAGAGTATGCCCAAAGTATTGCAGAGTATGCCCAAAGTATTGCAGAGTATGCCCAGAGTATTGCAGAGTATGCCCAGAGTATTGCAGAGTATGCCCAGAGTATTGCAGAGTATGCCCAGAGTATGCCCAGAGTATGCCCAGAGTATGCCCAGAGTATTGCCAGAGTATTGCCCAGAGTATTGCCCAGAGTATGACCAGAGTATTGCCAAAGTATTGCCAAAGTATTGCCAAAGTATTGGCCCCCAGAGTATTGCCCAGCAGAGTATGCAGCAGGGATGGCTGAGCAGGGAGGGATGAATGGATGGATCTGTGACTGCATTTGTCACAGATCCAGCAGACAGCACTGCCGCTGACATCTGCTCCCTCCCCTATCCTCTCACACTGTACCGGTCGGTACAGAGAGGGGAGGGAGGAACCGGCGTCATTACATGACGCCGGCTTGTTTACAAGTGATCGCTCCGTCATTGGATCAGCGGCGATTTACCGTGATCCGTGATGCTCCGGGTCCTCTGGACCCGGACCCGGGAGCGCGATTCTGGGAAGCCGTTAATTAACGGCCTCTTAGAGTTAAGCAACCGCTGTATAACGTGGTTTATATATGATACTATTACAAATATTTTCACTTAATTATTTTCTCAAATATATTTATTCTTAGTACACTGACCCAAAATATGCAAATATTTGTATGATAGTTCCCAATTATTTACACACAATTAACATTTAAATAATTGTTTAGATAATTGCTTTATAAATATCTTGTTCTCAATTAAAATAGAACAGCTGACCGTGGAAGCATCCAGTTTATACACATTTGCTGTAAATTCAACAAGAAATTCTAACTAGCATGACAAAAATCCATCATGCAAACCAGCTATTATTACTAAAAGAGGAACATTGTTATTGAAAAAAGAGAACACATAAGGAGGCATTTACTACAACTGGAGCAGACAAAATCTGGAGCATCTCTGCATAGAAACCATCTTCTAACGTCAGATTTGAAAATGCGTTGGTATGTTCTAGTTTTTTTACTTTATTTTTTTGTCCAATATATTTATCCTTTTTAAGGACACAAAATGTTTATACATTTTGATACATACAATATTTCAGTGCTGTATTGTCAAAAAACTCAACATATTTTACTTATCTAGATACAGTGGGCCAGATTCAGAGAGAATTAGATTATCGTAGCGTATCAGAAATACACTACGCCGCCGTTTTTTACCTGGCTCTACGTGGAATCCAGGTAGATTTTGTTCAGTAAACGACGGTGGCGTAGTGTATTTCTCCCGTCGCAATCCATCTACGCGAGTAGGGGGCGTGAAGCATTTAAAATAGGCGCGTTCCTGCGGCGATCGAACTGCGCATGTTACGTTCGCAAATTTCCCGCCGTGCATTGCGCGAAATCACGTTGTTACGTCATTCGTTGTTTGAGTAGCGTCGTTTACGGACATTTCTATTCCCGAAAAAATTTAAATTCGACGCGGGAACGACGGCCATACTTAACATGGGCTACGCACAGTTAGACCAGCAAAAAGCTGGTCTAACAGTACGTAAAAAAAAAAAAGACGTAAGCGATTGCGAAGACCGCTCATATCTTCGTGGATCGCCGTAAAAAGTCATTTGCATATCCCGACGCATGAAAACTACGCAAACTCCTCCCAGCGGCCGCAAAAATATCGCAGCGTAGATCCGAAGGCTTACGAAGACGTAAGCCACTCGGATCGAAGCCCGAAGCCGCCGTATCATGGTTTGAGGATTCAAACTAGTGATACGGCGTGCAAAATTTGAAATTACTCCTGTCTAACACCAGTTAGACAGGCGTAATTGCTCTATGAATCTGGGCCAGTGTTTTGAAGTACAACGGAAGTGACCTGTCTTGAAGAATGTTGATGCAAAGGAAGACTGTTGCAAATGGGTTAAATAGAAAGATGAGATGTGTTGTATATTATACCTAATGAGGTTGATTTAGTAAAGACTTTTAGAATATTCACACGAAAAAGTGTGAAGGTTCACTGTTAATTATCCAATCATGTGAAACAAAATCCATTTACATGACTGGAAAACTGAAGTGAATCTTCACACAGCTTGTTTGGTAAACACTCTTAAACCCTTTAAGTTCTACTTGCGGTGCTGGAAATCAGCAATGAGGCACAGTTTTATGACTCAGGCTGCCAAAAAGGTATTTATGGTCGTGGCCCTCTGACTGAGAGTGATGTGGATCACATAAACACGCGACAAGACTTACAACATAAATAGACCTGAAGTGTGCCTTGGTGGTCTGGTCAGTATGCCAAGAAAAGGGGGCATACCCAAAGTAAGTAATGGGTAGTTAATTGAAGAAGGATATGCTGAGAAGTGCCCTGAAAAAGGGAAGGGCGGGACGGTGTCGAATGCGATTGAATGCGCAGACTCACGGACATGAGGTGAGCTGGGAAGAGTCGGCCCAGTGACATGTAGTACTGCACACTGAACCGACAAAGAGCATGTGTGAGTGGGCTGCTTAAATACCCTCCGGGCTCCTCCCATAAACTCAGGCCACCATACTGGCCTTCTTATTTATGGTCGTGGCCCTCTGACTGAGAGTGATGTGGATCACATAAACACGCGACAAGACTTACAATATAAATAGACCTGAAGTGTGCCTTGGTGGTCTGGTCAGTATGCCAAGAAAAGGGGGCAAAAGACTCAGATAGGGAAATAGCTTATATTGATTTCTTGTATTTATTGAGCCAGCTTGGTAAAGGCTTGTGCCATTTCTTCCTGAGGATTTGGGATGTATGTGGCAAAACAAGGAGACTTCCCATCAGCCTGGTGTCTTGATTACGTGGTCTGGTACTCCCTGTTGTGAGGAAGTTGAGGCTGCTCTAATTCGGAAAGAATGTCCTGAGAACAGACTGGGATTTGAAGCCCAAGTTGCTTAGGATTCTGACATGCTTGACAAACTGGCTGCCACTCTGGAAGCTGGTTTAGAAAGGGTAGCAACAAGCTACCATCAGATTGGCTGGGTAGATGGAGCAGTAGTTGGTCGAGCACCGTCACTGGGCGTCAGGCATTGTTAGTCTGAAACAGGTTGATGTCAACCCCCGGGGCTGGTTTGTTGCGTTTGCAGACTGAGAGTGTAGGGGTTCGAAAGCGAGTCGGGTGGCGTCGGAGTAGTGTCTGACTGCCGGAGCCACGGATTGTAAATTCACTAGGCCGTAGGGAACCGTAGAAGGCCTGGTAGATGGCTGCTAGGATGACTATGCTGGGCAAGGCCCTAAATGGGGAATGAGTAAGGATTTCAGACATGTGCCTAAAGAGGGCACTCTTGAAAGTTAGGCGCTTGCTACTGGCTACAGGTTGGTACTTCTGTATGCTCTGTAGGAGGGACTTTAATGCATGGGCTCGAGAATACTGACAGTTTACTGGGGTCCTGCAGGGACAGGAAATGCTGGACGCCATCTAGATATGGCGTGATAGTATTGTGAGAAAGGGTCAGCTGCGTGTGGCAATACGATATGAAGGCTAGGACGTGTCTAACGTTGCCTATTGCTGCTCGGAGGCAAGTGGCCAAAAATTAGCAGTTAGTATTCCAAGCAGTGTATTAGGCCTTCAGTGTGTTGCGTGCCAAGGAGTTAATAAGCTGGGTTGAGTTGGTGAGATGCTACTTCAGTCCATCGTCAGCAATGACCAGGGTGGGACAGGGATGGTTATTGGGTCAGCTCCAGGCTCTTGCTGGAAAAACAAATAAGGTTAGAATGGGACAGAGCATCAGCTGCGATTTTGCATTTGCCTGGAATATGACTACAGAAGATATTAAACTGGTGACGGAGTGACAGCTGCACGAGCCTGCGCAGGAAGGACGTGATGGGGAGAGGCTTGATCTACCTTAATTGATGAAGTCGGCTGTGGCCTGATTGTCTGTGGTGAAGAACACTGTCTGTCCAGTTCAAGTGTGGCCCCAAACCTGGGCAGCTGCCACAATGGGGTACAGCACGAGACGTGATGAAGACTGGGTGAAGCAGAAATTTAAGAGAATTTCTGGGGGCCAAGGTTTGGAGAACCAGTGGCGGACGAAAAATGCACGCAAAAGCCTGTGGTGGCTCGGCTGACACTGCCGGGATGAAGATTGAAATGCTGTTCTATCAGGTGGGGAAGTTGTCCCACATAGCTAAGTCTGCTACTGATGCTTGGTCTAGTTTAAGAACTTGGACTGGATCTTGCATTGGTGTGAGAAAATCAAGACAATACACAGGTGCTCAACAAGATGATATACGTGCACTCACTGACCAACGTGCACTCGCTGACCAACGTGCACTCGCTGACCAACGTGCACTCGCTGACCAACGTGCACTCGCTGACCAACGTGCACTCGCAGACCAACGTGCACTCGCAGACCAACGTGCACTCGCTGACCAACGTGCACTCGCAGACCAACGTGCACTCGCTGGTGCTGGTTGGAAACCTGAACTAACTGCAGGGAAAAAGACAGGGAAAAGATGAGTGGCCCGCGTGCCACTAAAGATGAATGGCCAACTGGGTGCCACTGTGTGTTTGTTTGGCTGATTGTCACTGAGGTGTGTTTGCAAGTTTAGTTTGTATTCGGGTTTGCACGTAGGTGCATGCTGCAAAGTGTTTTATACTGCTGCAGACAATATTGTGTGGTTGCAAGGGTCTCAGTCTGGTTTGCTGAGACGATATTGCGTGGTTGCAAAGGTCTGAAGATTGAAATGCTGTTCTATCAGGTGGGGAAGTTGTCCCACATAGCTAAGTCTGCTACTGATGCTTGGTCTAGTTTAAGAACTTGGACTGGATCTTGCATTGGTGTGAGAAAATCAAGACAATACACAGGTGCTCAACAAGATGATATACGTGCACTCACTGACCAACGTGCACTCGCTGACCAACGTGCACTCGCTGACCAACGTGCACCCGCTGACCAACGTGCACCCGCTGACCAACGTGCACTCGCTGACCAACGTGCACTCGCTGACCAACGTGCACTCGCAGACCAACGTGCACTCGCAGACCAACGTGCACTCGCTGGTGCTGGATGGAAACCTGAACTAACTGCAGGGAAAAAGACAGGGAAAAGATGAATGGCCAACTGGGTGCCACTGTGTGTTTGTTTGGCTGATTGTCACTGAGGTGTGTTTGCAAGTTTAGTTTGTATTCGGGTTTGCACGTAGGTGCATGCTGCAAAGTGTTTTATACTGCTGCAGACAATATTGTGTGGTTGCAAGGGTCTCAGTCTGGTTTGCTGAGACGATATTGCGTGGTTGCAAAGGTCTCGATGATTACGAGGTTTGTTTTGAGATGGCCTTGTGTGGTTGCACGGGTCTCAACAAGTGAGGGGTTGCTGAGACGATGTTGCGTTTGCAATGGTCTCAAGTGAGTGTCGGGCTGCTGAGATGACTATGTATGGCTGCAAAGGTCTGAACGGGTGTCAGGTTGCTGAGACGATATTGCGTTTGCAATGGTGTCAAATGAGTGTCAGTTTGCCAAGACGACTTTGTATTGCTGCAAAGGTCTGAACGGGCGTTAGGTTGCTGAGACAAGATTGTGTGGTTGCAAAGGTCTAGACGAGTGTGAGGTAGCTGAGATGATATTACATTTTGCAAGGGTCTCAAATGAGTGTCAAGTTGCTGAGACAATATTCCCCCCCCCTTTTTAATTTTTTTATAAAAACGACTGTAAATGAAACGCTGGTAAACATGAGTTACCACATGTGGCTGTGTTTACAAGCTGTTACAGGCATCGGCGTTTCGAATGCCGTCTGAACCCAAATTTTTTTTTTTTTCGAGAAGGTTTCTGAACTCAACTGCCTAGAAATTACTATAAATGCTCCTGTGTAGACGTACTGGTAAGATAACATAGAGGAGAGATCAGGGGTGGCTGAAAAACACCAATTTTTCTGGCTGCAAGGGTCTCAATGAATGCCATGTTGCTGGGGCGCGACTGCGTGGTCACAAAGGTCTTTGATGAGTGGGAGGTTGCTCGAGACGGTATTGCGTGGTTGCAAGGCTCTCGATGAGTGTGGGGCTGCTGAGACGGTATTGCGTTTGCAAGGGTCTCAACAATGGTGTGAGGCTGCCGAGACGGTATTGCGTGGTTGCAAGGACCTTGATGAATGTGGGGCTGCTGAGACGGTATTGCGTTTGCAAGGATCTCAACAAGGGTGTCAAGCTGCTGAGACGGTTTTGCATGGTTGCAAGGGCCTTGATGAATGTGGGGCTGCTGAGATGGTATTGCGTGGTTGCAATGGTCTCAACAGGTGTCAGGTTGCTGGGCCGAGATTGCGTGGTGGCAACGTTTTTTTTTTTTTGCGTTTTTTTTTTATATATATATATTTTTCTTTGCGTTTTTGTAAGGGCCTTGTGTTGCAAGGGTCTTAACAAGGGTGTCAGGCTGCTGAGATGATTTTGTGTGGTTTCAAGGGTCTCGATGAGTGTGGGTCTGCTGAGACGGTATTGCGTTTGCAAGGGTCTCAACAAGGGTGTCAGGCTGCTGAGACGATTTTGCTTGGTTGCAATGGTCTAAACAGGTGTCAGGTTGCTGGGCCGAGATTGTGTGGTGGCAAAATTTTTTTTTTTTTTTTTTTGCACTTTAATGTTTAATTTTCCTTCTTTTTTTTTTTTTTGAGTTTTTTATATATATATATATATTTTTTTTTGCCTTTTGTAAGGGTCATGTGTTGCAAGGGTCTTAAGGGTGTCAGGACGATATACGAGTGGTTGCAAGGATGTCAATGAGTGTGAGGGCTGCTGAGACGATATTGCGTTTGCAAGGGTCTCAACAAGGGTGTCAGGCTGCTGAGACGATTTTGCGTGGTTGCAACGGTCTCAACAGGTGTCAGGTTGCCGAGGGGCTGAGATTGCGTGGTGGCAAAGGTTGTTTTTTTTTGCGTTTTTATATTTATTTTTTATTTTATTTTGCGTCTTGTAAAGGTCATGTGTTGCAAGGGTCTAACAAGGGTGTCAGGCTGCTGATTTTGCGTGGTTGCAAGGATCTCAATGAGTGTGAGGGCTGCTGAGACGATATTGCGTTTGCAAGGGTCTCAACAAAGGTGTCAGGCTGCTGAGACGATTTTGCATGGTTGCAAATGGTCTCAACAGGTGTCAGGTTGCCGAGGGGCTGAGATTGCGTGGTGGCAAAGTTTTTTTTTTATTTATTTATTTTTATATTTTTTGGCTTTAATTTATTTTTTGCGTTTTTATATATATTTTTTTTTTATTTTGCATCTTGTAAAGGTCATGTGTTGCAAGGGTCTAACAAGGGTGTCAGGCTGCTGATTTTGCGTGGTTACAAGGATCTCAATGAGTGTGAGGGCTGCTGAGACGATATTGCGTTTGCAAGGGCCTCAACAAGGGTGTCAGGCTGCTGAGACGATTTTGCGTGGTTGCAAATGGTCTCAACAGGTGTCAGGTTGCCGAGGGGCTGAGATTGCGAGGTGGCAAAGGTTTTTTTTTTTTTTTTGCGTTTTTATATTTATTTATTTTTTTATTTTGCGTTTTGTAAGGGTCATGTGTTGCAAGGGTCTTAACAAGGGTGTCAGGCTGCTGAGATGATTTGCATGGTTGCAAGGTCTCAATCAATAAGAATTGGGTTACTGAGAAAGGATAGAAACACCTGGTTTGTTTGTACCTTAAGCAAGCAGTATAAGGTAGAAGGACAACGCCTGTTTGAATCGTGGTTCCGTAGGGGCCACTAATGAACGATATGGGAGACAACAAATGGTAGCAAATTGATAGGACATAAAGAATGTAATAACAAATCTTACTTGCGACAGTGGGCCATGCAAGTGAGTTTGCGGCGGACTGGGGCTGGAGTGAAACATGTTTGGAAGGTGTAGCGTGATGCCGTGCATGGGGCAAAACAATGAGGTTTGGTGTGTAGAAAATAGAACACGAGAAGTGCGTATCAATGCTTTGTAAGTTCCACTGCGGGAACCAAACATATGGTACGGGTGACACCATGAGTGGCCACAAATTTGACGTGACAAACAAGCTAACGAATCCTACCTGGGACAGTGAACGTGCGACTGGGTTTGCTTTGGACTGGAGTGGATGTGCAACACATCCGAAGAGTGTGATGTGGCGCCATGCATGACGCACAGGCAATAACTTTGGTAAATAAATGAGAGAGAGGAACCGTGTACAAACAATTCGTAAGTTCCGCTGCGGGAACTAAAAACACACGGCATGGGGGAACAATGAATGACAACAGTAGAAAGCATGCAATGTATCTGATACAAAACGGTTGTAAAAATGCATGAAACAAATTCGATATGAATCGGTAGTAAGGAGTATTGAACGAATCTGATACAATTTGGTTGTAGAGTGTATGCTACCCCTTGCTTTGAAACCGAACACCTACCAACCACCCATCCCCCCAGGCTAATCAAGTGCAGACAAGGCACCATGTGAGTCCAATTACCACCTCAATCTGCCAAAAAACCCATACAAACACATGCTAATCTCCAAATGGATTTACAAATGAATCGTATGTTTGGCATAAGGAAGTTATAAATGTACTACGCCTGAGCCGAATGATGTTGGAACATAAGCAACAGTAACTCAGAGGCAGATTTTTTTTCCAAAAGAGATGCAGGATTTGCAAGAATGCACAAGATACGAAAAGGTTTGAATCCTACCTGCGACAGTAAGCGGGAACCGGCGGCGAAGACCATGAAGGGAGAAGCCACAAAGCGATTGCGATGTCGAATGCGATTGAATGCGCAGACTCACGGACATGAGGTGAGCTGGGAAAAGTCGGCCCAGTGACATGTAGTACTGCACACTGAACCGACAAAGAGCATGTGTGAGTGGGCTGCTTAAATACCCTCCGGGCTCCTCCCATAAACTCAGGCCACCATACTGGCCTTCTTATTTATCTCTTTTTTTTTTTTTTTTTACAGGTTAAGATTACTTTGATTAACTTCATGATATCCATTCACTTTCTGTCCCGGATCCAACAGACATGATAATCTCTCCCAAGCATGGTTAAATACCTCTATTGACAACTAAATTGCAGATTCCACCTCACTTTCTGTCACATTTTTTTTTCATTAGGGCACCAACAAAAAAAACACCTGATAGATATTATAACCCTTCTCCACTGCATTAAAGATAAAAAAAAAGCTTGGGCTAGAGCAGTGCTCCAAATTTTTGGGGGGGCGCAAACGAAGAAAAAAAAAATTTCAGCCTCACTGTGCCCATCACATGCAGCCACTGTGCAATCAAACACAGCCACTGTGCCATGCCACCAAATGCAGCCACTGTGCCATGCCACCAAATGCAGCCACTGTGCCATCAATTGTCACCACTGTGCAATGCCATCAAACACAGCAACTGTGCCATCAATTGTCACCACTGTGCCATGCAACACAGCAACTGTGACATCAATTGTCACCACTGTGCCATGCCATCAAACGCAGCCACTGTGCCATCAATTATCACCACTGTGCCATGCAACACAGCAACTGTGCCATCAATTGTAACCACTGTGCCATGCCACTAAATGCAGCCACTGTGCCATCAATTGTCACCACTGTGCTATGCAACACAGCAACTGTGCCATCAATTGTCACCACTGTTCCATGCCATCAAACGCAGTCACTATGCCATCAATTGTCACCACTGTGCCATCAATTGTCACCACTGTGCCATGCCATCAAACGCAGTCACTATGCCATCAATTGTCACCACTGTGCCATGTCATCAAATGCAGTCACCGTGCCATCAATTGTCACCACTGTGCCATGCCATCAAACAGCAACTGTGCCATCAATTGTCACCACTGTGCCATGCCATCAAACGCAGCCACTGTGCCATCAATTGTCACCACTGTGCCATGCAACACAGCAACTGTGCCATCAATTGTCACCACTGTGCCATGCCACCAAATGCAGCAACTGTGCCATCAATTGTCACCACTGTGCCATGCCATCAAACGCAGCCACTATGCTATCAATTGTCACCACTGTGCCATGCAACACAGCAACTGTGCCATCAATTGTCACCACTGTGCCATGCCATCAAACAGCAACTGTGCCATTAATTGTCACCACTGTGCCATGCTATCAAACGCAGCCACTGTGCCATCAATTGTCACCACTGTGCCATGTGACACAGCAACTGTGCCATCAATTGTCACCACTGTGCCATCAAACACAGCAACTGTGCCATCAATTGTCACCACTGTGCCATGCCATCAAACGCAGTCACTGTGCCATCAATTGTCACCACTGTGCCATCAATTGTCACCATTGTGCCATGCCATCAAACACAGTCACTATGCCATCAATTGTCACCACTGTGCCATCAATTGTCACCACTGTGCCATGCCATCAAACACAGTCACTGTGCCATGCCATCAAACACAGCCACTGTACCCCTGAATTGTTGCCACTGTGCCCTTTAACTGTCACCACTGTGCCCATTGATGCCACTGTGCATGTCACTGTGCCCTTTAATTGTCACCACTGTGTCCCATTATTCCACTGTGCCCATTGTCACGACTGTGCCCCATGATGCCACTGTGCCCATTGTCACCACTGTGCCCCATGATGCCACTGACTGTGCCAATTGTCACCTCTGTGCCCTTTGCCACCACTGTGCCCCATGATGCCACTGTGCCCATTGTCGCCCCTTTCCCTGTAAAAAGCACTTACCTGAAGCTTCCATGTCCTCCCTCGATGTCTTCTACCGCCGTGGTGAAGCTTCAGCCAATCAGGTCTCTGATAACCAGAATCCGGGAGATTGCCTGCACTCCAAGCATAGACTTCCGAGAGGCGGGGGGCGGTCTGGGAAAAGCCTATCAGAGCCGCTGGCTTTGATAGGCAGTTCCCCTCAGCCCACCGGCTGCCGCTATTCGGGTAACCGGCGACCTATGTCTGGTTATAGGAATAGACCAGGCAGCTGGCAACCAACAATAACATACATTCGTGCAATTATGCATGAATGTATGTTATTTGCGAGAGTGGGTGGCGCTGCAGCGCCCTCTATAGACGGCCGCCAGAACTGCGGTTAAAATGTCAAAATGACATTTTAGCCAAATAAAAGTTCTTAAAGGGCCCGTTTTTTTTTTTTTTGTGTGTGACTGCGGGAGGGGGGGCGGCGCCCGTGCGTCCTTATGGACGGGCCGCCACTGGGCTAGAGATACACTTTATAATAGTATCTATAGAGAAAACACACAGCTTTCAAAGAGGCATTTTCTCTTATCTTAGGTAATTTGTAAAATAAGGAATTTGATAGGCCATTAGAAAGTTATTACATATCAACAGTTTTATATAGGCATACCATTGGTATCAAGACATTTTCAGCATTAATTATGAGGCTACACAGCAAAGCATAAAACAAAGATCAAAGAATAAAAGGAAAACAAAAAGCAGTTATAAATTTAAAAAAGTCTTCCATCTTCCATACCTTTTTTATTTCTTTAACCACTTAAGGACCCCCGCACGCACATATACGGCCACAACATGGCTCGTACAGGCACAAGGGCGTAAATTTACGTCCCCGCCTGAGTGCGGTTCGGGGGTCCCATCGGGACCCCCTCCGCGGCGTGCGGGGGTCTCCCTACCTCTGGGAGCGATCCGGGATCTGCGGGCGGATGTCCGTGATATCCGCCCCCCCGCGATCGCTCCCAGCCAATGGGAGCGCGCTCCCAGCCTGTCACTTCCTCCTCCTGTGTTTACACAGGAAGGAGGAAATGATGTATTCTCTCATCGCAGCGCTGTTTCCCAGCGCTGCTGATGAGAGAAGACATCACAAGTAAGAAAGAAAAAGGTGTATTGAATAAAAGAGAAACCAAATACCTAATACCTGAAGTGTGCAGAGTGCCCATTATCTATACAGTTCCAAAGATCCACAAGGACTCTATCAAACCCCCTGGACGACCCATTATAAATGGTATCCAGTCCATTAATTCGCGTCTAGGGGAGTATGTGGATAAATATATACAGCCACTAGTGCCCCAAACAAAGGCGTACCTCAGGGACACGAAGCATTTGATACAAATCCTTGAGAGTACTCCAATTGAACCTGATTGTGGTTATCTACTAGCCACGGCCGATGTGGCATCATTGTATACTGTGATAAACCACCAGGAAGCTATTGGGGCAACGAAATGGGCACTAAATAACTTTGGTCATCTCATATCCAAACAGAAACGTTTTATCTTAAGATGTTTGGCATATGGGCTACAGCACAATTATTTTTGGTACAAATCAGAGTATTACCGACAACTTAATGGCATTGGAATGGGTGCTAAATATGCACCAAGTGTTGCTAATGTTTTCATGTCAGAATGGGAGGAGTCATCTATATATGAGAATATGCCCGAACAGCTCCTACTGTACAGAAGATTTATAGATGACTGTATCATCATCTGGAAAGGTGATGAGAGCTCCCTAACACAATTTTTTGGAAAACTAAATAGTAATCAAAAAAATATTAAACTTACCTATACTATTAGCAACACAACCATCCAGTTCCTTGATCTGGAGATCACTATGGAAAATCAACAGCTGAAAACCAAAACTTACTTCAAGCCGGTCCAAAGAAACAGCTATATACCTGTAGACAGCTGTCACCATGACCCATGGTTAATTAACATACCCAAGGGGCAATTGTTAAGGATCCGAAGAAACTGCTCAGATCCGCAGGTATTTTTGGATCAAGCAAAAATGATTGGAACGAAATTTATTGATAAGGGTTACAATAAGGATTTTATTCAGGAACAAATCACGAAGGTGTTTGAAACCCCACGCACCTCCTTAGTACAAGATAAAGTAAAACAAAACAGGCTGGAAACTGAATTACCAATTATTTTAAATTATAACACGCAACATAAGCAACTTGAAGCCATTCTAAAAAAGCATTGGCCAATACTAAAAGCGGATAGGCAACTACAGGGAATTCTACCCAGCTACCCAAGGGTGGTTTATAGAAGAGCTCCAACCCTAAGGGATCTGGTAGCGAAAAACATCCCTGACCCGCCAATGAGAAATAATTCACTTACCTTCTACCAAGGAAAAGGTTTCTTTCCGTGTAAACGGTGTTTTGCGTGTAGACAGACCAATTTTAATGGACAAAAATGTTCTAAATTTATATCCACGGTTACTAAAAGGGAATATGACATAAAGGACCTGATTACCTGTAGGACTGAGGGGGTAGTTTATGTCTTGGAGTGCTCCTGTTCGCTTCAGTATATTGGACGGACTAAGCGACCAATGTGGAAGCGTATCAGGGAGCATGTCCAAAATATTCAGAAGGCTTTCCCCAAACATAATGTGTCCCGACATTTTGATGTGTGTCATCATAAAAATCCCAGAGAAATGAAATTTTGGGCCATTGCCAAATATAATCCACACTGGAGAGGCAGTCACAAAATAAGGGAACTGAGCAAGTCTGAGTCTCGCTGGATACATGAGATGCAAACTCTATCTCCCAATGGCCTGAATATAGATTTTGATCTTAATTGTTTCATTTCTGATTTCTAGACTTTGCAATTTTTATTTTTAATTTCATGATTTTTTATTTTTATTTTTAATTTCATGATTTTTTATTTTTATTTATTCTTCTTTGGGTCTTAGTGATTGTCCTATTGTTATTATCAGTGCAGATACACATGTAATAGCAACTAATTAATTTTGTATTATTATATATATATACAATTTATAATTTTTAATCAATTTATTCAGTATACTATATGGTTATGTATGCTCAGTTCAGTACCTGGCCACGAGAGGGCGCATTTAGGTATTTGAAATGGAAATCATTAGTGTTTTTAATCTTTTTAATTTCTATTTGATATATGTATTAAAATTTTGTATATCCATGTATCAGCCTTTGCGCTCACATAAAACCTACTATGTGCAAGGTTTGTAGCCCCAATGATGTTTGCCTTTTTTCCCTGTTGCTCACTCTGATGACACGCTGACATCGAGGAGGCTATTTAAACACAAGCTATCCTCAATCACCGTAGCAACCCATGAATAAGTCGCGTGCCCGTGACGTAACGCGTAGGGAGGAGCCTACGATCGAATCCGAGTCTATCGGATCAAGTTGAGGAGACAGCACACTGAGTGGCGTTTCATGCTTGTACTAAGCAGGGATTCGTGAGTGCATCTGTTGATGTTTTTGGATCGCATTATCCACCTGCTACCTGATGTTTGTGCAATGAGGTTTTCTTTTTCTTTTTTTCATATCTATCCGCATACGAGTGCCTTATCACCTGATTCACAGTTTGAAGGACTGGGATCCACACTCTTAGTGAAGGAGGGCATCATTTATGTTATGTTTCTTTCCTCAATGGAATCCGTGCTGCTGCCTTCACTGTGCACCTGATTAAGGACTAATCACATGAATTCTAACACATATGGAGACTGTTTCTCCCTGATTTGTTTGTTTGTATGATTTACACCCATAAGTTAATATTAGCGCATCCTATTATATAATATTTTTATCACAAGTAAGTGTGCACCAACACAACACTGACACACACTCACATAGGCATATTAACCCCTTGTGATCGCCCCCCCCACCCCCCTGTCACAGTGTCACTGAATGCAGTGATTTAATCACTGCATTTAGTGTCAGTGTGACAGGCACTGTAAAAAACAGTTAGTGTTAGGTTCAGGATAGCCCCCCCACCCGCCCTAATAAAGTTTTAACCCCCTGATCACCGCCCTAGTTAACCCTTTCACTCCCTATTGCCAGCGTCACTAAGCGATCATTTTTCTGATCGCTGTATTAGTGTCGCTGTTCCCGCTAGGTAGCTATTTTTTTTTATTGCGATTTTTTTTTTTTACTAAAGACATGTGACTAAATACATTTTGGCCTAAATGTTTGACTAAAATTTAGTTTATTTGATTTTTTTTTAACAAAAAGTAAAAAATAGTGTTTTTTTTTTCAAAAATGTCGCTCTATTTTTGTATATAGCGCAAAAAATAAAAATCGCAGAGGTGATCAAATACCACCAAAAGAAAGCTCTATTTGTGGGAAGAAAAGGACGCAAATTTTGTTTGGGAGCCACGTCGCACGATCGCGCAATTGTCTGTTAAAGCGACGCAGTGCCGAATCGCAAAAACACCTTGGGTCATTTACCAGCGTATTGGTCCGGATCTTAAGTGGTTAAAGTTTTAAAGATATGACACCATTTGGCTCAAGTCCATCTTGTTTTAAAATCCCAAACATAGTACCCAGAAACAATCTGTACTACTTCACCTAGCTGGCTCCGTACTGATGGATCCAGAGGGCAAGATTCACAGAGCCATTACTCTGGTCTATCTCCTGTTAGACCAGAGTAATTTTAAATTACCCACGTCGTATCATTAGTTTGAATCCTCAAACCATGATACGACGGCTTCGGCTTTGATCCGACAGGCTTACGTCATCGTACGCCGTCGGATCTACGCTGCAATTTTTTTCCGCCCGCTGGGTGGAGTTTGCGTCGTTTTCAGCGTCAGGGTATACAAATTAGCTTTTTCCGGCGATCCACGAAGTTACGATCATCCGTCGCATTCTCTTACGGCATCTGTAGTCATTTTTTTGCTGCGGGAAGGGAAGGTTAGGGAAGCAAAAATCTGCTCGATAGTTAGACAGCCCATGTTAAGTATGGCCGTCGTTCCCGCGTCAAATTAAATTTTGTTTTTGTTTTTGCGTAGGTCGTCCGGGAATAGGAATGTACGTAAACGACGCTACTCAAAAAAAAAACTGACGTAACAACGTTATTTTGCGTAATGCGCAGTTCGATCATCGCGGGGGCGCCTAATTTAAATGCTTCACGCCCCCTAATTGCGTATTTCGATTCCGCCGCGAGAAATACACTACGCCGCCATACCTTACGGGCAGAAATCTACCTGAATTTGTCTTAGAGCCAGGTAAAATACGGCGGCGTAGTGTATCTCTGATACTCTGCGCCACGGCAATTGTACCTGAATCTGGCCCAGAGTTCTTTGCCAGTGGTGGGTACAGAGAATTCTCTATTTTTTAGACAGAATCCTACTGGTAAGTTTGTCATGAATTGATTGTCTCTGACAAAACTGTACTGAAAACAGCCCTTGCAAAGCACTCTTTTCTTGAGTAGGGCCATTCAGCCTTATACCAGAGGAAAGACTTGGTTGGGGAGAGTCTCTTTTGGCAGCCGATTCTGACTTTTCATATCAAAATTCCCACAGGGACAAACTCCAAAAAATGTCTTCTATGGGAACAGAATGAACTATTTTTGTTTAATGTGTACCTTTTTCGAATGATTTTCATACAAGAAAAATCTGAAAAGAAAGACTGCTCATGATCAGAAATAATATACAAAATAAAAATCCTTTGTCGTATGCAATTTTTTTTGTACAAATTTTCGTTCATCGGTTCCAATTTACTGTTAAACAGTGAGGAAAATCGGACAATCGTTTGCTGTGTGCGCCACTTTACAGTTAGTGGAGCTTAGGAAATCCTATTTATTCTAGGGCTACAGTGTGAGGTGTAAGTGCTGTAAGGAGGGGGTTATATCAAATTCATAGAAAATTTGGCGTAAAACATGCAGTAAAATGGAACTTTAGATCAAAAGAGGAACTTGATTTTAAGATATAGTCTTAGGTTTCTTCTATATCCCTTACTTATTAATCTCAAATAGTGTTAACTAGAAATGGGTTGATTTACTAAATGCAAATCCACTCCGCATTACAAGTGCACTGCAATTGCACTGCAAGTGCACATCAAAGTGTGATCACTGTAAATATAAGGGGAAGATCTGAAATCAGGGGAAGCTCTGCTGATTTTATCATCCAATCATGTACAAGCAAACATGCTGTTTTTTTTTTTTTTCCTTGCATGTCCCCGTCGGATCTACAGCAACTGGACTTTTAAGTGCACTTGTAGTGCAGAGTGGAGTTGCCTTTAGTAAATAAACCCCAATGTGTCATACCACTGGTTGCTTACATTCCCTATAGTAAAACTGTGGCAATATCAATGAAACAGTTTACAAAGTATTTCTAGAACACAGTGTAAAGATGGTTGTAGGTATGTTTTAAATTTGTCAAGGTCAATACAAAGTTTAATTAGAGCATTCACCCACATTTTTAATAGGTTGTTTAAAAGATAAGTCCGACACTAAGCATTGTCTTTTTAAGTATAACCAGTGAAGCCTGCCAAATTGACTCAGATTCATATTTAAGTTAATTTGTCTGTGTTATCAAGACAACTCTGTAATTATAAATTGTGATTGTCATGCATTAAATGTATCCGTGTTCCTGCAAGGATTTATAATTTCATGACAAATATTCATTATACCTACAACAAGCATTAGATTTTCATTTTTGACAAACATGTAATTTACGATGCTACTCAACCACCTTTATAAAAATGTATCCAGTTTTTATGTCCTCATTCAACTGTGTTCCTGCACACTTTCTGAATTTCTGAAAGGTCTTCTCCTTATTATTAAAATTATTTGTATTAATATTTGCAAAAAATGTTTTTATTCTTTACCATTATACATATAAATACTAGATGTATTTAAAGTGTATTTCTTCCACACAAGGATAATAAACAATAAAGTCTCACTTTTAATAGTGTGTCAAAATTATGTTACCTTAACCACTTTAGTCCCCGTGTATGCTCAATTGACGGCAGCTTAGGGGATCTGAATATCCAAGCTGCCGTCAATTGACGTCATTGTGTTTTCCGGCCACTGGGGGGCGCGCACGCGCCGATGGCGGCGCGCGCACCCGGCGCTTCCCCGAGATGCTGATGAGCGTGCCTGGCGGTCGGGATGTCCGCCGGGTACCCGCTGATCGGCAGTTTTGGAGCAGGGACGTGGAGCTCTGTGTGTAAACACAGAGCTCCACCTCCTGTCAGTGAGAGGAGACAGATGCTGTTTCTCTTGTACATAGGGAGACAGCATCGGTCACCTCCCCCAGTCACCCCCTCCCCCCACACAGTTAGAACACACCCAGGACTCACATTTAACCCCTTCCTCACCCCCTAGTGTTAACCCCTTCACTGCCAGTCACATTTATACAGTAATTAGTGCGTTTTTATAGCACTGTTTGCTGTATAAATGTGAATGGTCCCAAAAATGTGTCAAAAGTGTCCGATGTGTCCATCGCAATATCGCAGTCCTGACAAAATTCGCAGATCGCCGTATTACTAGTAAAAAAAATAAAATAAAAAATTGTCAGAATTCTATCCCTTATTTCCTAGCCACTATAAGCTTTGCGCAAACCAATTACTATACGCTTATTGCGATTGTTAATATTGTAATATACATGTTAGCCTAAACTGAGAAAAAAATATATTTTTTTTTTCAAAAATTGGATTTTTATTATAGCAAAAAGTAAAAAATATTCTGTGTTTTTTTTCAAAATTGTCGCTCTTTTTTGTTTATAGCGCAAAAAAAAAAAAAAAACGCAGAGGTGATCAAATACCACCAAAAGAAAGCTCTATTTGTGGGGGAAAAAAAGGATGTCAATTTGGTTTGTAAGGCACGTTGCACGACCGCGCAATTTTAATTTAAAGCGACGCAGTGCTGAAAGCTGAAATTTCGCCTGGGCAGGAAGGGGGTATATGTGCCCAGTAAGCAAGTGGTTAATGCCCTGTACACACGATCGGTTCGTTCAATCGATCATGTGTGGGCGCCATAGTTTTTTTCCCATCGGTGAAAAAAAATAGAACCTATTTTAAAATTTTCTGATAGTTAAAAAAACAATAAAAAAAAAAAAAAAACATTGTCTGTGGGGAAATCCATCTGTCCAAAATCCACACATGCTCAGAATCAAGTCGACGCATGCTCGGAAGCATTGAACTTCATTTTACTCTGCACGTCATTGTGTTTTACGTCACCGCGTTGGACATGATCAGATTTTTAACTGATGGTGTGTAGGCAAGACTGATGAAAGTCAGCTTCATCAGATATCTGATAAAAAAAAAAACATTGGTCCGTTTTCATCGGATGAACCGATTGTGTGTACGTGGCATAAGAGTATCTTTAAAAAAGTTGTGGGACTAAAAAGGTCTGCCACCATAATTCCCTAGAAACATATGCCTTGATGTAAGGGTCCTGCATGTCCTGAAAACATAACACAATTTACTGCAAAAAAAGATAGAATATTTTTTTAACCCACTTGCTGCCAGAGAAATGTTTTTATTTATCACACACACTTTAAACACTGCAGTTTTGGCATTAGAATTACCTATACCCCTCTAAACACAATGGGCCAGAGATACACTACGCCGCCGTATTTTACCTGGCTCTACGACAAATTCAGGTAGATTACGGCCGTAAGGTACGGCGGCGTAGTGTATTTCTCGCGGCGGAATCGAAATACGCGATTAGGGGGCGTGAAGCATTTAAATTAGGCGCGTCCCCGTGGCAATCGAACTGCGCATGCTCCGTTCAGAAATTTCCCGGCGTGCATTGCGCGAAATAACGTCGTTACGTCATTTTTTGTTTGAGTAGCGTCGTTTATGTACATTCCTATTCCCGGACGACTTACGTAAAAAATAAAAAAAGACGTTGAAATTCGACGTGGGAACGACGGCCATACTTAACATGGGCTGTCTAAAACTAGACCAGATAAAAGCTGGAATAACTTTACGCGGCAAAAAGATGACTACAGATGCCGTAAGAGATTGCGAACGACGCTCGTAACTTCGTGGATCGTTGGAAAATGCTCATTTGCATACCCCAACGCGGAAAACGACGCAAACTCCACCCAGCGGCCGCAAAATTATTGCAGCGTAGATCCGAAGGCGTACGAACATGTAAGCCAGTCGGATTGAAGCCCGAAGCCGTTGTTTCATGGTTTGAGGCTTCAGACTAATGAAACGACGCGCGTAATTTGAAAGTACTCCGGTCTAATGCGAGATAGACTGGAGTAAGGGCTTTGTGAATCTGGCCCATTATTTCTGCAACTGCATAACAAACCTACATTTTTAGTAGATAAAGCACTAAAAATCTAAACACAAAGTCCATAAAACCAGATATTATACCACATATATATATATATATATATATATATATATATATATACATATATATATATACATATATATATATATATATACTAAGTACACCCCCTATGTGAAAATGTCCAAATTGGGCATTGATGCCTTGACTTGTTAGGCCCTGTACACACGATCAGACATGTCTGATGAAACTGGTCTGCAGACCAGTTTCATCGGACCAGTTCGATGGTGTGTACGGCCCATCGTACCGTTGTCCGTCAGACCAAAGTTTTAAAACATGCTTTAAAACCTGTCTGATGGAACCTGTCGGACAGGTTCGATGGTTAGTGTGTTAGTGTTAGTGTGTTAGTGTGCATGCGCGGGTTTTTGGTCCGATGCTTTTGTGTAAAAGCATCGGACCAAAAACCCGCGCATGCTCAGAATCAAGTCGACGCATGCTTGGAAGAATTGAACTTCCTTTTTTCATCACGTCGTTGTGTTCTACGTTACCGCGTTCTGGTCTGATCGGATTTTGGTCCGATGGTGTGTACGCACATCAGACAAGTTCAGAGTTGTCTGATGAAAACGGTCCGTCAGACAAGTCTCATCAGACATGTCTGATCGTGTGTACAGGGCCTTAGTGTTACAAGGTCTCTGGTGTGAATGGGGAGCAGGTGTGTTAAATGTGGTGTTATCGCTCTCACTCTTTCATACTGGTCACTGGAAGTTCAACATGGCACCTTATCGCAAAGAACTCTCTGAGGATCTGAAAAAATAAAAAAAGAATTGTTGCTGTAAATAAAGATGGCCTAGGCTATAAAAAGATTGCCAAGACCCTGAAACTGAGCTGCAGCGCGGTGGCCAATACCATACAGCTAGGGTCGGACTGGGGATAAAAACCAGCCCTGAAAAAAATGTCATACCAGCCCTATAGTATTATTATACCATGAAAGGGAAAACCATGCATTTTAAAGCAAATTTTAAGAGTGTATTATATATATATGCAAATTACAGTTAAAAGTGGTAAAATTTGTCAATCATCAAGGGGCACCCCAGGAACTCTGGGAACGTGGGGGGGGGGGGGGCTCTGGTTTCCAGAGACCGCCTTCTGCAGAATAATACACAAAAGTAAGGTGGGGGGGTAACTGATTGAAAGAATACATATTATTAATATCTAATATACTTGTATCTCAAAGGCGTTTCTGAATGAACAGCATTCAAAGCCAGGTTGACTTGAAAATAACGTGTGAATTTATTATCACACAAATGGCATCATAAACACAATGAAAAATATTACACTTCAGTTTCGTGTAGATAAAATAGAATAGATGTTGCTGTAGCAAGCTTCTGAAAGCATGTGTTCTTTCTGTGCTCTGGATTCAGACTCCATCTTGTCTGATCCCAAGTGAGGAAGAAGCAGGAAATTACAGTACGTTCTTAGACTTCTGGTATCAGCTGTTTTCCTTGTCAGTCTGAGTCAATATGTCAGTGTTATCTTTCAAAGTGTGTGTGAGTGAATCTGTGTGTGTGAGTGTCAGTGTCGTGAAAGTGTGTGGTGCAAATGTGTTTAGCCTTCTTAAAGCAAAGCTTATATATATGTTAAAAATGAACGTCATGTTCCTCTGGCCAAAAGATCTCTATCTCCCCCCAAATATGTGTCCTCTATTCCAAAATCCCAGATATTCCTGCCCCATGTTCTAGGCTATTCCACTCCCTCTGCAGCTCCATCCAGTGGATGATAGCCTTTAATTGGAAATCAGACAATCTACCTTGATCTCAGGTCCTTGATAGAATGGAAATGCTCAAACTCTCTGAAAGGATATTCCATACTCTAAATGATACAATGCATATCTATAACACTAAATGGTCTTACTGGTATGTTGCCCAGCAGGCATAGTGTCACTCCCTCCATCTTTCCCTTCTCCTTACAGAAAGGTTTTATTAACCCTCCCCTTTATGTATACAATTGCATCCTTACTTATTGTTACCTCATTCTTAATACTATACTCGTGTATTTACACATATTGTTATGTTTGACCTGTTTTCTTACAATACTCTGACTTTTTGAACTATGTTTTTGACTACAATGACTCTGTATGCTTATACAATTTTCAATAAAAAATTTTGTAAACAAAAAATAAAAATGAACGTCATGACCTCATACTGTCCAAACTTAGACCCTTGTATAGCATACATTAATTTCTACATAATCTATATGAACATATATTACCAGCTATAACTTCATTAACCACTTAAGGACCGGACCAATATGCTGCTAAATGACCCAAGGGGTTTTTACAATTCGGCACTGCGTCGCTTTAACAGACAATTGCGCGATCATGCGACGTGGCTCCCAAACAACATTTGCGTTCTTTTCTTCCCACAAATAGAGCTTTCTTTTGGTGGTATTTGATCGCCTCTGCGATTTTATTTTTTTGCGCTATATACAAAAATAGAGCGACATTTTTGAAAAAAAATCTATATTTTTTACTTTTTGTTATAAGAAAAATCAAATAAACAAAATTTTGGTCAAACATTTAGGCCAAAATGTATTCAGCCACATGTCTTTAGTAAAAAAAAAATGCAATAAAAAATAGCTACCTAGCGGGAACAGCGACACTAATACAGCCAACAGAAAAATGATTGCTTAGTGACACTGGCAATAGGGAGTGAAAGGATTAACTAGGGCGGTGATCAAGGGGTTAAAATGTTATTAGGGGGGGTAAGGGGGCTACCCTGAACTAACACTAACTGCCTGTCACACTGCTTGTCACACTGACACTAAATGCAATAATCAGTACATATATGATCACTGCATTCAGTGACACTGTGACAGGGGGGTGGGGGGGGGGGGGGGTGATCGCAAGGGGTTAATGTGCCTATGTGTAGTGTGTGTCAGTGTAGTTTTGGTGCAGACTCACTGCGTGAGTCTTCTCTCCTCAGCAGCGGTTGAAAATACAGCTGAGAGGAGAGATAACATCACTTCCCCCTTCCTGTGTTTACACAGGAGGAGGAAGTGACACACAGGGGGAGCGCGTGGATTGGCTGGGAGCGATCCGGAGGGGGCGAACAAAAACAAACAGCCGCCCCCCCTCCCCGGATCGCTCGGACAGCCACGGGGACCGCCGCAAGTACCGTCTAGGCAGGGACGTACAGGTACGCCAATGTGCCTGTACGTGCCATTCTGCCGACGTATATGTACACGCGGCGGTCCATAAGTGGTTAAGTAACTATACACTAATACATACTAGTATAAATATGATTTTACTAAACTAGCTTAACAAGAGATATGAACAAGTATATTATTTATCTCGCTACATAAATACTGATCTATTCTTGTCACCCTACACCAAGATACCTTATGTCATTCTCAAATGGGATGACCAGAAATATCCAGCAAAGCTCAGCTTTAGATTGAAGAATTATGTCATATCAATTGACCAAGGTCATTCACTCATACCTAATTATGATTAATCATAAAACCAAATATGTTTTGCAAGCTTGCCATGAATTACGAATTGCCGAATTATGAATTTGAAATAATATTCTAACACTGATATAAGGGGGAACTTTTATATCAGTGCCCCCTTATATTATTGTATTCACTCCCCCTTGTGCCGCGTACACACGATCACTTTTGTGATGAAAAAAAAACAACGTTTTATGTGACGAAACAAAACAACGTTTTCAAACTTCATTTTCCAAAACGATGTTGCATACACACCATTGTTTTTCCAAAATGCTCTAGCAAAGAGTGGTGACGTACACCACGTTCTACGGCACTCGGTTCCATTTAAGCTCCGTCTCATAACTTCTGAGCATGCGCGGGTTTAAAAACATTGTTTTCAACGTCGTTTTGCCCACACACGATCACTTTTTTTGACACAAAAAATTACATTTTGAAAAACGACACAAAAAATTCAAGCATGTTCGAAAAAAAATTTGGTCGTTTTTCTGAAGACATAAAACAACGTTTTGCCCACACACGATCATTTTAAATTACGTTTTTGAAAACGTAGTTTTTTTCATCACAAAAAGTGATCGTGTGTAAGCGGCATTACATCAGTGACCCCCTCAGACTTGCCTTGTGGTGCTGTCACTGGGCTCCTTTCAGGTACATTGTGCAGAGCTCAGTTAGATGGCTCCAGGTTGGTGGCTCTGGTTTTATCCTATAGTCTCCTCTCCATAGTCCACACACATCTGACTTCTCCTATGATCCTCATCCAGGCCGCACTCCCACTCTTGACTCCTCTCAAGACGCCCCCCCAGAGAATGCAAACATGATATAAGACAAGGGGGCTGATTTATTATTGTCACTGCGCTGCACTGGTACATGCCTTAATTAGTGCGCTGGATGAAGCCTTAATTAGGTGCATGAATCGGGCGCAGCAGTAGCACAATGCAATTGATAAGTAAAGCCGCCGCCGAACTCCCTGTAGAAGTCTATGAGGGAAATCAAAAGTGCTCATTTTAAAGGCTAATCTGCAAGTTTTGTCCTAAAAAGTGTTTGGGGACCTCAGTCCTGCCCCAGGGGACATGTATCAATGCTTTTTTTATTTTTAAAAATGGCCGTTTTTTCGAGAGCAGTGATTTTAATAATGCTAAAAGTGCGACAATAAAAGTGAAATATTCCTTTAAATTTCGTACCTAGAGGGGGTGTAATGTCAGCATGTGAAAAAGCGCACGTTTCCCGTGGTTAGAACTGTCCCTGCACAAAATGACATTCTGAAGAAAAAAAGCCGTTTAAAACTGACTCGCGGCTATAATGAATTGTCGGCTCCCGGCAATTGTGAGAGATTCATTCATAAAAAAAAAAAAGCATGGGGGTCCCCCCAAATTCCATTAGAAGGCACTTTAGGTCTGATATGGATATTAAGGGGAACATACATTGTACCTCTATCATTTCACAAAAAAAAAGTGAAAAGTGTTAAAAAAGACAAGAGTCGATTTTTGACAAGTCTTTTATTAATATCTTCTTTCCGCTTCTTCTTCCATCTTCTTCTATCTTCTTCTTTCCTTTGGGTTTCTTCCTCCATCTTCTTCTTCCTCTGCTTCTTTCATGGGTCGTCTAGTCCCGCATCTTGACCGGCGTCTTCTTCCATCTTCTTCTCCTTCCGCTGGCCTTCTCGTCCGCATCTTCTTCTTCTTCCCCGACACTCGGCTTCCAATTGAATTCCCGCTGTGTGATGCTCATGAGACCACGCCCCCTCTGACGCCACAGGTACTCTCCTAGGAAAGTCCCCGTGTGGTGCATGTGCATCAGAGGGGGGAGTGGTCTCAGGCACGTCACACGGCGGGCAATTCAATTGGAAGCCGAGCCTCCGGGGAAGGAGAAGCTGCAAACAAGCTTCCAATTGAATTCCCCGCCGTGTGATGCTCATAAGACCATGCCCCCTTCTGACGCACACGCACCACACATGGACTTTCCTAGGAGATTACCCGTGGCATTAGAGGGGGGCGTGGTTTCATGAGTGTCACACAGCGGGGAATTCAATTGGAAGCCGAGCGCCAGGGAAGAAGAAGAAGATGCAGATGAGAAGGCCAGCGGAAGGAGTAGAAGATGTAAGAAGACGCCGGTCAAGATGGGGGACTAGAAGACCCAAGAAAGAAGCAGAGGAAGAAGAAGATGGAGGAAGAAACCCGAAGGAAAGAAGAAAAGAAGAAGATGGAAGAAGAAGAAGCGGAAAGAAGATATTAATAAAGGACTTGTCAAAAACCGGCTCTTTTTTAACACTTTTTACTTTTTTTTTATTAAATGGTAGAGGTACAATGTACCCCATTACCATTTCACATAGGGGGGCGGGATCAGGGGGGGCCCCTTTGTTAAAGGGGTCTTCCAGATTTCGATAAGCCTCCTGCCCGCAGACCCCCACAACCACCGGGCAAGGGTTATGGGGATGAGGCCCTTGTCCTCATCAACATGGGGACAGGGTGCTTTGGGGGGGACCCCAAAGCACCCTCCAAATGTTGAGGGCATGTGGCCTGGTGCGGTTCAGGAGAGGGGGGGGCGCACTCTGTCCCCCCCTCTTTTCTGCGGCCAGCCAGGTCAACGTGCTCGGATAAGGGTCTGGTGTGGATTTTGGGGGGACTCCACGCCATTTTTTTACAATTTGGGGTGGAGTTCCCCTTAAATTCCACACCAGACCTGAAGGGCCTGGTATGGATATTTTGGGGGAACCCCACATCATTTTTAAAAAAAATTGATGGCAGGGTTCACCTTAATATCCACATCAGACCTGAAGGGCCTTCTAATGGAATTTGGGGGGACCCCCACGCTTTTTTTTTTGGTTTTATGAATGAATCTCTCAAAATTGCCGGGTGCCGACAATTCATTATAGCCGCGAGTCAGTTTTAAACGGCTTTTTTTCTTCAGAATGTCATTTTGGGCAGGGACAGTTCTAATCACGGAAACATGCGCTTTTTCACATGCTGACTTTACACCCCCCATGGTACGACATTTAAAGGAATATTTCACTTTTATTGTTGCACTTTAACCACTTCCATGCTGCAACTATTCTGGCACTTCTCTCCTTCATGTAACAATTATATTTTATTCCTTGAAAATGACTCAGGACCCCCAAACATTATATACATTTTAATAGCAGACACCCTAGGGAATAAAGTGGCCACCATTTTTTTTTTTTTTTCCAACGGTATTTGCGCAAAAAAAATTCTACCGCCTTTTTTATTTTTGGAAAAAAAAAAAAAACGTTTCATGAATTAAACAATAACAAAGCAGTAAAGTTAGCCCAATTTTTAGGGATAATGTGAAAGATGATGTTACACCGAGTAAATTGATACCTAATGTCACGCTTTAATATTGAGCACACTCATGGAATGGTGCCAAACTTCGGTATTTAAAATCTCCATAGGCGACGCTTGAAGTCTTTTTTTCAGGATACCAGTTTAGAGTTACAGAGGAGGTCTAGTGCTAAAAGTATTGCTCTCGCTCTAACGCACGCGTCAATACCTCACATGTGGGGTTTGATCGGCGTTTACCTATGTGGGTGGGACTTGCATGTGTGTTCGCATGTGAGTGCGAGCTACTAGGGACAGGGGTGTTTTTTTTTGTTAAACATAATATTTTTCTTTTTGCACTTTTCTGTCCTTTTTTTTATTTTCACTTTTCTTCCTATTACAAGGAATGTAAACATCTCTTGTAATATGACTAGTGTGTGACAGGTCCTCTTTATGGAGAGAGGGTCAATAAGGCTGGAAAGCATGGTATTGAAAAAAAAAAGATCTCATGCTTTCAGCTGCGATCATGTTCGTTCAGCACAGTGGTGTAGTGTATAGCACTTTCACCTAGCAGCAAAAGGGTCGCTGGTTTGAATCCCGTTCATGACACCATCTGCCTGGAGTTTGCATGTTCTCCCTGTGTCTTTTTTTTAAAATTCAAATATTCTTTATTGATTTTCTTCAGTACAAAAACATGTATTTGTTTACATTGCAACCATCATTATAAATAAATCACATCCTTAAACCTTCATTGTGCCCCTTATCCCCCTACCCCTTACCCCCACCCTTCTTATCTGTTCCTCTAACGTGCACACTTTACTATAGTATTCGCTTTTTCTCACATCTTTTTGCGTGATTTTCAGCATATTCTCTCTACAAAGTTTCTCTCTCTCTTGTCGTTTCCTCTCTCTTCCCCACAGGCCTTTCCCCGTCAACTGGGCTCGTTTCCTCTCCCCACTCTAAGGTGGACATCCCATTTTGCTCAACCAAGGCTCCCACAATGTTTTAAACTTTTTAAAGTTTCCCTGTCTCGTTAGAGTTACCTTCTCCTTCCATACTGTAGCATTAATCACATTTACCCATTCTGCTGATGTAGGCGCTTTCTCTGATTGCCATTTTTGTGCTATAAGTTTCCTGGCCTGGAACAAGCACCTTGTAGCTGCTACCATGCTGCCTCTTTGCCCAGACCTTTCCTCTATACACCCCAATATGCAAACCCTGGCCTCCAGTTCCAGGTCGATCTCAAAGGTTGTATTTATAATCTCTAATACTTTTACCCAGTATCTATATAGTTTCGGGCATTTCCACAACATGTGTATAAGATCTCCTGTATTTTGACACCTGGGGCATTTATCATCTGCTTTCCTACCAAAATTATATAACCTCTTTGGGGTGTAATAAGCTCTATGAAATAAAAACAGGTGAGAAACTCTCTGTGACTGGGCTAGTGACACCAGTTTCCCCCACTCGAGGACCTGTTCCCATTGCTCAGTTGTTATATGGCCTATATCCTCCTCCCACCTTTGTTTATTTTTTCCCAGTCTTTCTGCTCCAAGCGATCCATCACTGATTTGTGCATACAAGTCTGAAATAGTTCCCTTGGAGATCTCGGATTTAATCAACCGATGAAGGTGGGGGGTTCTTTGCCCTCTCACCATGTCTGTCTTGAATTGAGCCTGGAGGGCGTGCCTGACCTGCAGGTATGTGTAAAACAGGGCGTTTGGTATATCATATTCATCCCTTAATACTGCAAAAGGTTTCAATGTATCGCCTGTATATAATTGTGCCAGTCTGATTATTCCTAGCTTTTCCCATTCTTTCACTTTTCCCATCTTTACAATCTCCTGCAAGTTTTTGTTTTCCCAAAGTGGGGAGTATTCTGTTAACCCCTTATATCCCAAAGCTAATTTACTTGCCTGCCATATTCTTTTACCAACCACAGTGTTAAGTTCATAATCGGGAAAGAATCAGCTTCCAAAGTTTCTATTATAGACCTATGTGGGGACCTCATTAAAATAATTTTCCCACTGGCATTCCCTCCTCCTTCGGTACCGCACCCCCCCAGGTGCTGTAATTGAGCCGCTAAGAAGTAGCTATGGGGGTGTGGAACCGCCAGGCCTCCCTTGTTCGTTGGCAGTTGTAATGTCTGAAGACTGATCCTGGCTTTCCCCTTCTTCCAAATTAATTCCCTAAAAAGGGTCTCTATTGTTTTAAACCATGCCTTACCTATCCACACAGGTGAATTGTGGAATACGTAAAGGAGTTGAGACATCCAGATCATCTTTATAAGATTACTTCGCCCAGCTACCGATAAGGGAAGTCTTCCCCAAATATCCACTTTCCGTTTAAATTTAGCCAAAAGTGTCTCTAAGTTATTACTAATGTACTGTTCTGGGTCACGGGTTACGACTATCCCCAGATATTCCATTTTTTCCACTGTTTTCAGTTGGGGAGTTTCTGCATGTGTCCTATTACCTACTGGGTCCACCGGTAAAAGTACAGATTTTTCCCAGTTAATCACCAGGCCTGAGAGACGTCCGAATGCCTCCACTGTCTCTAATGCCATTTTTAAGGAATTTGCAGAGTCCCCCATAAAAAGCAGGATGTCATCTGCATAAAGTGCAATTTTTTCCTCACCTACCCTTCTCTGGAACCCCTGTATGTCCTGTCTATTCCTAATCGCAATGGCCAGCGGCTCTACTGCTAGAGCAAAAAGGAGGGGAGACAGGGGACATCCCTGCCTTGTTCCCCTTTCTAACTTAAACATCCGCGATTGTTCATTGTTGATTTTTATTTTTGCGCTTGGGGAGCTATAGAGCGTTTTTATCCACCCAATAAAGGTGGGGCCAAATCCAAATTTTTCCAGGACGTGCCAAAGCTAATCCCATTCTAGGCTGTCAAATGCCTTGGTGGCGTCCAGGGACAAGATTGATTTGTCACCCACGTTCTCAGTTGGCGTTTGTAAATTCAAATACAACCTTCTGATGTTAACACTAGTTGATCTATTCGGTATAAAACCGGACTGATCTGGGTGTATAAGTTTCTGAATACATTTGTTTATCCTAGCCGCCAACACCTTCGCCAATATTTTCACGTCGGAGCACAATAAGGATATTGGTCTGTAGGATGCTGTGTCTAATTAATCCTTCCCTTCCTTCTGCAGTACTATAATGGTAGCTTCTGACATTGAAGCAGGCAACCTCCCCCTTCTAATGCCCAATTTAGTACCTTAAGTAATTCTGGGAGCAGCACCTCACTGTATTGTTTATAGATTCCTGCTGGTAACCCGTCTGGTCCAGGGGACTTCTGATTAGTCATCCCCCCCAGTGCCTGTTGTAATTCCTTTAAAGTTATAGGAGCTTCTATGATATTTCTATCCTCCACTGATAGAGCTGGCGTTTCTATTTCCCTTAGGAACTCATTCATTTGTGGCATCTCATCCCTTCTTTTTGATTTGTATAACTCCTGATAATATGCCACAAATGTGTCCAGAATTACTGAGGTTTGAGAGGATATCTCACCCCCCACTGTCTTAATTGCGGGTATATTAGAGGGGGCTGAGTTAGTTTTGGCTAAAAGTGCCAATGTGCGACCTACACTCTCCCCTTCCGCAAATAAGCTTTGTCTCTGGAACAGACGTTTGTTCTCCACTTTCCTATCAATTGCTATCTTATACTCCTGCTGTTTCTCGAGCCATCTTCTTTGTTTAGTCGATGAGGGGTCCTCTACATATTGTTTTTCTGCTTCCACAACTTCTTTCCTAATTTTCTCTTCCCAGTCCCTGGAGTTTTTTTTTATCTTGGCAACCTCTTGGATCAATAGCCCCCTGAGGTAAGCCTTCAGGGTGTCCCAGACCACTCCCACTGGTGCTGTCCCTGAGTTAAAGTCCAAGAATTCTCTTAATTTTATGCCTATCTCCTCCGGTTTTCCCATAAGTTCCAACCAAAATGGACTTATTTTCCAGTTATTTGTGGGGTGCTTCCTCCCTATATTCAGTGTCAGAACCAGTGGGGAGTGGTCCGACACCCCTCTTGGATAGTAAACAATTTCCCCCATTAACTGCAGGCTCGCCCAGTTCCCCAGGGCCATGTCTATTCTAGACAAGGTGGTGTATGAGCTCGAGAAACAGGAATACTGACGTACCTCTGGATATCTTGTTCTCCACATATCGCACCATCCAACTTCCTCCAGAAACTGGTTTAAGTGTCTCTCCCCATACTGTCTTCCCGTGTCCCCGGTGGGAATCTATCCCTTATTTTGTTCAATGTCACATTGAAATCCCTTACCACTATTACCGGAATGTTTTCCTTGTTTATTACAAATTCCATTAGTTCATACAGGATCTCCATTTTGAAGGGCGGAGGGATATAAATGTTGGCCAATACGTATGGTGCATTTTCAATTAGACAGTGCAAAAAGATGTAGCGGCCCAATTCATCTGTTTTGAGCTCCTTGCATGCAAAAGACACCCCTTTTTTCACAATTATGCTCACCCCCCTATAATAAGAGGAGTGGACCGAATGGTACTGACATTGGTATTTTCTGTTTGATAACTTTAACTTAGTTTCTTTTGTTAGGTGAGTCTCTTGCAGGCAAATTAGCTCCACTCCATGGCACTCAAGCATAGAAAAAATTGCAGTTTTTTTGACCGGGTCGACCATTACCTGAACATTCCAAGACCCAATTTTAAGTGTTTTCGGCCTCATAACACCAGCGTAGACTTAATAAAAATATAAAATATAGCCTTAGTCCAAGAATAAAAAGAGTATACCTATATGGAAGAGAGCCACTCATCAATACAAGTGGGAGAAGGTGCCACCTCCAGTCAGAGCATAGAGAGAAACCTACAAAGCAACTTCCTACAAGGTATGTAGACAACAGTTCCCCAATAACTGGGAGAGGGGGAGAGATGAAGCAAAAAGGTCGGAAAGACAAATCTGCTCCCTCGTCTCCATCCTCTAACTGTTCTCCACCATCCCTGTACCTGATCCAACAGAAGGAATGTAAAAAGATTATCTTTTTTAAATGTGCTTTTCAAAAAATATGTGTATCCCCTAAAACTCTTGAACTCAAATTTCCCTTTTCCTTGTTCTTTAAATGTGATATTAAATGTGATCTTTGTGCTTTTGTGCAGTTTATAGCCTCCCTCCCTCCCTCCCCTGATACCCGCCCTTCTGTCTCCCTCCCTCTTCCCTTGCCCCCTGCCTCTGTGCTGCTTTTCCTGGTGAGTCAAATAACTGAGGTCCCTTTGGAGTCATTATCCGTAGGCGTGCAGGGTACAATAATGCATATGTAATTTTATTTTTTAAAAGGCTGCGTTTAACTGATGTGAACTCTGCCCTACGTTTGCTTAGTTCAGAAGAGAAGTCTGAATACAAAGAGATTCGTGACCCATTGTAGAAGATGTCCCCCTTCTCTCTTGCCTTTTGCAATGCTGTCTCCTTGTCACTATAATTAAGAAATTTCAGGAGTAGAGGCAGAGGATGACCATCTTTTAAGGGTCTGAATGGGACTCTATGAGCCCTTTCTATCCCAAAAATTGGTGAAAAAACTTTTTCCCCAAAAATCTCTTTAAACCAGTTCTCAAGGAAACTTATTGGATGGGTACCCTCACTCTGTTCCGGGAGTCCTACCACCCGTATATTGTTTCTGCGCAATCTGTTCTCAAATTCATCAAGTTTAGATGCCTGCCATCCAATTTGCTCCTTCATTGCTTGCATCTGTTGTTTCAGTGGGTGCACTTCATCTTTTACTTGGCTCACTCTCTCCTCTACTGCTGTTACTCTATGCACTGTTCTCTGCAAATCTTGACTCAATGGCCCAGATTCACAGAGCAATTACGCCTGTCTAACTGGTGTTAGACAGGAGTAATTTCAAATTTTTGCGCGCCGTATCACTAGTTTGAATCCTCAAACCATGATACGGCGGCTTCGGGCTTCGATCCGAGAGGCTTACGTCCTCGTAAGCCTTCGGATCTACACTGCTATATTTTTGCGGCCGCTGGGAGGAGTTTGCGTCGTTTTCATGCGTCGGGATATGCAAATTAGTTTTTACGGCGATCCACGAAGGTACGAGTGTCCCTCGCAATCGCCTACGTCATTTTTTGGCTGCGTAATGTTAGAGGAGCTTTTTGCTGGTCTAACAGTGCGTAACCCATGTAAAGTATGGCCGTTGTTCCCGCGTCGATTTGAATTTTTTTTATTTTTTTTAACGTAACTAGTTCGGGAATAGGAATGTACGTAAACGACACTACTACGACGTGACGACGTGTTTTCGCGCAATGTACGGCGGGAAATTTGCGAACAGAGCATGCGCAGTTCGATCGCCGCGGGAACGCGCCTATTTTAAATGCTTCACGCCCCCTTCTTGCGCAGATGGATTGCGACGGGAGAAATACACTACGCCGCCGTCGTTTACTGGACAAAATCTACCTGGATTCCACGTAGAGTCAGGTAAAAAACGGCGGCGTAGTGTATTTCTGATACTCCACGAGAATCTAATTCTCTGTGAATCTGCCCCAATGTCTTTAAGTCTTCCTTTATTTCTTTTATCTGGTCGGATAGGTTACTCAATGACCCCTTACAGGCGTTTATAGCAAGTAATATTTCTTTCAGGGAGGGCTCCTCCCCGCCTGCTGAGCCATCCACTGCATGGGCTTCTATAGTGTTTTTTGCAATTGCGGGCACGCCCCCTGGTGGTTCTCCCGTAAGGTCTTTTTTACTTGTTGACTTTGGCCCCGGTGCCCCTTGGCCCTGACTTTTCCTATCCGCTGATGTACCCCCATGGTTTTTGGCCTGTGCTTGTTGACTCTGAGCCCCTTTTCCTAGGGAGTTTACAGAGGTGTGTGAGTACTGATCCAACTTGGCTGCTGCGGCTACTGCTGCCTGTGTTGCTTTCTCTTTTGACCTTGTTGCTTGAGGCCCCCCACTCTCCAGGTTCTGCTGCCCTCTTTTTGCCGCTGCTGCTGCCATTTTATATCTGGAGGGGCTACCTTCTATTCTTGTTTATCCAACCTCCTAAAATTACTAAGTGGAGGGGAACAGGGAAAAAAAAAGGGGCGGGTCCCTTACGTAGCGACCGACCCCAGTGTAGTTGTAATTGTAGCGACTGACCCCAGTGTAGTTGTAATTGTAGTTGCTCTAGCCAGTTTTCACATGTCCTACTGCCACCTTTAACTATTTAGATAAGGGCTAGATAAGGACTAGATATAGACTGGTCTCCGGTATTTCTTGTGCAAGCCGGCGAGAGGGGTGCTGCAGTTCAATGACCGCACTGACTTTGCCTAAATAACTAGGCTGGATGTATTGTAGAGATAGGGGAGAAAGCCAAAGTGGCACCCCCCTATTCAAGTTTCAAAAAGAGCCTTCCCCTAGGTACACAATAATTTTCCCGGGTTCTCAGTTCACAGTCCTAGATTAGATATGCCGCTGTAGCTGCTACTTAGGTAAATCTGATCAATTGATCAATCGAAAAAGATGCAATACAATTAGTGCGCAATAAGTCAGTCCAGTTTGCACTACCCAGTCAAAACTTCAATGCGTTTCAGAGCAGCAGATAAATATAGATATAGCACACTGAGCGTAATAGCCTCAGGAGAGGGGAAAGAAAAAAAAGAACAGCTTGGGGGATGCAAAAAATTTAAATATATTATATCTTGCTATAACAGGACTTTATAGACTTTATAAGAATGTCATAGCAATACTGCAGCTCCTCCTCATTCCTCTGAGCATAGGATTGGCAATTTATAGCTTACACAGTCTCTTTTATATTTATCACATACCGGGGGTCCTTGATGGCTCACGTTCACCTCCTCTTACTTCCTTGTCCATGTCGCAGTGCCGGCGTTTTCTTTCAGTTTCCCCCAGTGCAATATGCCAAATTAAATTCCTCTCCTCTCCTCTCACGCTGCTCCCTCGTCCCTGCTTCCCAGCCTCACTCAGCTGTGCGGTGCAGGTTCTCACAGACACAGTGTGTTCACCGGAGCGGAAGGTATTATTGCGATCCCCGTTGACATCCAGACCCGTCGTGCTTGCTAGGGAGGGGAGGATATACGACACCTCACTGTGTCATGTTTATGTGCAGAGACTGGGGTGGCTAGCGTCAGCTAGAGGCAGCAGGAGTTCACGCCGGGATCCATTCCTCCTCACATCTCACATCGCGTCCATTGCATGCCTCACACTCTCACACTCTCCACGTCCGGTCACGCCCCAAGTGCTCCCTGTGTCTGCGTGGGTTTCCTCCCACAATCTAAAAACATGCTGTAAATCGGATCCTGTCTAAATAAGCCCTAATATGCAGTAGTATATTTAGGTTTTGTGCTGCCCTAGGCCTGACTAAATTTCTGCACCTCCTAATAGAAAAATGACCCACCCTTCCTGTCAAGGCCACACCCTGTTTTTTTATGACCCGTCCAGAAATTTTCAGGGGCTAGTTCTGGGGGGAGGGGGGGCACTGGATTCCCTTAATTTGCATAGTTTTTCTGTCACTTCCTGTTTGGCTATGGGGCAGGAAGTGAAGGCAAATCTCTCCAATTGGACACAGATAATACAAAAAAAAACTGACAGGGCCTATAACCCTCCCTCACTCTATCCAAAATGAAAAAAAAAAAAAAAGTGTTGATTATAGTTCTAGTTTAAGCACAAATTTCAGAGAGTTTTATTGAGAGGCCTAAGAAAATATAACCATGCCAATAGGCCAGGATACATCGTTGCTAATATGTATGAATGTGTGTTAGGGACCCCCACAAACACCACCCAATGTTAAATAAACAATTTTCTTAATTTGCAAATAAGTATTATCTGCTAATTTTTGGAGGATGCCTGCACCCCTAATAGGGTGAAGACACCTCACAAATGTTGTCACTTTCTACTTCAAATTCATTCACTTCCTGTCACATAGCCAAACAGGAAGTGAGGGTAAAACCTGACTAATGTCTTTTGTTGGGGGCACAGATCAATCTAAATAGTTTCCCATTATGGAAATTGCATTTTGCTTTGTACACCCCAAACTATTAGGGATCTTGGACTTTGGGGGTCCATTTACTAAAGGCAAATCCACTTTGCATTACAAGTGGACAAGCAAGGAAGATAAAAAAAAAATAATTGCTTCTACAGGATTGGATGTTAAAACCATCAGTGCTTCCCTTCTGATTTTCAGTGACTACGCTTCTATTGCAGAGTGGCTTTGCCTTTACTAAACCCCAAGCTAACTAATCATTAGTGTTGCTCACGAATATTTGCATTGCTAATATTCGTTACGAATATTGCATATTCGAGTATTTGCGATTAAATCCAATATCGCGGTGAATATTTGCTATTCCGAATATTCGTATTTTTTCAAATTTATTTTTAAAACAGATCACATCCTAGTGATCTCCATCGACGTCTAAAAGCATTGCTGGTATGATTAGAGACACTGGGCCGAGTAGCTGATGCGATCCTTCTATGCTGCCGAATATTCGCAATGCGAATATTCGGCAAAAGGAATATTGCGCGATTATTTTCTCCGCCCTTCTTTTGCATCAGAGCCAATCAGAGTTCTCCTACCACAGTTGTCAGAGGTTAGCAACCTCCATAGCAACCAATAGGAACCTGCCTGCACGACCATTATATAAGATCACTCCCAGCTGTATTTCAGTGCAGATTCACAAGGTGGCTGGCTAGAGAGAGTGGAGTGTTTCTGTGCGATCTTAGAGCTTAGAGCATCAGCATTGTGCTTCCTAGTGCTTTCAGTTCTGTGGTTCCTGCTTTTAAACTGCTTTTTTCAAAGCAAAAGAGCCAACAGCTTTTCTAAAAGCTCAGATTTGTGTTGTTTTGTCCAGGTTAGTTTAGCTTAGTGTTAGATAGATTTCTGTGTAGTTTGTGTAAGTGTACATTTCTTTAAGGTAGCTTAGTTTTAGTTTAGTGTGTGTTTAGTGTCTTATTTTTGTGTTTAAAAAAAAAAAATAGCTTTAGTTTTATAGTTTAGTCATATAAGTTTGTGTAAGCAGAGTTAGTGTTGCATATTACTTTAGTATTTGTAGTCCTCGTCTTCGTCCTTGTCAGTCAGTGTAAAAAAAAAAAAAAAAAATTAGCTTTAGTTTAGTCATATAAGTTTGTGTAAGTTAGTGTTGCATATTACTTTAGTATTTGTAGTCCTCGTCCTTGTCTGCGTCCTTCAGTCTTGCTAAAAAAACAAACACTCCTTTCTCACATCCCCCCCCAATAAAGTTTACCCCCCCCCCACATCAGCAAGTATGAGCAGCATACGTGGCCGTGGCAGCAGGGGTAGGGGAGTTACTCCCAGTGCTGGGTCGCTGCCAGCACGGGGTACCTCTCGTGCCCCTACTAGTGGTAGAGGATCAGGTGGAAGGGGAGTCCGCCTCATCCGTGAGTTTTTTCCTTCGGGCAGCCGCCCGATATTGCCTTCTCAGGCTCCAGTAGTGGTGGAGTATATGGGGCACAGCAGTGCCACTGAGTCGTCAGTCCCGACTCCCAGTAGCACCACCAGTACATCGGTGCCTTTAGGACCCGCCCCCTGCCCCCAAGGGTCCAGCCTCTTACTGTTTGATGACAGCGACAGTGAGAGGGATATCTTGCGGGAGGCCCTGCATCAGGCAGACATCCAGTTCTGTCCGGATGGTCAGGACCTTTTTGAAGGGTTGATGGAGGAGGAGGATGGGGTACCTGCTGTCAGTATCCCAGAGACATCCCTTCAAAGTGGTGCTAGTCAGACCCAGGCGTCGGTTAGGGGACAGCGGAGCCAGGCTAGCAGCTCCATGTCAGCTGTTTCCCGTAGACCACCACATTTCAGCCCTGGGTCTGACATATCTGGGGGCGAAGAGGAGGGTGACCCAACATGGGTGCCACCTAACTTGTCGGTTCACAGCAGCAGTGACGACGAGGAAGGTAGGCACCCTGGGGAAACGGTGCGCCAGGTCACCAGGGAGACCAGCGTCAGGGTCTCCACTGGTGATGGCAGCAGGAGGTGTCAGCAGCAGCAGCAGCAGCAGCAGCAGCAGAAGCAGCAGCAGGCAGCTCCACCTGTGCGCACCGAGTCCCAGCAGGTGCAAGTCAGCGTCACCCCATCTGACAGGAGGGCGGTGCTGAAGTCACCTGTCTGGGCCTACTTCACCCTGGTAGCAGATAACCAGACCGTAGCCATCTGCCATATCTGTCATGCCAGGGTGAAGAGAGGGAAGTGCTTGGCTCGGGTGGGTACTACAGCTCTGAACCAGCACCTGAGAATTAACCACTGGCGGGAGTATGACCAGATGAAGCATGGTGGTGGTAGCAGCGCCACCACCACAAGTGTGCAGGGTACAGCAGCCCCTGCCACAGCTTCATATGTTCCCAGCAGGTCATGCCCCCCCCGCTCCCTCTAGTAGAGGTACTGGTACCGGCAGCCAGACCTCTACTTCCACAGCACCCTCCTCTTCGGTGTCCTGCACTGCCGTCCGGCGCCAGGCGTCGCTTTCCGATGCCTTTGAACGCACCACTCCCTTCCCCCCTGGAGACCGACGTGTGCGTTCCCTCAATGGGCTCCTGGCAAGGGTCATTGCCCAACATCTGCTTCCCTTCAGCATTGTGGACTGCAACCCCTTCAGGCAGATGTTGGAGCATGCCCAACCCCAATGGCGTGTCCCCAGCCGCCATTTCTTTGCCAGGACTGGTGTCCCTGCCCTACACCAGCAAATTGTGCAGAATGTAACCCTGTCGCTGGATCACGCTGTCAGCGACAGGGTGCATCTCACAATGGATGGCTGGACCAGCAGGCATGGGCAGGGCCGGTACATCAGCTTCACGGCCCATTGGGTTTCCCTCCGAGGCGCCGGGGATGGATTGGCGGCATCAGACTTTGTGGTGCCGCCCCAGGGTGTCCAGGGGAGAACTGCTGGTCTCCCTCAAGCCACTGTCTCCGCAGCTGCTGAGCCTCCCAGCAAGCGCCCCCGTAGCTACTCAAGTGTGGGGCACGTGCGCTGTCAGGCCGTGCTCCAGCTTGTTAGTTTAGGGGACCGGAGACACACTGGAAAAGAAGTGCTGACCGCACTTCAGGCTCAGGTCCAGAAGTGGCTGACACCCCGAAGGCTCCAGGCAGGTATGGTTGTCTGTGACAACGGCAGCAACCTACTCTCCGCCCTCCAGGCTGGCAGTCTGACCCACGTGCCCTGTCTGGCACATGTCCTCAACCTCGTGGTGCAGAAGTTCCTGCGCACCTATCCCGGGTTGTGCTAAGGGTACGTAGGATTGCCAGCCACTTCAGGCGCTCCCCAACCGCTACCGCGTCCCTGTCCAAGTTGCAGCGGGACAACAGCCTGCCCCTTCACAGGCTGATTGTGGACAGTGTGACGTGGTGGAACTCCACCCTCCACATGCTAGAGAGGTTGTGGGAGCAGCGAAGGGCGGTGAAGCAATACCTGCTGGAGCAAGGCACTGGCAGGCCATCACAAACACTCCCGTACATCACCAGTGCGGAGTGGGGGCAGATACACCAGGTCTGCCATGTGTTGGCCCCTTTCGAGCAGGCGAACAAGATGGTCAGCAGGGAGCATGTCGGCCTCAACGACGTGCTCCCTATAGTGTTCCTGCTGGACAGGGCACTAGATTGCCTGCTCGAAGCTGGGGAGAGTGCCTTGGTGGAGCAGGAGGAGGCAACACTGCTCCACCAAGACCAGGCCCAGGATGAGGAGGAGGAGGATGATGATGATGAGGAGGTTACTGGTGACGTCCTGGAGTCAGGGCCTGGTCAGGAGGGAGAGCCGGTGTTGGGGGCACCGATAGTCTGGGGGTTGGGCATCTCTGAGCGCGAGCAGCAGCGCCTCCAGCATGAAGAGTCGGACGTCATGGACCCGGGCAGCCATGAGGAGTCACAGTGGGCTGTGCTCTTCCCAATGGCTGCCCACATGCTGAAATGCCTCAGGAGGGACCCCCGGGTTCAAACTATCAAGGAGAGGGATGAATTTTGGATGGCCACCCTTTTAGATTCAAGATGCAAGGGGAAACTGGAGCAGTTCCTCCCAGCCAGCCGGAGGCAGCAACGGATGCAGGAACTGCAGGCACGCATAGTCAGCCGGTTGGAGCAGGCAACTCCCCGGCCTCCAGTTGTCCCCCCTCATCTCACCCAGCAGGTGGCTGCACCCAGCAGCAGCAGCAGCAGCAGCCGAGCAGGGGACCTAATGGGTGAGATGAGGATGTTCTTCCAATCTGAGCGACCCAGTACCAGCAGCAGCAGCAGTCGCCACCAGCGGCTGGCCCACATGGTGGCAGACTACATGGGGTCCATCGGTGCTTCTGACAGTATGAGCACCGACGACCCCATGAAGTACTGGGTTGCCAGATTGGACACCTGCCGTGAGCTCGCTCAGTATGCGCTGGAGTTATTGTCTTTCCCCCCCTCCAGCGTACTATCTGAGAGGACATTCAGCACGGCAGGTGGGGTGGTCACGGACAAGAGGACCCGTCTGTCCACAGACTCCGTGGACAGACTCACATTCATCAAGATAAATGAGTCCTGGATCGGCGGTGACTTTCTGGCACCAGCCGTCGGTTCAGGGCGCTGAATGGTCCGTGTCATTCATTACCTCTTTGATGTTTTTATACCTTTGAAACTCATAGTGGGCAGGTAGTGTTAAGGGCATAAATATTTCCATGCTGTGTCATTAAGCCACTATAAGGAGTAATGATGCTGCTGCCACATTATTTTGAAATGTAATTGCTCAATGCTCATCATGAATTTAAAAAGTCACGTATAGCATAGAAATAACGTTAATCAAACTTTTAAATTATGAGGCACTATGGTATAGTCAGGCTACAGCTACTTAAGGCTTGTGTCATTCTGCTTTTCAAATGTAATCACCATGCTACTGCAACTTCAAGCTTTTGTAATTTTGCCACGATATGGGCTCCTACTGCCAAAAGGCTGAGTGATTATGTACCGATATATTACTCATACTGCTGCTGTCACCTTTTGTCCGAGAGATTTGCCACTTTCTATTACTGCTGCTGCTGCTGATGGCACCTCTTGCCCGAGTGATTTGCCATTTTTATTACTCTTACCGCTGCTGCTGCTGCTGATGATGGCACCTCTTGCCCGAGCGATTTGCCATTTTTATTACTATTACCGCTGCTGCTGCTGCTGCTGATGGCACCTCTTGCCCGAGTGTTTTGCCATTTTCAATACTCTTACCACTGCTGCTGCTGATGGCACCTCTTGCCTGAGTGATTTGCTATTTTTATTACTCTTACCACTGCTGCTGATGATGGCACCTCTTGCCCGAGTGATTTGCCATTTTTATTACTCTTACCACTGCTGCTATTGAGTGTTCATGGCACCTCTTTCCCGAGTGATAAAACACTATATTGTCTACTATTACTACTACTGCTGCTGCTCAGACACCTATGTCACGAGTTATTTGCCACTATATACTACTATTACCACTGCTGCTGCTGCTGTTCATGGCACCTCTTTCCCGAGTGAGAAAACACTATATTGTCTACTATTACTACTACTGCTGCTGCTCAGACACCTATGTCACGAGTTATTTGCCACTATATACTACTATTGTATGGAAAAAAGTCTAATGCGCTACTGTGAGTAAACTGTGGTGGAAGAGTGGGTAGCACCCACAAATTGGGGCAGCTCAATCTGTAGTGTTCACAATCACGAAATGATAAATGGGTAAAGTGGGTGATAAGCGCTACAAAAAGTGGTGCATAAATCCTGCAAACTTCCAGGACTAGTTTTTTAAACACTTCTATGTGTTGGTTGTCCGATACATGTGGATTAAAAGTAGAATTGTTTCGTAATGTACTATGTATCGGATGATTGAGGGGTTGTTGTTGTACATAGTTTGAGAATTTCTCATTCAGAAAATATTTTTTCATGTTTAATTTTCTGATATATTTACGAATGCCAATATATGTGTCAAATTTGTTAAGATTTTGGGTTGGTGCATGCTTCAGTCCTTTATCTAGGACTGCAAGTTCTTCAGTGGTAAGTTGAATAGAAGTGAGATTCACCACGTTTTCTCCTCGTCTTTTCTTTTTTTTTTGTTGTCTCTTTCCTGCTCTGTTTCCTCTCTTGTTTCTGGACTTGGTCTTGTTACTGTTTCCTGTGTCCTTCTTCTGGGGGAGCAGCGAGGTTCTTGCGTGGGTCTCCTTGGGGAATGATCCCTCCTTTCCCTGTCTAAAAAAGAGGACCGCGGTGCTGTATATTGATGTTGGTCATATCCTGATCGCGAATCTTCATAGTGCTGGTCTTGGTGACCTCTGATTGGTTCAAATCTATTATATGTCGCAATCGGAGTTCTAGTCTGCCCTCCATATTGCTCTTGTGGATATATGGGTCCTCTATTATAATTACCATAGTAATCATACTGTGATGGAGAAGGAAGGGGAGGGGGGGTCCTCTGTTGTAGCCTCCATATGGTTCCTGAGGGGGAGGAGGTCCTCTATACTCTCTTGGATTTCTTTCGTTATGTGGTCCATTATTGGGTCGTCCATTGTTGTAAGGTTTCCGAAACGTTTTTTGGACGGTTTTTTCCATTGTTTTTTGGGTGTGTGATAGGTTTGTTGTCCATTATACTGATGGTCATACTGTGTATAATGTCCATTGTTCTGATGGTCATATTGTGGCCTAGTATAGTCCCTATATGTTGCGTGTTCTTCTCCTCTTGGTGGTGGTCACATATGGGATGTGGTCGGGTCTTGTATTTTTACTTCCCGAACTGGTGTCGAGTGTGTAGAGCTCGACTGAGCAAGTTCTGTTTTGTGTTGCCATTTGAATACCTGGTCGGTTTTGTAATCTGCTACGTCTCTATGGAATTTTTTTATTTTGCGCTGTTGTATCTCCAGATCTTTTGTTGCCAAATCTTTGTTAAGTAATGTGGCAAGCTTCTGGAAATTGCTGGAATCTTTAAAAGGGTCCAGTTTAAGCTTTATATCTTCAATTTGTTGTTGTATAATTCTAAGTTTTTTCTGTTTCCTCTTTAGTAAAAACTTCACTCCTTCAACACTTTTGTTATTGAAGAATTCGAACCATTCATCTAAGGATTCTTTGTCATCTAGTCCATCGTTTGGGGGCATGTCCCATCTGACTCGCCTTGGTGCTATATTGTCTTTGACATATTGGTCAAAGGTATGTATGTCCCACCAAAGGGACACCTTTTTCTCCATCAGGTGACCCAATTTTCTAGTGTGACTATCCAAGTCTGTATTGGTGGTATTTGTGCGGGCTTGAAACACCTCTTCCACATTGACACTTCTGTTCTCTATGAATGTGAAAACATCCATCATTGCTGCAAAAGTAGGTGTGTGTGCACTTGAAAGAATGTATGGAAAAAAGTCTAATGCGCTACTGTGAGTAAACTGTGGTGGAAGAGTGGGTAGCACCCACAAATTGGGGCAGCTCAATCTGTAGTGTTCACAATCACGAAATGATAAATGGGTAAAGTGGGTGATAAGCGCTACAAAAAGTGGTGCATAAATCCTGCAAACATACAATATATAATAATATATAAATAATATATACCAAAAACGAAACCTCAAAGTGCTGTGTGCAAAACAAAGCTATAGGTGCTAAATACAAATGACAGTGTTTGACACACGGAACTTTATTTATGATCATCATTGTTTCCTCACTGTCATTTGTATTTAGCACCTATAGCTATGTTTTGCACATAGCACTTTGAGGTTTCGTTTTTGGTATATATTATTTATATATTATTATATATTGTATGTTTGCAGTATTTATGCACCACTTTTTGTAGCGCTTATCACCCACTTTACCCATATATACTACTATTACCACTACTGCTGCTGCTGTTCATGGCACCTCTTTCCCGAGTGACAAAACACTATATTGTCTACTATTACTACTACTGCTGCTGCTCAGACACCTATGTCACAAGTTATTTGCCACTATATACTACTATTACCACTACTGCTGCTGCTGTTCATGGCACCTCTTTTCTGAGTGATAAAACACTATATTGTCTACTATTACTGCTGCTGCTCACTGCTCAGACACCTATGTCACAAGTTATTTGCCACTATATACTACTATTACCACTGCTGCTGCTGCTGTTCATGGCACCTCTTTCCCGAGTGACAAAACACTATATTGTCTACTATTACTACTACTGCTGCTGCTCAGACACCTATGTCACAAGTTATATGCCACTATATACTACTATTACCACTGCTGCTGCTGTTCATGGCACCTCTTTCCCGAGTGACAAAACACTATATTGTCTACTATTACTGCTGCTGCTCACTGCTCAGACACCTATGTCACGAGTTATTTGCCACTATATACTACTATTACCACTGCTGCTGATGCTGTTCATGGCACCTCTTTCCCGAGTGACAAAACACTATATTGTCTACTATTACTACTACTGCTGCTGCTCAGACACCTATGTCACAAGTTATTTGCCACTATATACTACTATTACCACTGCTGCTGCTGTTCATGGCACCTCTTTCCCGAGTGACAAAACACTATATTGTCTACTATTACTACTACTGCTGCTGCTCAGACACCTATGTCACAAATTATTTGCCACTATATACTACTATTACCACTACTGCTGCTGCTGTTCATGGCACCACTTTCCCGAGTGACAAAACACTATATTGTCTACTATTACTACTACTGCTGCTGCTCAGACACCTATGTCACAAGTTATTTGCCACTATATACTACTATTACCACTACTGCTGCTGCTGTTCATGGCACCTCTTTCCCGAGTGATAAAACACTATATTGTCTACTATTACTACTACTGCTGCTGCTCACTGCTCAGACACCTATGTCACGAGTTATTTAACACTTTATACTACTATTACCACTGCTGCTGCTGCTGTTTATGGCACTTCTTTCCAGAGTGACAAAACACTATATTGTCTACTATTACTACTACTGCTGCTACTCAGACACCTATGTCACAAGTTATTTGCCACTATATACTACTATTACCACTGCTGCTGCTGCTGTTCATGGCACCTCTTTCCAGAGTGATAAAACACTATATTGTCTACTATTACTGCTGCTGCTCACTTCTCAGACACCTATGTCACAAGTTATTTGCCACTATATACTACTATTACCACTGCTGCTGCTGCTGTTCATGGCACCTCTTTCCCGAGTGACAAAACACTATATTGTCTACTATTACTACTACTGCTGCTGCTCAGACACCTATGTCACAAGTTATTTGCCACTATATACTACTATTGCCACTGCTGCTGCTGCTGTTCATGGCACCTCTTTCCCGAGTGACAAAACACTATATTGTCTACTATTACTACTACTGCTGCTGCTCAGACACCTATGTCACGAGTTATTTGCCACTATATACTACTATTAGCACTACTGCTGCTGCTGTTCATGGCACCTCTTTCCCGAGTGATAAAACACTATATTGTCTACTATTACTACTACTGCTGCTGCTCAGACACCTATGTCACAAGTTATTTGCCACAATATACTACTATTACCACTACTGCTGCTGCTGTTCATGGCACCTCTTTCCCGAGTGATAAAACACTATATTGTCTACTATTACTACTACTTCTGCTGCTCACTTCTCAGACACCTATGTCACGAGTTATTTAACACTATATACTACTATTACCACTGCTGCTGCTGCTGTTTATGGCACTTCTTTCCAGAGTGACAAAACACTATATTGTCTACTATTACTACTACTGCTGCTACTCAGACACCTATGTCACAAGTTATTTGCCACTATATACTACTATTACCACTGCTGCTGCTGCTGTTCATGGCACCTCTTTCCAGAGTGATAAAACACTATATTGTCTACTATTACTACTACTGCTGCTGCTCACTGCTCAGACACCTATGTCACGAGTTATTTGCCACTATATACTACTATTACCACTGCTGCTGCTGCTGTTCATGGCACCTCTTTCCCGAGAGACAAAACACTATATTGTCTACTATTACTACTACTGCTGCTGCTCAGACACCTATGGCACCTCTTTCCCGAGTGATAAAACACTATATTGTCTACTATTACTGCTGCTGCTGCTCACTGCTCAGACACCTATGTCACAAGTTATTTGCCACTATATACTACTATTACCACTGCTGCTGCTGCTGTTCATGGCACCTCTTTCCCGAGTGATAAAACACTATATTGTCTACTATTACTGCTGCTGCTCACTGCTCAGACACCTATGTCACGAGTTATTTGCCACTATATACTACTATTACCACTGCTGCTGATGCTGTTCATGGCACCTCTTTCCCGAATGACAAAACACTATATTGTCTACTATTACTACTACTGCTGCTGCTCAGACACCTATGTCACAAGTTATTTGCCACTATATACTACTATTACCACTGCTGCTGCTGTTCATGGCACCTCTTTCCCGAGTGACAAAACACTATATTGTCTACTATTACTACTACTGCTGCTGCTCAGACACCTATGTCACGAATTATTTGCCACTATATACTACTATTACCACTACTGCTGCTGCTGTTCATGGCACCACTTTCCCGAGTGACAAAACACTATATTGTCTACTATTACTACTACTGCTGCTGCTCAGACACCTATGTCACAAGTTATTTGCCACTATATACTACTATTACCACTACTGCTGCTGCTGTTCATGGCACCTCTTTCCCGAGTGATAAAACACTATATTGTCTACTATTACTACTACTGCTGCTGCTCACTGCTCAGACACCTATGTCACGAGTTATTTAACACTTTATACTACTATTACCACTGCTGCTGCTGCTGTTTATGGCACTTCTTTCCAGAGTGACAAAACACTATATTGTCTACTATTACTACTACTGCTGCTACTCAGACACCTATGTCACAAGTTATTTGCCACTATATACTACTATTACCACTGCTGCTGCTGCTGTTCATGGCACCTCTTTCCAGAGTGATAAAACACTATATTGTCTACTATTACTGCTGCTGCTCACTTCTCAGACACCTATGTCACAAGTTATTTGCCACTATATACTACTATTACCACTGCTGCTGCTGCTGTTCATGGCACCTCTTTCCCGAGTGACAAAACACTATATTGTCTACTATTACTACTACTGCTGCTGCTCAGACACCTATGTCACAAGTTATTTGCCACTATATACTACTATTACCACTGCTGCTGCTGCTGTTCATGGCACCTCTTTCCCGAGTGACAAAACACTATATTGTCTACTATTACTACTACTGCTGCTGCTCAGACACCTATGTCACGAGTTATTTGCCACTATATACTACTATTAGCACTACTGCTGCTGCTGTTCATGGCACCTCTTTCCCGAGTGATAAAACACTATATTGTCTACTATTACTACTACTGCTGCTGCTCAGACACCTATGTCACAAGTTATTTGCCACTATATACTACTATTACCACTGCTGCTGCTGCTGTTCATGGCACCTCTTTCCTGAGTGACAAAACACTATATTGTCTACTATTACTACTACTGCTGCTGCTCAGACACCTATGTCACGAGTTATTTGCCACTATATACTACTATTACCACTGCTGCTGCTGCTGTTCATGGCACCTCTTTCCAGAGTGATAAAACACTATATTGTCTACTATTACTGCTGCTGCTCACTTCTCAGACACCTATGTCACAAGTTATTTGCCACTATATACTACTATTACCACTACTGCTGCTGCTGTTCATGGCACCTCTTTCCCGAGTGACAAAACACTATATTGTCTACTATTACTACTACTGCTGCTGCTCAGACACCTATGTCACAAATTATTTGCCACTATATACTACTATTACCACTACTGCTGCTGCTGTTCATGGCACCACTTTCCCGAGTGACAAAACACTATATTGTCTACTATTACTACTACTGCTGCTGCTCAGACACCTATGTCACAAGTTATTTGCCACTATATACTACTATTACCACTACTGCTGCTGCTGTTCATGGCACCTCTTTCCCGAGTGATAAAACACTATATTGTCTACTATTACTACTACTGCTGCTGCTCACTGCTCAGACACCTATGTCACGAGTTATTTAACACTTTATACTACTATTACCACTGCTGCTGCTGCTGTTCATGGCACTTCTTTCCAGAGTGACAAAACACTATATTGTCTACTATTACTACTACTGCTGCTACTCAGACACCTATGTCACAAGTTGTTTGCCACTATATACTACTATTACCACTGCTGCTGCTGCTGTTCATGGCACCTCTTTCCCGAGTGACAAAACACTATATTGTCTACTATTACTACTACTGCTGCTGCTCAGACACCTATGTCACGAGTTATTTGCCACTATATACTACTATTAGCACTACTGCTGCTGCTGTTCATGGCACCTCTTTCCCGAGTGATAAAACACTATATTGTCTACTATTACTACTACTGCTGCTGCTCAGACACCTATGTCACAAGTTATTTGCCACAATATACTACTATTACCACTACTGCTGCTGCTGTTCATGGCACCTCTTTCCCGAGTGATAAAACACTATATTGTCTACTATTACTACTACTTCTGCTGCTCACTGCTCAGACACCTATGTCACGAGTTATTTAACACTATATACTACTATTACCACTGCTGCTGCTGCTGTTTATGGCACTTCTTTCCAGAGTGACAAAACACTATATTGTCTACTATTACTACTACTGCTGCTACTCAGACACCTATGTCACAAGTTATTTGCCACTATATACTACTATTACCACTGCTGCTGCTGCTGTTCATGGCACCTCTTTCCAGAGTGATAAAACACTATATTGTCTACTATTACTGCTGCTGCTCACTTCTCAGACACCTATGTCACAAGTTATTTGCCACTATATACTACTATTACCACTGCTGCTGCTGCTGTTCATGGCACCTCTTTCCCGAGTGATAAAACACTATATTGTCTACTATTACTACTACTGCTGCTGCTCACTGCTCAGACACCTATGTCACGAGTTATTTGCCACTATATACTACTATTACCACTGCTGCTGCTGCTGTTCATGGCACCTCTTTCCCGAGAGACAAAACACTATATTGTCTACTATTACTACTACTGCTGCTGCTCAGACACCTATGGCACCTCTTTCCCGAGTGATAAAACACTATATTGTCTACTATTACTGCTGCTGCTGCTCACTGCTCAGACACCTATGTCACAAGTTATTTGCCACTATATACTACTATTACCACTGCTGCTGCTGCTGTTCATGGCACCTCTTTCCCGAGTGATAAAACACTATATTGTCTACTATTACTGCTGCTGCTCACTGCTCAGACACCTATGTCACGAGTTATTTGCCACTATATACTACTATTACCACTGCTGCTGATGCTGTTCATGGCACCTCTTTCCCGAATGACAAAACACTATATTGTCTACTATTACTACTACTGCTGCTACTCAGACACCTATGTCACAAGTTATTTGCCACTATATACTACTATTACCACTGCTGCTGCTGCTGTTCATGGCACCTCTTTCCAGAGTGATAAAACACTATATTGTCTACTATTACTGCTGCTGCTCACTTCTCAGACACCTATGTCACAAGTTATTTGCCACTATATACTACTATTACCACTGCTGCTGCTGCTGTTCATGGCACCTCTTTCCCGAGTGACAAAACACTATATTGTCTACTATTACTACTACTGCTGCTGCTCAGACACCTATGTCACAAGTTATTTGCCACTATATACTACTATTACCACTGCTGCTGCTGCTGTTCATGGCACCTCTTTCCCGAGTGACAAAACACTATATTGTCTACTATTACTACTACTGCTGCTGCTCAGACACCTATGTCACGAGTTATTTGCCACTATATACTACTATTAGCACTACTGCTGCTGCTGTTCATGGCACCTCTTTCCCGAGTGATAAAACACTATATTGTCTACTATTACTACTACTGCTGCTGCTCAGACACCTATGTCACAAGTTATTTGCCACTATATACTACTATTACCACTACTGCTGCTGCTGTTCATGGCACCTCTTTCCCGAGTGACAAAACACTATATTGTCTACTATTACTACTACTGCTGCTGCTCAGACACCTATGTCACAAGTTATTTGCCACTATATACTACTATTACCACTGCTGCTGCTGCTGTTCATGGCACCTCTTTCCTGAGTGACAAAACACTATATTGTCTACTATTACTGCTGCTGCTCACTTCTCAGACACCTATGTCACAAGTTATTTGCCACTATATACTACTATTACCACTGCTGCTGCTGCTGTTCATGGCACCTCTTTCCCGAGTGATAAAACACTATATTGTCTACTATTACTACTACTGCTGCTGCTCACTGCTCAGACACCTATGTCACGAGTTATTTGCCACTATATACTACTATTACCACTGCTGCTGCTGCTGTTCATGGCACCTCTTTCCCGAGAGACAAAACACTATATTGTCTACTATTACTACTACTGCTGCTGCTCAGACACCTATGGCACCTCTTTCCCGAGTGATAAAACACTATATTGTCTACTATTACTGCTGCTGCTGCTCACTGCTCAGACACCTATGTCACGAGTTTTTTGCCACTATATACTACTATTACCACTACTACTGCTGCTGTTCATGGCACATCTTTCCCGAGTGAGAAAACACTATATTGTCTACTATTACTACTACTGCTGCTGCTCAGACACCTATGTCACGAGTTATTTGCCACTATATACTACTATTACCACTACTGCTGCTGCTGTTCATGGCACCTCTTTCCCGAGTGACAAAACACTATATTGTCTACTATTACTACTACTGCTGCTGCTCAGACACCTATGTCATGAGTTATTTGCCACTATATACTACTATTACCACTGCTGCTGTTCATGGCACCTCTTTCCCGAGTGACAAAACACTATATTGTCTACTATTACTACTACTGCTGCTGCTCAGACACCTATGTCACAGGTTATTTGCCACTATATACTACTATTACCACTACTGCTGCTGCTGTTCATGGCACCTCTTTCCCGAGTGATAAAACACTATAATGTCTACTATTACTACTACTGCTGCTGCTCAGACACCTATGTCACGAGTTATTTGCCACTATATACTACTATTACCACTACTGCTGCTGTCGAGTCTTGCCCAAGTGTTTAGATGCTATCTAGTACTATTACCACTACTGCTTGTAAATGTTGCCTGTGTGATAATTACATTATATTTTAATACTACTGCCTTCATGCTGAGTAATGCTTTATGACCTCTCTGGCACAGCGGATCCACCAACAGCCTCCGCTACAAGCTACCAGACCGGATAGTAACAGCAAGTGTGACTAAAACACTGAACTTTATGTTTAACCCTGGTTTGCGGCCTTTATACTGCAACCATTAGCCTGTCTGCAAGAGCAAATCTGCACTCTCTCTCTCTTTCTCGCTCTCTCTCTATATCTATATATATATATATATATATATTGTAGCTTTTGTTATATTAATTTTTCAACTGTTTAGTTTGTGTTAGTAGTGTCTGTGTCCGTGTATTTTAGTTTGTCTTAGGTTTGTGTTAAATAAAATAATAGTATTAAATGTTTTTGGTTATTATGAAGTTAGATGTGTTGATGTTGATGTTGATGTGTTAGATGTGAAGTTAGATGTGTTGAAAAACCTAACAATCTCAATAAGAAAGGAAACATTTTAAAAGAATAACATTTTTTATTAAAAGAAAAAAAAATTAAATGTGATTTTGCATGATCTTCTGAAGCTCAGTCATCGCCTCCAAATTCTTTATCACCTGTTGCTCCAGCTGTTGGTTTTGGAGGTCTAATATGCGGATTTTCCTATGATTTGATAGGATTTTCTGAATGGTCCTCTGGGTCAGAATGTGGTTTTCTCCCATCTTTTTTAAAACTGTTAGGACAGGGATCCTCAAACTATGGCCCTCCAGCTGTTGCGGAACTACACTTCCCATGAGGCATTGTAAAACTCTGACATTCACAGACATAACTAGGCATGATGGGAATTGTAGTTCCTGAACACCTGGAGGGCCATAGTTTGAAGACCCCTGTGTTAGGATATAAGAAAAAAAAAATCGGGTTTCAAAGACTGTTACCAAATAAATAAAATATTTATGTTGCTTATTAAACAATCATTATCATGTCTATACAATTGTTATGTGTCTAGCACATATACTTCTATCATAAATACCATATTATTGTTCTGAAATCTGACGGGTGCGCTTTAAATGCTGTCCATTTTTATATCTACATCTTATTGTTGAAATGTTATTAATCTTTGTGCACATATTTACCCTCCTGACTGAGGCTCACAGGAACCGTCTCATCCTCCTGCTCCTCTTCTCCATCACCCAATTGACCAGGAATTTGGGGGGGGGTTGCAGCTCATTCTCTTGCTCCTCAACAAGAGCTGGGGGTAAAGACTGGGAGGGCCCTGGCTGCTCCTCATCCCTCTCCTCCTGTGCATCCTCCTGCTCCTCCTGCTCCTCCTCTTCATCCTCCTCCTTGGGGCGCACAGATGGTAGAGGAGCTCCTATAATAACACAATGTTCATATATGTAAAAATGATTTCTAATAACGTATGCAAATTCTGTGTACTCTGCTGTATTGTATATGAATACAAATTTATTTATATAGACAGTTAACCAATGGGATAATGTTATATTAAAGGGTCTTGCTGGCACTACAGGGGACTGAGTGTGAGCTGGGCTGCCACCATGGTAAAATGAGCTGTTTGTGTTTCCTTTGTATTATTCTAACGATCTCATGTTAAAAAAAGGGCCTGATGGAGTACACGGGATTACTATGATAACCCCACGCCTAGCACAGGAATTTATAATTTAACCTTTTATAGTTCAAAGAATAAAGTTAGGTAAGAGGTGTACCATCGTCCCTATAGTCTAGTATAAATTTAGGGGACTCAGGGATTCCCTACAACCCCGAGACTCCAATAGCAAAGGTGGGTGGGGAGGACTATACCGGACCGGGTCCCAGGACATGTGTATTACCATACACGTCTAAGAACCAGTGCTGCTACCAGCAGGAGTTTGGTCACTGCTCTACCCCTTGCTGCGCATAGACCTGAACATATATGCTATGCAGGTCTAACCACAGTGTCATCCGAGTAACCCTTTCAAAGGGGACTTTTGTAGTCCTGGGACCCCTTTCTGTCCTCCACCACCTTTTGATGCCTTTTGGGACACATAGGTCTACCCCAAGAATTCTCTTGGTCCAGCTGCTAGGTACTTACCTTGTGCCTGCCTTAGATGATTGGTTCAATGGACGATGTGCCGTTAGATTGTCTCCTGACGAAGCGAAACACTCGCCAAACTAGTTGAGACCAGAGACTGCCTGTCTCACGACTCCAATTTCTTCATTGAGATCCCACCCTTTCTAATAGAAGGGATTGCATGACCGGTGTATAGATTTTGGTTAAATGTGCTTGTATTGTTCTTATATGTTATGTATGTTTTACTTTATTTGATGTTTTTATGTGAATAAACCCTTTTTATAATCTACCTTATGTGAAATACTTTGGTTGTTTCAACCAACTCATACTGTACCGGTACAGTCCTCCCCGCCCACCTTTGCTATTGGAGTCTCGGGGTTGTAGGGAATCCCTGAGTCCCCTAAATTTATACTAGCACAGGAATTTAGTGGTAATTCAGTTATAAAATACCACCACTTCCCCTTTAACCCACCACACCACCACTTTAATTCCATGGTTTAACTTGATGGAATAATGATAGAAAAGGGGGAGAAGGTTTCAATTCCCCCTTTTCTTATGGGAAAGCGGCAGGACTTAATAAAATTAGTAGTGGCGGTTTAAAGTTCCCCTTTTGGGAACATAATAGGGCTCTTTAGGTGTAAGCTGGTCCTCACGTGGCCTAGTTAGCTGGAAAACATGTTTTTCCCAGTTTTTAGGTGAGCACGAGGTGATCACGCGGCCTACACGTGCTTTTCCCGCACTTGGTTCTGAAAAAATACAGTGTTAGTTAGGGGTATATAAGTAGGGTTCCGTCAGCCTTGCTCTCAGTCGCCTCAGTAGACAGGACTGTGGTGTTCCCCAACCCCCCCCTTTTTTCTTTTCTTTTTGTCGCGGCTGCTAATTATGTGGAATGGTCACCTTTGTTTTTTAAAAAAAAAAAATTATACTAAGGGGGACAAATCTGTTTAGTTTAGTTGTTGTTGGATAATTTTTTTTTTTTTTTATTTCAAAGATATTTATTGAAATATAGAGCAATACAAGAAAAGAACTCCCAGTACATTCTGGGGTACACTACAATGATCAACATTAGATATGCGGAGTGACAAAAAAGGATATCAGGCTCTAATTATAAAAAAGAAAGAAAAATAACATAGAAACACTAAGCCATTGTCCCTGTATACCAAAGCAAATATATAAGATAATGATGGAAAAAATGTCCAGTATAGAAAGAGGCCTTGCCGATCGGCTTTGAGGGAGTTTTCATTGTATGGAATCAGTTTGCCTATCAGGTCCGGTAACCCAACTGGGTGCATACCCGCCCGAGGCAGTGCAAGGGAATCCAAAATAGAACTTCCCTCTTCCAAAGGACCTGCCCACCTGATCCCCGAATACCAGAAATTTCTGGGACAAGGTCGGCAATCCAGAACTAGAATGGCAAATATAGCCGAACGGCAGTTAAATAAGCTCAGCAAAAACAAACAAAAATAAAAAAGATAAAGAAGAACAGTAAATATCGCTTAGTCAGAATTCCTGAAGGAGGTATTACAAAAATATTGGTGTAAAGACAGTAGTGAACCGAGATATTTTAAACTATAATGTAAAAACGACAAATTACCAGAGGAAGTGGAGGAAGATCAAATAGAAAAGAATTAAGAGGAAAGAAAAGAGAAAAAAAGCAAAAGAGAAGGAATGAGAAAAGAAAGCTCAGCACACAGGTCATCTAGTATCGGACCCCCTTGTTACAACACTACCAGTAATTAAGGATATTCCTATATAATCAGCCCAGGGCTCCCACGTGGCCTGAAATGATTTGGAGGAGTTTGTCAAGGAGCTTACCAATTTCTCCTGCCACATAATCCAAGAAATCTTCCGTTTACCTGCTACTATTGAAACCTTTGTAAGTTTCCAGTCCCTGGCTAAAACAAGTTTTGCCCCCAACAGCATGAAAGTAACTAATTCACGGGAACTTTTAGAAAGCTGGGGTATGAGAGCATTCAGAAGAGCTATGTGGGGGGATTGAATAATTGGGGCGCCTGATACTTTCTGAATAAGATGAAATATCTTGTTCCAATAAGATCAAATTTTTGGGCACTCCCACCAAATGTGCAACATGGAGCCCTGGGCTTGACAACCCCTGAAACATAAAGGGGAGGTGGAAGGGTACATCAAAGCAAGCCTGGCGGGGACTAGATACCATCTCATCATGACTTTTATATTGGCTTCTATTAAAGAAACATTTACGATACATTTAAACGCTCTTGTACCTGCTTTATGCCACTCATCCAGGTCCCAGGCTTCCTGAAGGTCCCTCTCCCATGCTTCCATGTAAGGGAATTTAGATGAGGGTATCGAGAGTGAAAGGTATATCAAAGAGATCCGCCCTTGTGTCCCGTTCCTTGCCCACACCATCTTTCATATTCAGTAAATTCCAGGGGTTTCAATTTATCATGCCAAACAGAATTTAGAAAGTGATGAATTTGATGATATCTAAAGATCTCAGAGTTCGGTAATTCTAATTTTTCCTTGCAGTATTTAAGGGAAATAGGACCATCAGAAGTGAAAAAGTGTCCAATCCTGTATAATCCCTTGTGTAGCCACCAATGAAATGCCTTAATATCTATTCCTGGACTAAAGAGCGGGTTATGAAAGAGATGTGACAGTGGTTTGATAGGGGAAGTCAAAGAGGGGAGTTGCATCAAATCATCCCATAGCTTCAGGGATTGGGACAGAGTAGGGGATATGATCGGGGGTCTAGTATTTCGGGGGCTCCAGAGAAGAAAGTCAATGGTGTGCTTCGGGACCGCCTGCCTCTCTATAGAAACCCAATCAGGTTTTTCTCATTTAGAATAAAGTACTGAGAGTGGAGCAAGCCTAGCCGCCTGATAGTATTTAAATAAGTTGGGAAGACCTAAGCCCCCATGCGTTTTAGGACTAAAAAGGACATTGCGGGAAAGTCTATATCCTTTTTTTCCCCAAACAAATTGAATAACCTTCCCCTGGAAAGAATTAAGCTGATCTCTATTGATCACAATAGGAAGGGCTCTAAATAAATAGAGGAGTCTCGGGAGCAGGGTCATTTTTATTGAGTGTATTTTGCCTAGCCAAGAAATGCCATAAAGGGACCATGCATTGAGATCATTCTCTAGGGCTCGATACATGGGGGGAAAATTCTCTTTATATAGAAGATCTATCTTAGGGGTTAAGTTTATACCTAGATATCGAATAGATGAGGAAGACCACTTGTAAGCAAAAGAGAGTTTAAGCTGATCTACTAACGTGGCTTGGAGGGAAACAGTCATCGCGTGGGATTTAGACATATTCACGCGTAATCCTGAGATAGAGCCGAAGGTCTCTAATAGCTTATTTATGTTGGGTAACGATTGGAAAGGGGAGTTAATAAAAAGTAGAACGTCATCAGCAAATAGGGCACATTTATGGACTGCCTGACCACACCTGACACCTTCTATGGAGTTATCTGATCTTATTGCTATAGCCAAGGTTTCAATCGCAATAGCGAAGATAAGCGGGGACAGAGGGCATCCTTGCCTTGTCCCTCTAGCTATATAAATAGGATCAGAATAGTATCCTTGTAATTTAATTCTAGCTTCTGGCTTGGAATACAGTGCCTTCAATAAGCTTAAGAAAGAGTTACCAAAACCCCAGCGTCCTAAAATGATGAATAAATAAGACCACGAGAGCGAATCAAAGGCCTTCTGCAGATCCAAAGATAGCAGAAGGCCTTCCTGTTTTGGTCCCCCATCCCAACCTGATTGAAGGATAGATATTATATCCACTGCTCTCCTGATTTGATCAGGGCCCTGCCTCCTGGGTTTAAAACCCACCTGATCTTTATGTATATAGCGATTAATAAATGAACCTAGTCGATTAGCTAAAATTTTAGTGAGAATTTTTAAGTCGTTATTTATAAGGGAGATGGGTCTATAATTTTCTACTCGTTCAGGGTCTTTATCAGGTTTCGGGATTACGAATATATAGGCCGCATTGAGGAGAGGATCCAGAGGCTCCCCAGTCCTTTTAGAATTAAAGAATTTAGTAAGATAAGGGGCTAAAATGTTTACAAAGGATTTATAGTAACAGGTAGAGAACCCGTCCGGTCCCGGGGCTGAACCGCTCTTTAGACCTCTAATAACTTCAATAGTTTCTTCCAGTTTAAATGGTGCGTCAAGAAGAGCCACATGCTCTTTACTAAGGGAAGGTAGGGGAAGGGCATCCAGAAATGGGCATTTATCAGTAACCTCATTCGAATCTTTTATCTGATATAAAGTATTATAGAATTCCTGAAATGAGCTCAATACTCGTTGGGGATTGAGTGTATAGGAACCATCCTGTTGTCTAATCTTAGGGAGAGAGTGTGCACGTAGCTTAGGGGAATGTTTATTGGCCAGCATAGTACTCATTTTGTTAGCTTGTGAATAAAATCTTGCACCTGACCAACGAATGGATTTCTCAGCCGAGACCGTGAGGGCTAGGTTTAAGGCAGCTCTTGTCTTATCTAGTTGCTCCAGGAGAGTCTGTGAAGGGTCCCGTTTATGTCGTCTGCTGAGTAAGAGAAATTCCTTCTCGAGTTTCTCAACCTCAGAGGCCCTTGCTTTTCTTAGACCTGAAGCTAGTTGGATACATTTTCCCTGGATTGAGGCTTTGTGTGCAGCCCACAGAGTCTCGGCAGAGATTCCATCCGTTTCATTAAAGAGGAAATATTCCTTAAGGGCCTTTTCTATCTCCGAGACTACCACGGGGTCATCTAATAGGGAGTCTTTAAGCCTCCAGTTTGGGGCAGGAGGACCAGTGAAGCCTCTCCGCAAAATCATTATTACCATGGAATGGTCAGATAAAACTGTGTCTTTTATATAGGCCTTTTGGACTGCGGGAATACACAAAGAAGAAATAAATATATGGTCTATTCTGGAATAGCATAAATGAGGGTTTGAAAAATGTGTATAATCCCGTGTCAAAGGATTAAGTTCCCTCCAGATGTCGACTAGACCCTGTAGATATATCAACTTCGCTATCTGGGAACTATATTTAGAGGGGCGAGTTAATTGTTTAGAAGGAATCTTAGACTTGTCTAGATGCTGATCGAACGCGGTGTTGGAGTCATCTCCTAAAATCACCGTGCCCTCTAGTAAGTTCTGCAAAGCTGCTAACATTGACCTAAAAAACCGACTTTGGCCTGTGTTGGGGGCATAGTAAGAAACAAATGAGAATAATTGGTCGTCAATCAGTCCCTTTGCAAAGACATATCTCCCTTCAGGATCTTTAAGTATTAGAACCGTTTTAAATAGACATGACTTAGCGAAGAGGATCGCAACCCCCTTTGTTTTATTCTCTGCATTAGCTAGAAAAAAAAGAGGGTATTGGGCATGAAGGAAGGTGTGAATCGTGCCGGAAAATGAGTTTCCTGTATCATCACAACATCTATCCTTTGTTTATGATAGGATTGCAGAATTTTCCTCCTCTTAGAAGGTGAATTCATACCCTGAACGTTGTGGGAAACCACTTTCAAGGTTGGTGTGGGAGTAGTGTTAGAAGGCATGGTGTCTAGGAAGGAAATGCTCATTAGGAGAAAAACTCACCATTAACCGAGATGAGAGTAGCGGAAGCAGGAGACGTGGGAGCCCGGGACCTGGAGAAGCGGGACCGAACCAGACGAACCGTGGGCTGAGAAAGAAGAGAAGAAGACAAGGGAAAATTAAAAATAGAGAGAGACACAAACAAACATGACGACCCATACTGGGTCCATAAGACCGAAGTGAAACATAGTTCACGACGGCCTCGACATAAAACACATTAGAATGATCCTTAAACGGGATCATCGGCCCATCTCCTGAGCATGAAATGTTCATGGTCAGAAGATGGGTGGAGGCGCATGGCTTCCGCTCCAGCCGGATACATCCCTGGGAAAAATAAAGGTGTAACAAGTAGGTAAAAACAAAATACTATTCCAAATCAAACTAAACAAGAAAAACAAACAGCAATTATCACTAGGTATGACTAATGGACCCGTCTATAGGAGAAACCCACAGAATGAGACTCGGAAGGCATTCTTATACACAACACATAGATCGGACCGAGTTAGCATTCCCAGAAATCAGTCCAGGAAGTAAGCAAAAAGTCAATAGAAGCTCCTGGTCAAAAGGACATATTCGTCCCAAATGGACTCCAGCATAGATGAAATAAAGGCACACTAACAAGCGAGATGAAAGGAAAAACCAAAACAGCAACCGTCTCAGGTGTGAAGAGAGCCCTTAGTACGTCGAGACTTAGTATTCTTCCAAGTGGGGGAGATAGGGCTGGAGGGAGGAGGCCGATTGGACGAGCTCGCTAACAAGTTAGAGGTGTCCATTGCTGAATCCTGTGAAATAAAATTCAAATCAAGTAAGAGTCTTTCCACCTCAGGAAAAGATGGGAATGAGTGGGTTTTGCCTTTGTACACAAATTTTAAGGCGAATGGGAAGACCCACCAATATTTGAATTCCCTCTGCGAGAGAACTGACAATAGGGGTTTAAGAGATCTTCGCCGTTGGATTGTCATGGGCGAAATGTCAGCAAAAATCTGGACCTCAGAGCCTTGGTAGGACAAACGAGAATTTTGACGCGAAACCTTCATTATCTCCTCCTTCACACTATAAAAGTGGGGCTTGACAACTATGTCTCTGGGGGATCCATCCTTCCTGGGGGGCCCAGAGCTCTGTGGGCCCTATCTAGCTCCAATTTTTCCGGAGTGATTGACGGTATGAGAGACTTGATAAGGTCCTTGACTGTCGCCGGGACATCCGCAATTGACTCCGGTATCCCCCTCAACCTAAAATTGTCTCTCCTGGAGCGGTTTTCAAGGTCATCGAATTTACTTAATGCAGCTTCCAATTGCTCCTGTAAAACCTGAATATGTTCCGAGTTTTGATTGGCTCTAGATACTGTAACATCTAGTTTGTGCTCAATGGCCTCCATCCTGGATCCCAGGTTCTGGAAATCTAGGCGAATATCTGTTGTGATCTTATTAGCAGTGTTTGCCAGCCCCTTCTCAAGCATTTCTGACAGTTTCAATAATAGGTCACTGGTGGATAGAGAGGCACCGCAATCAGAACCTCCCGGAGTGACAACATCCTCCATGTTAGGGGAAATAGACCCTAAAGGCATAAGGGTATAATCGCCCAGCGTTTGCTCCAGGAGCGATTCAGTGGAGGTCGGGGATGGAGATACAGCTTGGCTAGGGGCATGGATGGCCTGGGGTGTATAAGTCAAGGTGGCTGGAGCAATCACTTGCCTGTTCCCCGCTGACTCCGCGCTGTGCTGAACACGTTGCTGACTTGCGGCCGCCATCTTGGAATCAGCCTGGGAGGCCTCGGCGGAAAAACTCGGTCCCAGGTCTCGCCGGACAGAGCCGCCTAGCATGGGGTAGGAGCTCGAGTGAACCCCAAGCGATACCTAAAGACTGTGGGCTTCCCCCTGGTACGGATCCGGCTGTAGGGATGCTGGATGGCTGGAGCAGAGCGGAGCTCCCGGACAACGCAGCCATCTTGGATTCCTTGCGCATGCGCCTCCTGTTGGATAAATTTTAAAGTTGGAATATATTTATGTACAGCCCGAGCCGTAGTGACTAGGCTGTTTTTAAGTTATTAAAGTATTTATTTAAAATATATGTCTGAAATCCAATAATAAAGCAGCCTCGGCCAGTATTAGTACATTATTGGTGTGTCTTGTTTATTTAGTTTAATTATAGTTAATAAGTGTTCCTGTCTGCTGTCCCATGTCTTTTTTCAACAGTACTATGAATACCTTGGGTGGTGATATATGTTACCACAAATTGGCGTCTGGGTTAACAACATCTGCACTAAGGTTAATTACATATGACCTTACATAACTGTCACCAATAACTTACCTGGATGAAATTCATCACGAAACTGTGTGACCCGGGCCATGTGTCACCTCTTTAGGTCAGACCACTTTTTTAAGATGGCCATGTGGTCATGTGTGCGGCCATGCACCTTCTGTAACTCCCCCAATAGGGAGCGGACAATTTTTTTTTTTCCTGCTGGCTCAGAATTTGGTCATATTCCTGTTGCAGGAACCTCTGCAAGATGAAGAACAAAGTATATTATAGTACTTTTGTTTAAACCCTTATGGATATATGACGTAAATGTATGGTATTCAACAATTGGAAGCATTCTCGCCTTATTAATGACTGACAGGGGTAACATGACAGATTTTATATCTTGCCATATTGGTCGCCACCTTTTTTGCATAACTATAGCAGCCATTATCATTTGCATTATGTATATATGAGTAACATCACAGGATACACGTATAGGGGAGAAATTAGTTGCTATTCATCTGACCGCTATAATTATTTTTTGACCCTTATACTGGGCCTGTACAATAGATTTTTTTTTCCATCCCTATCTTTATTTATTTTTTAACATTCCAAAGTTTATTGGCGTTCCGAATAAGAACAAAACAGATGTGCAATAGACAAGGCAGTACAGCATGATAATGACAGCCATAAACAGAAGTCTTATACATCCGAAGTTGACAGCTAAAAACTTTTACAGTGACTAGTAATAAATGTCATGTTCCACATCCAAACTCGGGGTTAAACCAGACTAGTCTTAATGCAAAATCTACTCAACAATAACTGTGTACGTACAACATTTTGTATAAACCAAAAGATAAACATTGTCTCCATAAAGTCGTCTGACTCTATAATTGACCGAATCTCCATTAGTTTTTATGTGTATACTTTTCATTACCACACCATAGAGTGAGGCTAGGTAATCCTGTCCACGGTGTCCGAGGCCTGTGCAAAAGTGTCTTCCATCTCGCATACCTCTGATATCTTTTCCAGCCATTGTGTAACAGTGGGGACCCTAGGCGTCTTCCAGAAGATTGGAATCAGGGTCTTGGCGGCGTTTAACAAATGTTTCGTCAGTGAATTTTTATATCTCTTCAGAGAGAAAGAGGAGATGTGGAGCAGGCAGCATGCAGCATCCAGCACCAAGCTGGTCTCTGTGATTTGTTTGATCAAGGCTCTGACCTGTTGCCAGAAAGCGGCCAGGTGAGGGCAATGCCACCAGATGTGTAACAGCGTGCCTACTCCATCTCCACACCTCCAGCACATTTTGGATGTCTGAACATACCAGGAATTCAACTTAGCAGGCGTGACATACCAATCCGTGAGCAACTTATATGACGTTTCCTGCATCTTTGTGCTGATAGAGCACTTGTGTGCCAGGACACAGGCGCTCCGCCATTGTTTCTCTGATATGGTTCTTTCCAGGGCTTTGGACCAGCCCTTTAGGAACCTATCTGCTACTAGAGTAGAGGAGACTTGCAACCACTTATAAATCACAGATGTCGTTTTTTGCAGGAGACCACCCCTGATGCAGACCTCCTCCAAATCAGTCAACTGCCTACTGAAGTGTGGTTTGTTCTGTTTGTCACATGTATAGCTACGTATTTGTAGGTAAGTCCAGAACATTAGGAAGGAAAAGCCGTGGGCCTGTTTAAGTGTCTGGAATTCCATTAATGTTCCCCCCCTAAAGCAGTCTCCCGCCTTGAGTGTCTTATTTGTGGATGGGTGGCTAAGTATCCGTGTACCAAGTCCCGGCTGGAAGTCTGGGTTGTCAGAGAGCGGTGTGAGTGGGCTCTTGACCGACGAGATCGAGGAACATTTGGTCCCCAAGCTAAAGACTGCCAGGGTATTTGCCTGTAGCGGTTGAAGGGGCAGAAGGTTTGGTTTTGTCAGGCCTGGGTTCCAAGGGGAGAGTAGAAGTGGGAAGGGACTTAAATCTTCCTCCAAGGCCACCCAGTCCTTTGTCTTCCTATGGTAATGCCAATCTACGACCCTCGTAACATGCGCTGCTATGTAGTATCGTTTGAAGTCCGGCAGGCCCATCCCTCCATCTTCCTTGGGCCTGGTCAGGAGAGCAAATCTAATCCGAGCCCTCTTGCGGGACCAGAGAAAAGTCAAGAGTGCGGTCTGGAGTTTTTTAAAGAACTTGTTAGGTAAGACTATAGGCAGGGATCTCAGCAAGTATAGAAGTCTGGGTAACATCACCATTTTGATGATGGCTGCCCTCCCGAACCAGGAAAAGTATCCCGTATTCCATAGTTTCAAATTGTCTTCAATTCTGTGCAATAGTGGCATGAAATTAGCATCATATAGTGACGTAAGGGACGGGGTCAACCAGATTCCCAAATACTTCAGGGCCTTACTTTCCCATCTAAAGGGGCAATTGGATTGTGTCCTGGCGAGGGACGGAGCAGGTAGTGTAAGATTCAGTGCTTCCGATTTGGACAAGTTTATTTTGAGATTGGTAAGGAAACCATAATGGTTGAAAGCCTTTAAGGCCGCGTACACACGAGGGGATATGTCCGCTGAAAACGGTCCGATGGACCGTTTCAGCAGACATCTCCGCTCGTGTGTATGGGCTAGCGGACAGATTTCTCCACCCGACAGATTTCAAAGCATGCTTTGAAATCTATCCGGTGGGGATCCGTCCGCCCGACATGTCTGCTGGTTAGTACACTTACCAGCAGACATGTCGGCCCCCACCGCCGCCGCGCCGCTGCCGAATGGATTCGGCGCAAGCGCGGAAGTGTTTTACTTCCTGGTGCGGTGACGTTGCGGTGACGCGGCGGCGGCAACGTCACCGCCCGCGTCACCGCCACGTCACCGCGCCTTCCGGCGGCGGGGAATTTGATCCGATGGTGTGTACACGCCATCGGATCAAGCTCCCGATCGGACATATCCGATGGAAATGGTCCGCGGACCGTTTTCATCGGATATATCCGATCGTCTGTACGCCGCCTAAGAGGTTTGGGATAGTAATGTGCGGGCCTGTTACAAAAAACAAAAGGTCATCCGCGTATGCCGCCGTTTTGTACATCATACCGCGAACCGAGATCCCCTGGATTGAATCGTCTTTGTTAATCGTACGGATGAATGGTTCCAGGGAGAGGATGAATAATAGTGGGGATAGGGGGGCAGCCCTGTCGCGTCCCATTTTGGATTTCTATGACGTCTGATAACGACCCATTTATTTTGACCCTGGCAGACGGCCGGTGGTAGAGTGATGTAATCCATGCCAACATGCGCGAGCCAAGACCTATATGGGCACAGGTCGCGAACATGAAGTCCCATGACACTCTGTCAAAGGCCTTCTCCGCGTCTGTAGACAGGAGAAGACCCTCGACTTGTTGCGTGCGGGCAGCCTGCATCAGCAAAAGGGCCTTAATAACATTGTCTTTCGCCTCCCTCCCTGGCATGAAACCCACCTGCTCCGGACCAATCACCTCAGGCAAAAATGGCCTCAACCTGTTGGCCAAGATCTTTGCCAACAGCTTCAGGTCCACGTTCAGGAGGGATATAGGTCTGTAGCTCGCACAAGCCTCGGGGTCCTTATCTGTTTTGGGGATAACCGTGATGTGGGCAGCATGGAAGTCCCGTGGCAGGGGCCTAGGATCCGTCAGGGAGTTAAATGCCTTCTGCATGGGGCCTGCTAGTATGTCCCCAAAGGTCTTATAATAGATCGAGCTGAAGCCATCAGGACCAGGACTTTTCCCGGGCTTCAAGGCCTTAATGGCACATTGAATTTCCTCTATTGAAATCTGGTCTTCCATGGCGGAGATGGCCTCAGCTGACATTTTGGGTAGGTCACTCTGATTCAAGTAGTCTTGCATAGCCTGATTCCTAGTCCCCTCCAGTCCAGGTGGTCTGTGTTGCAGTGGTAGGTTATACAGTTTAGAGTAGTATCTATGGAAGTGTGCTGCGATATCCTCTGTTTTAATGTCCAGACTGCCGGATTCATTCCTGATCCCGGAAATGTGGGTAGAGGAGTGTGGGTCTCGTAGTGCCCTCGCTAGAAGTTTACCTGACTTATTACCTGATTCGTAGTATATTTTTTTCTTGAAGAAGAGGAAACGCCTTGTCTTAATGGCTAGGGCGTTTTGGAGTTTCTTCCTGGCTTCTAGAAGGTCTGAAGCCGTTTGTACAGACAGGGACTGTTTATGTTTGGCCTCTAGTAGGAAAATGGTGTTCAAAAGTTTTGTGACCTCAGCCTCCTGCAGTCTCTTACGCCCCGCCCCTAGGCGAATCAGGTCTCCTCTGAGTGTGCATTTATGAGCACCCCATACCATCATAGGGTCCGCCTCCACAGAATCATTCTGTTTGAAAAAGTTTACTAGGCTGTCAGTGATTTGGGGCAAAAGAGCTGGGTCTGTCAGGTGCGAAGCGTTTAGCCTCCAGGAGGCCGAGCGGGTCGAAAGAGTGGGTTCCACCATCGTTAAGGATATGGGAGCATGGTCTGAAATGGTTTGAACGCCTATCCTGGCCCCCGAGACCCTAGCTAGGTCTCTCTGTGATACATACAAGTGATCAATACGCGAGTATCGGTTATGGGGAGCAGAGTAAAACGTGAAGTCCTTCTCTGATGGATGAAGAAATCTCCATGTATCCACCAGATGCAACGACTGCAGTAGTGTTTTTATTTTTTTAAGGATTTTGTAAGTTATACAGGTCTTACCCGTCGAAGTGTCCACCAGGGGATTCAGTGGGACATTAAAGTCTCCCCCCAGGATCAGACATCCGGACATAAAGCCCGATAGGGCCCGGATCAAGCGCTGGCAAAAGCTAGCATGCGCCGAATTGGGGAAGTAGACATTCGCCAGCGTGATCGGGGAGCCCGCATAGTTACCCTTAATGAATATGTAACGGCCCTCCAGGTCTGTCAGCCTGTCAGTCATTTGGAATGGTGCAGTTTTGCTAATTAATATAGACACCCCCTTTGACTTGGCCAAGTCATTGGTCGCGTGCAGGGCGGTCGGAAAGTATGTGTTAGTCAGTTTTGGTACTTTGTTGGTCTGAAAGTGGGTCTCCTGCAAAAATGCGAAATGTGGTTTACCTTTCCGAAGTTCCCTGAGTAATGTGGTCCGCTTCTCTGGTATGTTCAGCCCTTGCAAGTTATGAGAGATGACTGTAGGGCCTCTGCCCAGCGACGAGTACGCCATCTGAAGTGTTCCCCTGATTCACAGCTGGATGAGTCTGAAAATGAGGAAGCAGGTTAGACCGGACACTTACACAATGTTATATCAATTTGCCCGCTACTGGGACCCTTAATGAGGCTTATAGGAGCAGGGGGGAGTGGTGGGACAGAAAAGGTGTGAGAAGGGAAAAAGAAGGAAGGAGAGAGAGGGAAGGAGGGGGGGGAGGGGATTAGGAGAGTGTATCGGTAACACTACGGGATGGAGTTAACACCCCGAAGTCGTAAGTAATGGGTCCGCAAGTGTGAAAAAACCTTGCGGCACCCACTCTGAGAGGTCGAGGTGTGACTACGTGTCAGCAACGGAGGCAAACGTCACTCGTTCACCACAAATGGGACGTCTCCAGGGTCTATATCACCAAGGCGAACAGAGACCCGAGACCGCCGGTACCGCCAACAAACGGGTGGTACCGCACTGCCCACAGTAAAAGAAAAACAAATATAAAAGAGAGATAATACAACAATAAGATAAAACTCTCTTTCCCAGCACATGTGAGAAGAGAGGAAACCCGGCATAGTAACAAAGCTGTATGACCAGCCAGCCTGAGCAAGTAGCACTTGGGCTGGAGTGGCTGAGTAGAAACCCTGCATGAACTATAAATTTACCGGCAAAAAGGAGCAACATTGACCCCAATTCCCTCGATGGGGCATATAAAACAGCAAAAAAAAATATATATAAAATATATATAAAAAAAAAAAAACAGACAAAAACAAGAAAAAAAAAAAAAACAGAAGAGAATCTTAGCCCGTAGGGACAGTCCAGTGAGGCGCCCCTCACATTTTAGGCAGTCCTGCGTTTCACCTTGTCAAACTGGTAGTCCTGTGTAGTACGGTATGAACCGCAAGCTGGAAGGGTATTCGCAAGCGGAATGACCACCCGGCCGGGTAGGTAAGGCATTTAGCATCTCTAAATGACAAGTCAGCGTGACGTCCAGCAAACTCACAGGGCGTGCGTCTTTAACACCAGTGGCCTAGTGAACCGTCTGTGCCTAATCGTGCAGCACGCGTCAGGCCCACACATGCCCAGTAGATGGCAATAAGTGACCGTGCAGTCCGTAATGACGAAGCCATAGAAGCGCCCGACAGATTAACATGTCCTCTTTAGCCATTCCAGCATGCGCGTGAGGGGAGGCCGCACAGTGAGGGCCTAAACTTGAGGGGTTGGGGGATGCAAGACCTCCAAAAAGGAAAAGAAAACGGGGGCAACAAAAAGGGTGATGCAAAAAAGTCCAGCGCAGAACAGAGTCCGTCTAGTCTTCCTCTAGGGCCCTGGGGGGGCCCACCCTGAAATTAGGCGTACCACTCTGCGAACCGTGACCTCGGTTCTGTTTGGGGCGCTTGGTGGATCTTTTCTCCGGAGTAGAGAGCGGGGATCGGCAGTTACCGCCCTCTGTCCTGGGGAGAGCAAACTCCTGGTACCACTCCGGGACTGCAACAGGGTGCACGTCCAGTGCTTCAAAGAATTCGGGGAGGTCTGCAGGTGTGCGCAGCACATGTTGCCTGCCAGCACGTGTAACAACCAGGGCAAACGGGAAGCGCCAAGAGTAGGTTAACTCCTTCTCTCTCAACACCTCTAGCAGAGGTCGCAGGGCCCTGCGGTTTCGCTGAGTTATTTGGGACAGATCATGAAACAGCAAGATGGTCTCCCCATTGAACACCACACTGTCATTTCTCCTAGCTCTGTTCATGATTTCTTCCTTTAGTGGATAGTTCTGCAAACAGCAGATTATGTCACGTGGGGGGGCATTGTCAGGACCCTTAGGCCTCAGAGCTCTATGAGCACGCACAAAATCAATAGCTGAATCCTCCTGTCTCTCCAAAAGGCTGTTGAACACTCTCCTCAGGACGGGAATAATCTGCGCATTCTCCACGGACTCGGGGATCCCCCTCACCCTAATGTTCGCCCTTCTCCCTCTGTTGTCCAAGTCCTCCAAATGGCGATTAATGTCAATGAGGTGGGAGGAATGGGTGACCGCAATGCTTTCCAGTCTGTGCAGCCTCTTGTCCCTGTGCTTCCCAAGGGGCTTCCACGGCCGTGAGCTTCTCAGTGAGGACAAGGAGGTTGGACTTGAGGTCAGTGATGGCCGCAGAGAACATGGATTTAATGTCCGCTGCAAACCCAGTCATGTCTGCATATGTCAGGGGGTGGTTCGGGTGATTGTACCCCCTACCTGAGTCCTCCGCCACAGAGAGCGAATCCTCGCTAGACTCCTCATCGTCTCGCTGCGGCCGCGCCATCTTGTTCCCCCGCCATGCTGCCTCCGGGGACCGCGCTGTTCTTGAAGAGGTCTGTGATATTCCGGGCCGACACCGCTATTTTTTGCCCATTTCTGGCTCGGTCTAAGCAGGGTTTCGAGCTGAGAGCCGGGTTTCCTCACGGAGCTTCTCTAGTGTGCGTCCGTCGCCATCACGCGCCAAGCCACGCCCCCCCATCCCTATCTTTATATATGAACAATAATATGTTTGTTTCTTTTGACTTTTTGATGAATTAATTTTGAATAAATAATGGAGCTGATGTTTTTTAAAAACTACAACTACCAGCATGCTCTGATACACCATGTAGCTCAATGTCACCAGCTGTACCACAATTATCCTTTAACTCCCAGCATGCCTGGACAGTCAATGGCTGTCCGGTAATACTGGGGAGTTGTTTTGCAACAGCTGTAGGCTCCGTTTAGGAAACAGTGCCGTACCAGACGTTTTTCTTTTTTATTGTGGAGGGGAGGGTGGCTATGTAGGGGTATGTGTATATGTTGTGTTTTTTAATTTTTATTTTGTGTGGTGTAGTGTTTTTATGGTACAGTCAGAGGGGCGTGGGGTTCACAGTAGTTTCCCGCTGAGGGTTTGAGCTGCAGCACCAAATTTGCTTCAGCTAGAAGCACACTGTAAGCTGTCCCCTGTACATTCACATTGGGGGAGAGGGGGGGAGGGGTTATTGCAGCCAGTTTCATGCAGGGAGTTGTAGTTTTGCAACAGCTGGAGGCACAATGGTTGCAAAACACTGTGAGTTTGTTACCTAACTCAGGGTTTCAAGACCAGTGCGCCTCCAGCTGTTGCAAAACTACTACTCCCATCAGGCATGGTCTGTCAGTGCATGCTAAGAATTTTACTTTTGCTGCATCTAGAGTGCCACAGTTTAGAGACCCGTGTATAGTGGTCTGAAAAATGTGGGCCTGCAGAACTTGCAAAACTAGAAGTCCCAGCATGCCCAGGCATGCTGGAAGTTGTAGTTCTGCAACATCTAAAGGTCAATAAGTATTCGAACGTCCTTGGGCCTTAAGGACCCTGAAGTCAGGACATTTGCATACGTCCTATGTCCACAACATGTTGATTATGCTAAATAGCAAGAAAAGTGCCTAAATACACATTTACCAATCAGGGTGTCTGCAGCTGTCCATGCATGCTGGGAGTTGTAGTTTTGCAACAGCTGGAGACACACTTTTTGGGAAATACTAATATCTGATCTTATATCCTAATTTTTAAAATAGTCTAAAATGCAGTTAAAGATAATGAAATAACAGTGGTGAAATTACTTACACTAATCAGCAGGTTTTCCTCACTGGATGTAAAGTTACTCCCCACCATCTTCGCTTCGCAGGGCAGCACAAAAAAGCGATCACAAAATCGACTGGCAAAGATCCAGGAAATGATCTCAGTTTTCGCGTGTTGTTCTCGCGCATGCACGGACGAGAATTTCGCAATCAATTCGCAATCGCATTAGCGAAATTTCGCAATATTGTTTTTTTTTATAAAATATCACGAATATTCGATATTAGCGAATATTTCACGAATATTCTTCTATATATTCGTGAAATATTGCGAAATCGAAAATGGCGTATTCCGCTCAACACTACTAATCATTTGGGGCGTACACAGCAGTGCAATTTGCTTAATGGGGAAACTAGTTGATTGACCCCAAGAAAAGACATTGGTAGGGTTTAAACCTCACTTCCTGTTCAGCTGTGTGACAGGAAGCAAAGCCAATTTTAAGAAAAGTGACACAAAGCCCAACCCAAAAACCACAAGCAGGGGTTCTAACACTTCCCTCAAACACCCACAATTAGAATAGGATTGTCTTGCGCTAGATTTAAGCACAGTGCTGTAAATCAGCACTTCAAGCCTGTCCACCAATACACCCCCCCTACAGGTTTGCAAGTTTTCCTTCATCTTGCACATGTGCTTTAAAAGACAGTCTGGACAGCAATTCTTGATAAGAGAAATCCACAAAACATGTCCTGTCGGGGGTACTTGAGGGCTGAGGACCACTGAAGTAAAAAGAAAATACTTACCACATTGTCTTTTTAATTTCCTGGTGATTAAACATGGCAGTAAACATTTCATGCATACACCAGGAAAATAAGCCTAGACAAAAATCACACCTAATTTGTTAGGCCAAACCTATTTCAGCTGCAGCTTTCAAAAGCTGTAGCATGAAAAAGTAACAAAAAAAAAAATTGAAAATTTGAAAGTAATTTTTATTGGTCAACAAAACAAGGAAAGCAAAAAAGACAAACAAACAAAAACACACACAAACAAAAATAAATTTAAAAAATCAAAATAAACATAGGTTAACCATCCCAACATCTTCAGAAATATTTTTTAAAATAAGGCAGCAGAGACAAATACGTGAAAGTGAACATCATTTACTAAAAACATTGGCAAAAAAATAAACATGCTCCAAACCACATCTCTGTTTAGCAACAACATTCCTGCCAGCCTGCCCCCTCTCAGGGCAGCTGAGGACTGCTCTATCCACACTTTTTATAACATGTGTGCTTGTGTGCTAATGAATCAATTGAAATCACATGAACAAATTTCAGTCTCTACAGTAGTTTGGGTGAACTTGTAAGTGGTTACACCTGTTAAGGATGTCCTTAACCACTTTAGCCCCGAACCATATTGCTGTCCAAAGACCAGAGCACTTTTTGTGATTCGGCACAGCATCGCTTTAACTGACAATTGCGCGGTCGTGCGACGTGGCTCCCAAACAATTTTTTTTCCCACAAATAGAGCTTTCTTTTGGTGGTATTTGATCATTTCTGCGGTTTTTATTTTTTGCGCTATAAACAAAAATAGAGCGACAATTTTGAAAAAAATTCAATATTTTTTACATTTTGCTCTAATAAATATCCCCAAAAAATATATAAAACATTTTTTTTTCTCAGTTTAGGCCGATACGTATTCTTCTACATATTTTTCGTTAAAAAAAATTGCAAATAGCGTTTATTGATTGGTTTGCGCAAAACTTATAGCGTTTACAAAAAAGGGGGTAGTTTTATGGATATTTTATTAATATTTTTTTTTAATAGTAATGGCGGCGATCAGCGTTTTTTTTTGGCACTGCGATATTATGGCGGACACATCGGACACTTTTGACACATTTTTGGGACCATTGGCATTTTTATAGCGATCAATGCTATAAAATGCATTGTATTACTATAAAAATGCCATTGGCAGTGAAGTGGTTAACACTAGGGGGCAGGGAAGGGGTTAAGTGTGTTCCTGTTTGTGTTCTAACTGTATGGGGGAGTGGTCTCACTAGGGGAAATCACTGATCTTCTGTTCATACATTGTATGAGCAGAAAATCAGCATTTCCCCCGCTGACAGAAACGAGAGCTTTGTGTTTACACACAAAGCTCCCGTTCCCCGCTCTGTAACTAGCGATTGCGTGTGCCCGGCGGTGATAGTACCCACCGGGCACACGCGCGGGACCCCTAGTGGCCGCTAAAGAGAGGACGTAGAGCTGCGTGCTCTCGCGGTACAGTGCCACCGTCCCACAGTAATATGATGGCGGGCGGTTGGCAAGAGGTTAAATTACTAACCCACCCACGCTCTATGAGCATGCTTAGAGACATCCAAGTGAGTTTCACCCAAAAAAAGAAAGTAAAACTTTTCTAAGTGTCTGAGCATGCTCAGTGCAGCTCACAAAGCTGCAATGGCTGCTGAAAGCATGAGAGCTGTGTTTTTTTTCCAAGAGATAATAGCAAGGGCAATGAAAAAGATGTGGGTCCGGAGTCACTGTATATTGTCAGCCATTCGAATCCTCGTCCTGGGCAGCAACATGCTGGAGATGTATCAAAAGGGGGACTTGGAAGCCGGAAGAGCCGATTCAATGCGGCGTGCGTTCCAGGATGGAACGCAGCGTGCCATCGTCGCACTGTCGTCGCACCGGAAGTGACGTGGGAACCCGGACCAGCCAATCGGATAACGCGTTTCACAGCGTCCGCTGTTTCGTCAGATCCATAGCGTCCATAAGAGACGGACGTATTATATGTAAGTGGGGAAGCTGTGATTGGTTGGCAGCATACAACAATCAAAGACATGCAAGGAGTCAACAGAGAAAGCTACACGTTGTAACAACAAGTCTAAAAGCTGTATAATGAAGTGAAATAAAGTAACTAAGTGAGAATGACAATAGAATAATTTTAAAATTAGAATGACAAAATAAATAGGCGAAAATAATAAAAATACTAAAATTACTAAAAAAAAATTAAAATACAATGCTAAAAATTATATAACTATAAAAACGTATGCATGGATAAGAGAGCCAAAGATTTCATACCATATACCCATATACATATACAGATCAATATAGAAAAACATATGCATATACGCAAAAGTAATTATATAAAACAAATTATACACACATATATATGCATATATACATACACATATATACACATGCATACATATGCAACACCACATCTCACTGGGAAATATAGCAATACCAATACAATGACAAAAGTTACTACTGTCGTTAAAATAAGGGTGGATATATTATGTTGTTCAATCTGATTTTATCATTATTATTATAAGAGAGATATTATCAAAATCTTATGTGTGTATATAAGGAATACACATACTGTACATTAATTTATGCGCAAATGCACATATATAAGTCTACAAATATGTACATATCTCTCTCACCCTTTCTCTGAAAGGAGCATCAGAGTTATGCACCAAAGAGGGCATGCATAAACACATAAATGACACTAAATCAACGCTAGCATGTGGAAGCATGTACCATCGTAAATACGCAAGAAGAATCAAACAAAAGAGTAAAGATGGACTAGATGATGTTATTAGTTTCTATTTCCTCATTGAGGCCATGAGGCGACATAGTGTTTAACCAGATGCCGACGGCCCGCCATCGTTATACGGCGGGACGGTGGCACTGCTGGGCGAGAGCACGTAGCTCTACGTCCTTCCTTTAGCGGCCGCTAGGGGGCGCGTGTGTGCCGCAGGCGGCCTGCGCGTGCGCCCCCGCTCGTCCCCCGAGTCCCTCACACGTGCCCGGCAGGCGTGAACGCCGCCGGGCACACGCGCTCGTTCATTACAGAGCGGGGACCGGGAGCTTTGTGTGTAAACACAAAGCTCTCGATCCTGTCAGCGGGGGGAACGCTGATCTCCTGTTCATACAATGTATGAACAGAAGATCAGTGATTTCCCCTAGTGAGTCCACCCCCCCCCCATACAGTTAGAACACTCCCAGGAACACACTTAACCCCTTCCCTGTGTTAACCCCTTCACTGCCAATGGCATTTTTATAGTAATACAATGCATTTTTATAGCATTGATCGCTATAAAAATGCCAACGGTCCCAAAAATTTGTCAAAATTGTCCGATGTGTCCGCCATAATGTCTCAGGACTGAAAAAAAACGCTGATCGCCGCCATTACTAGTAAAAAAATATATATTAATAAAAATGCCATAAAACTACCCCTTTTTTTGTAAACGCTATAAATTTTTGCGCAAACCAATCAATAAACGCTAATTGCATTTTTTTTTTTTACGAAAAATATGTAGAAGAATACGTATTGGCCTAAACTGAGGAAAATTTTTTTTTTTTATATATTTTTTGGGGATATTTATTATAGCAAAATGTAAAAAATATAGAATTTTTTTCAAAATAGTCCCTCTATTTTTGTTTATAGCGCAAAAAATAAAAACTGCAGAGATGATCAAATACCACCAAAAGAAAGCTCTATTTGTGGGAAAAAAAAAATTTGGTTGGGAGCCACATCGCACAACCGCGCAATTGTCAGTTAAAGCGACGCAGTGCCGAACCACAAAAAGTGCTCTGGTCTTTGACCAGCAATATGGTCCGGGGGTTAAGTGGTTAAAGGGGTGGTTCCCCTAAAAATAAACTTTTAACATTGCATTTCTCCTCTTAATCAGATCTAGAATCGGCTGGTATTTAAAAAAAAATCCGTCCGTACATACCATTTTCGATATGTAGTCTCACCGCGGCTTCCGGTATGATGGTTGGGGACAGGCATCCGATTGACGCATACAGCGCGTCACGAGATGCCGAAAGAAGCCGAACATTGGTGCGGCTCTATAGGGCGCATGCGCACCAACGTTCGGCTTCTTTCCGCATCTCGTGACGCGCTGTATGCGTCGATCGGATGCCTCTCAATCAAGTAGGCATGCCCACCCCCGACCATCAGACCCGGAAGTGGCGGTGAGACTACATGACGAAAATGGTATGTACGGACGTATTTTTTTTAAAACACCAGCCGATTCTAGATGTGATTAAGAGGAGAAATGCAATGTTAAAAGTTTATTTTTAGGGGAACCACCCCTTTAAGGAATAAATCCAATAAGTTTCTTGCTTACAGAGGCGCTGAAATTTCTTGACTGCAGTGGGGGTTTCGGGTATAGCTTCTATAACCCACACTTGCAACAAGGAAGTATCCTGATGATGATGTGTAGCAAAATGACGTGCCACACTATATTGGGGTTAGCCGCATGTACATGTATTATCTCTTTTGTGAGTAGCCAATTCATTGTTTTCAACAAATTATTTATTAAAATTGTGGCTTACTGCACTTAGATTGGTGCATCTTTTCTTTTGTTTACAATTCCTCCAGAGCTTGCTTCTGCTTTAGGGTGCTGCCGCTAGTGTCTCCCCAGCCACTACATATTGAAAATCAGGACTGTTTATTGGACATTTGCTCCCATTTATATATGGACTGCATAGTGATCTAAGTAAGACACCTAATTACAACTCATTTTTTGTACTATATTATTATATTCTATAATCCCTTAGATAAACAATAAACATAAACAATTTTTTCCCTTTGTTAAAGGGGTCTTCCAGATACTGATAAGCCCCCGCCTGCAAACTCCCACAACCACCAGCCAGGGTTGTGGGGATGAGGCCCTTGTCCCCATCAACATGGGGACATCCTCCCCATGTTGAGGTCATGTGGCCTGGTACGGTTCAGGAGGGGGGGCGCTCTCTCGTCCCCCCCTCTTTTCTGCGGCCGGCCAGGTTACGTGCTCGGATAAGGGGTCTGGTGTGGATTTTTGGGGGAACTCCATGCCATTTTTTTTTTATTTGGGGTGGAGTTCCCCTTAAAATCCACACCGGACCTGAAGGGTCTGGAATGAAATTTGGGGGAAACCCTACGTCAATTTTTTTTTAAATTGACGGTGAGGTTCCCCTTAATATTCATACCAGACCTGAAGGACCTGGTAATTGAATTTGGGGGGACCCCAACCCTTTTTTTTTTTTCTTTTTATGAATGAATTCTCTCTGTTATGCCGGGAGCCGACAATTCATTATAGCCGCGAGTCATTTTTAAATGACTTTTTTTCCTTCAGAAATTACACTTTGTACAGAGACAGTTCTAAGTACAGGAAACATGCACTATTTCACAGGCATACTTTACACCCTGCCTAGGTACGAAATTTAAAGGAATATTTCACTTTTATTGTTTCACTTTGAGCATTATCAAATTCACTGCTCCCGAAAAAATGGCAGTTTTTAAAACTTTTTTGCATTGATACATGTCCCCTGGGGCAGGACCCAGGTCCCCAAACACTTTTTAGAACAATAACTTGGATATTAGCCTTTAAAATTATCATTTTAGATTTCAAATGTTTGAGTCCCATAGACTTTAATGGAATTCTAAAGTTCACAAGAATATTTGGTGTGTTTGCAGATTCAGGTGCGAACCGAACAGGGGGTGTTAGGCTCATCCCTACTAGAGAGAAAGAACTCCTATTGAATCTTAGTATTAAAATAGAGGAAATGAGAGGGGTAATCGAACTGGAATCCCGATTGGCTCTGAGCCAAATTTAAAAAAGAAAGATATCAATGGGGAAATAAGGTTGGGAAATACCTAGCAAAATTATTAAAAAAGAAAAAAAAACAGCTAATTACATAGAGAGCAAATACAGAGAAGTACCGGGGAAATAAGATACATAACATCGGGGATTGCTAAAAAATTTCAAGAATTCTATTGAAAACTCTATGCACTTAATATAAACGACACTATAGAAGAGGTAAAACAAAAAGAGGAGAAAATAAAAACTTATCTGAAGGAGATCTATTTAAATAAAATCCCAGAAGATAAACTTAAAAATCTCGAAACCCCCATAACAGAAGAAGAAATATCAAAAATTATCCAAGAATTACCAAATGCAAAAAATCCTGGCCCAGACGGTATGACAACATTGTATTATAAAAAAAAAAAAAAAAAAGATATTCTAATTCCAAAACTGTGCTCCTATTTTAATGGGATTGGAGAGAAGTGAGAGATGAGGGAAGAGTCTCTAGAAGCTACAATAACTATAATCCCTAAAGATGGTAAAGATAATACATTATGCTCTAGTTACAGATCAATCTCTCTCCTTAATATCGATATAAAGTTATTTTCAAAAGTGCTCGCCAATGAGGGGGCGTGGCTCGCGCACGATGGTGATGGACGCTTGAGCCTGCAGCTCTGACAGAGAACGGGGGAATCAGCGGCTTCCCAGCACCCCACCGAGAGACCAAGACCCCAAAATACCTCCTCATACTGGGGACACGCACCCGATGCAGTCCCGCAAGCGCAAGGAGCAGAGACACCCTAAAACGCTGACATATTTCTTCACGATGCCAGCGGGAGACCTGATGAGGCAAGATGGCGCCGGCGCGCATACCAAGCATACCTCAGCAGCCTATACTGACCTGCCAGATTCGGCCCCGGATCCGTGAGGAGCGGAGACTGACACCCGCAGTGACAGGGACCGATCACCTCACACCCCCATGACACTTAGCCCAGCGAAAGCACGGATGAGAATGGATCCGTCTCCACAGGATTCTTGGACTGAGGCACATACCATGCCGCAGGATCAGGTAGGCCTTGACGGTGCAGCCTCTATAGCTCATTTCCCCACGACAGGCCAGCCAGTCCTGGACACCACAATGAAGGACATGTTATTGTCCCTTCAATCCTCCCTTATGCTAAACTTCTCTGCCATGTTCAGAGACTTTACCTCAGAATTAAACAACATGGGGGTTAGAGTGCACCGCATGGAAAGTAAAATGGAGGAATGTGCCACTACTGTGAATAAACTGATAGAAACATGCAAGGACCAATCGGAGGATACTGATTGGATTAAAGCTAAGCTCGCAGACCTCGAGGACTGATCGAGGAGGAATAATGTTAAAATTAGGGGGGGTCCCTGAGTCCATTCTGCTTGCCGATTTACAGAAGTTTGCGGGAGACATGATTTCTAAACTGCTCCCTGAGGTGTCACAGATTGAGCGCATCATTGACCGCATCCATCGCATCCCCAAGCCAAAGCACTTAGAGGCCTCTATCCCCAGAGATGTGCTTATGAAAATACACTTCTTTCCAACTAAAGAGAAATTTCTAGCAAAAGCACGGTTAACCCCTGAGCTCCCAACCCCGTATAATGGAATCCAATTATACGCAGACCTCTCCTAATTCACCCTGAACATGAGAAGACAGATGAAAACAGTAACGAAGGCTCTAAACAACCACAAAATTCCTTACAAGTGGAGGCATCCTGCCACTCTAGTGATCTCCAGGAACGACACAACCACGGTCATATCTGATCCGAGGGATGGGCTACAACTTCTTCACTCATGGGGTATCATACTGGAGCTGTCCCCTGAAGACCACACTGCTATGTCGGCACACCGCCCACGAGGCCAGCACCGCTCCATTCCAGCCTCTCAGGGAAAAAAATAAGGCCTCCTTTGTCTTTTTATAATTACAGCGACAAATGCCACCTAGCTGCTTGGACCTTCCCCCTGTTTGAGTCAGTACTTCAGGAATCTCTTACCGACCTGATTGTTAGGGCTTTGCAGCCTAATTTAATATTGCTTTTCTTTTTTCTTTGTTTGTTACATTTGATTCTTTTATCTGAGCTGCCTGCCTCTCAGTTGGCCTACGAGGCATAGGCACACAAGAAGGCGGAACCAGCGCCCATTACTTAGGTGTCCTCCTGGTCCACTAACTTCTGGCTGGATAAGGTCGCTGGACCAGTACTGTGTGTCGAGGCTCCAATAACTGTTTTTTTTTTCCCCACAGCCCTGCGCAATTTTTGTTTGTTTTGACCAGACTTAGGCTGTCTGGTATTATCCAGGAACCGCCATCCTACCGCCTTCCACCTGAACACCGGTCTCCTGAACACTACCCGGAGACCTTCGCGATCTCTTCCAAACAGTGAGTGACCAACTACATTGCACCCACTTTGTCTTTCACTATGGCTATTAACGTACTATCTTTGAACACAAAAGGTCTCAACCACCCGGTCAAACGGGTTTCCATGTGGAAAACCGCACTGTCACATGGCAGCGACATACTGTGCGCACAGGAGACTCATTTTGCTTTGAACGCCATTCCCAGGTGCCAACACAAATCCTTCCCTCATGTATTTAATGCCTGCTACACTAAAAAGCAACGAGGGGTCATGATTGCTGTCAGAGACACTATTACCTTTCAGCTTCACAAATGCGTTTTAGATCCTGATGGTCGCTTTATAATTTTGGTATGCACAGTAGAACATGTTCAGTATACCATAGTAAACGTGTATGCCCCGAACACCAAACAAATACGCTTTCTCAAAGGTGTAATGAAAGAAGTCCTGAAAGTTCAACAAGGACACCTACTTATCTGCGGTGACTTTAACCTAGTGCCAGACCATGACATGGACTCTTCCTCTGGTCCTAAGTGATTTACCTCACCTATGTCTTCCTTTTTGAGCTCGTATGATCTACACGACGTGTGGAGGTGCTGTCATGCCTCTCCTCGCGTCACAACACTTACACGTGCATAGACCTGTTCCTGTCTAATAAGTGGTTGTTGCAAAATGTATGTGCGTCTAAAATCCACACCATCACCTGGTCGGACCACGCACCAGTGAGCATCCAAATCAAAAATAGACACGCAATCCCCAAAGCCTTTGTATGGAGAGTGAAAAACTCTTTACTGCAACACACTGACAACCAGGCGTTCCATTCAGAACGCCTTAAGGAATTCTTTCATGACAATGCTGACTCAGTGTCTGATCCGCCGGTGCTGTGGTGCGCACACAAATCCTTTATGAGGGTTTTTTTCATCCAATTGGGAGCTAAATGGAAGCGAAAGAGACTGCAGAGACTAGAGGAACTTACAAATGAGATAACCTCGGTAGATCAACTAAACAAAACCAATCCGTCCCTCACCCTGCGATCCGAATTATTTAAGTTAAGGAACAAATTGAGAACGCTGCTGCTGGAGGGGTATGAACATAACCTTAGGAAATTGAAAGCTAGATCCTTTGCCTCCAACAATAAGGCCGGTAAGGCTATTTCCCAACGCATTAAAGGTCAGAGACTTAAATCTAAAATAGCACACCTATTCTACCCCACTGCCCATGACAAACACATCAACCCACAAGCCATTGCCGACGCTTTTAGTTAATACTACGGGGGAATTGTACAATCTGAAAAATGATAGGGACACACATCAACCTACCTTGAACGACATACAAACTTTTCTAGACAGTGTGCACCTCCCTTCACTCACGCAAGAACACTTGTTGGACCTCAACAAACCCTTCACAACGTCTGAAGTCCAATCAGTGATGGACAAACTCCCCACATTGAAATCCCCGGGACCAGATGGTTTCTCGGGGGAATACTTTAAACTATTTAAAACCACCTTAGCCCCATTAGCCCCATACCTCCGCGACCTATTCAACCATGCGGCCACTTCCTCTGGGTTTCCGGACGAGATGTTGTCCGCTCCTATCATCACCCTACCCAAACCGGTAAAAGGAACCTACGGTTCCTCAAAACTTTCGCCCAATATCTCTCCTAAATATTGACGTAAAAATTTATGCTAAACTGATCGCGAATAGACTTACAGACATCTTACCCTCTCTGAAACATACCGACCAATCTGGGTTCAACCACGAGGCGCCTCATCAATATAATACACCATGCCAACTCGACAGGAAAGCCTTCTCTGCTCTTATCTTTGGATGCAGAAAAGGTGTGCGACAGAGTTAATTGGACCTACCTCTCCTCGGTTCTGGAGAGGTTTGACTTTCAGGGGCACATACTTAGATCCATACTCGCGTTGTACTTCAACCCCTCGGCAAGAGTCTATTCCTCTTCCCTCCTGTCCAAGCCCTTCCACATCACGAATGGCACAAGGCAGGGATGCCCCCTGTCTCCCCTAGTTTTTAATCTTATGATGGAACCCCTGGCTGAAAAGATCCGCAGCAACCCTGCCATAACGGGAATCACTATAGGACCCCAAACTCATAAAATTAGTCTCTTTGCGGATGATGTGATCTTAATGATAACAGACCCCTCAAGCTCATTGCCTGAAATCCAAAAAGTGTTGACTCAGTTTGGGGAGGTCTCGTTTTATAAAGCTAATGCCGCTAAATCTTACATCCTTAACCTAGGTGTAGACCCTATAACGAACAATCTGCTGGAACATCAGTTCCCATACCCTTGGGCAACTTTGAGCTTACCATACTTAGGTATTAACCTTATGAGATCTCCACGAGACCTTTTTGCCCACAACTACATCCCCCTGAGAACCAAACTTCAGCAAGACCTTCTCAAACTGGGAACAACTGAGTTTTCTTGGTGGGGCAGACTTGCTGCCTTCAAGATGATTCATCTCCCACAGTTACTATATTTGTTCCGCAATTTGGTGATCCCTGTCCCCGCCAGTTACTTTAGATCCCGACAAGCATTGTTGGCCACATTTGTATGGAAAGGGAAAAAGTCCAGATGCTCCCATGCCAAACTGATCAAACATTGGTTGTCAGGAGGAGTGGGATATGTAGACTTCCGAGACTACTTCTCTGCTTTGGTTCTGGCTCAGACGAGAGAATGGTTCAGGCCTGAGCCGTTGTCCACCTGGGGAAGAATTGAATCCACCTATTGCCATTATGGTCCACCTAAACTGTGGCTCTTTGCAGCTCTTATGGGCCAAAGAACCCCAACTCACCTGGCGCCTCCCATGATAGTTACAATTCAAACGTGGCTCCAATTTCAAACACACCTACTTCCCCCCGACCTGGCGGTTAATATGGATATTCCGATTGAAACCCTATTTCAGTTGGTTAATCCCTTAGGCCTCGTACACACGATCAAATCTGTCTGCTGGAAACGGTCTGCTTGACCGTTTCAGCAGACAGATTCTATCGTGTGTACGGGCAAACAGACGGATTTGGCCACTGGACAGATTTCAAAGCATGCTTTGAAATCTGTCGGCTGGGAACCCGTCCGCCCGACATGTCTGCTGGTTAGTACGCTAACCAGCAGACATGTCTTCTCGCACACGCGCCGAATGGTTTCGACGCATGCGCGGAAGTGTTTTACTTCCTGGTGCGGTGACGTGGCGGCGTCAACGTCACCGCCACGTCACCGCGCCGTCTGGCGGCGGGGATTTTGGTTTGATCGTGTGTACACGATCAAACCAATATGTCCCCAGCAGACAGATTTGTTCAAATCGGTCGGCCCGACCGATTTGAACAAATCTGTCTGCTCGTGTGTATGGGGCCTTACACATTAACCTGTGGCGAGCGAAAGGCGTTAAACTCATCAAAGACTTGTACTCCACTAACTCCCTTAAGACCTTTGAGCAACTACAGGAGCAGTTTGACCTCCCCCAGACCTCTTATTACCAATACATTCAAATCAAACACTGTCTAGGGAGGATTCCTGCACATCCTCACCTCATAAACCCCTCAGCATGGTTATTCTTAACCAATAGCACCCCGCAAAAGAAAGGCATAACATTCTTCTACAACCTGCTTCAGAACAAAGGTTGTTTTCTAAAATCCCCCTCCCACAAACAATGGTAAAAGGATTTACAGATATCTTATACGCCTCTACAATGGCACAGAGCATGCAAAATCACACAAAAGGCGTCCAACTGTACTAACCTATGGGAATTGTCAGTCAAGATTACCCTCAGATGGTATTACACACCAGCAGTGGTATCTAAATTCAAAGCCCAATCTGTCAATTCTTGCTGGAGGCTATGCGGCCAAAGCGGGGATCTCCTCCACATTCTATGGAACTGCCCCAAACTTCGCCCATATTGGGATAATGTGTTCCACATTATCGTTGAAATAACTCACACTAAAATCTCACAGGACCCGGCACTAGCGCTCTTGTCCCTGGGGATAGAGCTACTACAAAAAGATTTTCAACATGTAGTTGTCAACCTGCTGCTCGCTGCCCGCTTATTAATCACAAGGAAGTGGAAAGACCCCAACCCCCCTACAATCGCTGAGGTTGTAGACCTGACCAATTTACATTGCACTCACGAAAAACTACTGCCATCTTCCTTGGGACGCCTTAATGTGGTAAGGGATATGTGGGCCCCATGGTCGATCTGGTTCGCAAGCAGCGAGGAATTTTCATTAGTTAGTTTTCTTTTACCTCTATTTACTTAATACTATGATGGAGAACCGGTACCTTGTTGGACGCAGTATGATCCTGTAAGGGGCGTCCGAGGGTCTCGGAGATCCAATCTACTATTTGCCAGTAGCTCACTGCTTCTGATGAGGGATTACATACTCGGATCTGCAACTTCCATGTTATCAGTTATCCTGCTGCATGCATTAACCTGGTAGTTCTCCTTGTACTATTTGCCTGCTACTTATCGACCAGTTATTTTGATTGTGTTCAGATGTGTATTGATTAATCTATGGTTTTGTACCAGTTACAACCATTTGTAATGCTGAATTGTGTATTCTATCTATCGCACCACCTAATGTAATATGTACTATAGCATTTATGTAATGTTTATCTTTGAAAATAAATAAAAACCATTGAAGAAAAAAAATAAAGTGCTCGCCAATAAGATGGAAAAAATAATGAAGGATCTGGTCCATGCGGACCAAGTGGAATTTATCCCAGGAACGGAAGACAGGGATAACGGAATAAGAACCCTCTTGGCTATAGAGAAAATCAGAGAAAGTGGAGCCCCAGGTCTACTCCTGTCAATTGATGCTGAAACAGCCTTTGACATTGTAGATTGGGGCTTTATGCAGAATACACTGGAGTCTATAGATTTGGGGCCCAGAATAATATGCTGGATAAAATCACTATATAGTAGACCAACAGCGAGAATTAAAGTAAACGGGACCATCTAAGAACCATTTGAAATGTAAAACGGCACCCGACAGGGGTGCCCTCTGTCACCGTTGTTATTCACCTTTGCGCTAGAACCCCTGTTAAGGGGTATAAGGCGAAATGTTGATATTAAGGGGATAAAAATTGGAGGGGAAGAGCACAAACTCGCCGCTTAAATCCTAGGATAACCCTGCCTAACTTAATAAATACTATTTAAGAGTTAGGCAGGATGTCCAATTTTAAGATAAATCCAGCTAAGTCGGAAATACTAAGTATAAACATTCCTAAAATAGAATGGAGTGCTCTTCAGGGGGATTTCCCATTTAGCTGAAAAAAAACTGAAATATCTTGGAATTAGGTTGGCAACTACTACGGAGATCTTATACAAAGCTAATTTCATTTCATTGCTAAATGAGGTTAAGGAAGAACTTAACAGAATTGCACCGGGGGAATTATCTTGGAGTGGCAGAATAAACATCTTTAAAATGGCAATATTACCTAAAATAGTATATTTAAATGCAGATGCTCCCAATTCCATTACCACAAGCATACTTTAAAAAATTACAGTCAATGTTTCTAAAATGTATTTGGAGAGGGAAAAAAACACGTATTAAACTAACACTATTGACAAAAGATAAGGCACAAGGGGGGTTAGGGGCACCTAACGTAAGAAATTATTATTACGCAATTGTAATATCGCAAATAATAGATTGGGCTAAAAATAACACAGACAAAAGGTTGGTAAATATGGAAATTAACCACTTGACCACTGGGCACTTAAACCCCCTTAATAACCAGACCAATTTTCAGCTTTCGGTGCTCTCACATTTTGAATGACAATTACTCAGTCATACAACACTGTAACCAAATGACATTTTTGTCCTTTTTTCCCCACAAATAGAGCTTTCTTTTGGTGGTATTTGATTCATGCTATCACGGTATTTTTTCGATATAAATGAAAAAAGAACAAAAATTTTCCTTCATTTCTATTATAAAACTTTGCAATTTTTTTTCTTCATAAATTTGGCCTAAAATGTATACTGCTACATATCTTTGGTAAAAAATAAATGGGTTATTATTTAGTCTGGGTGAAAGTTATAGGGTCTACAAGCTATGGTACCAATTACTGAAAATTGATCAATTTGATTATACCTGATGTACTGACAGCCTCTCTCATTTCATGAGACCCTAACAAGCCAGAAAAGTACAAATACCCCCCAAATAACCCCTTTTTGGAATGAAGACATTCCAAGGTATTTAGAAAGGGGCATTGTGAGTTTTTGAAGTTGTAATTTTTTTACACAATTCTTTGCAAAATCAAGATTTATTTTTATTTTTTTCTCAAAATTTTCATAATATCAGGATACCACAAATTACACCCCAAGGCACATTCTGCTATTCTGCTATTCCTCCCGAGTATGGCGATACCACATGTCTGAGACTTTCACACAGCGTGGCCACATACAGAGGCCCAACATGCAGGGAGCACCATCAGGCATTCTGGAACACCTAGGCCAATTCTGACATTCAATGTTTTTACATAATATGAAAGATGAAGTTACGCCGAGTAAATAGATACCCAACATGTCACCCTTCAAAATTGCACACACTTGTGGAATGGCGCCAAACTTCGCTACTTAAAAATCCCCATAGGCGACGCTTTAAATATTTTTACTGGTTACATCTTTTAAGTTGGAGAAGAGGTCTAGGGCCAAAATTATTGCTCTCGCTCTAACGCAGTGATACCTCAAATGTGTGGTTTGAACACTGTTTTCATATGTGGGTGGGACTTACGTGTGCAGTCGCTTCTGTATACGAGCACACGGGAACAGGGGCGCTTTAAAAAAAATATTTTTATTGTTCATTTGAAGCCTGAAAAAAACCCTGACCCTGGCTTTGATCGTAGCGGTGAGTCGGAAGAAGCACCGGAGGGCGAAGGGAGGGGGGACTTCCCCTTTCACCTCCCTTAAGAATGATCAAGAGGCGGAACAGCCGCCATGATCATTCTTATGGTGTAGGGAATCGCCGACTGAAAAAGATGATATCTGATCGATGCCTGTAGCTGCAGGGCACAGGACATTATAAATTAATCCAAAATAACGAAGGTAGAAGTTAAAGGAGGAGGAGAGAAGTATATAAAAAAGAGAGAATTATAGAAGTCGTGATATATTAGAAGGGCAAGGTCGGGGAGGGGGGGAGGGAATGTGGGATATTTTATATTTTTTAAGACAAATTTATATTAATAATCTTTTTGATATGTTATATACCAAGTATTTATGATATGTGAAAATGGAAAACTAATAAAGGTAAATAAAAAACAAAAAAACAAAAAAACAAACAAGCATCTATAAAAAACGCACTGCTCAGCATGTATGCACACTGACGTCAGATTGTGTGTTGGGGAAATTTCCCCCCTCCCTCCTCAAAGCAAATACACATGCTGCACATTCCATAATACTTCAGGCTCCATTCACACTAATGCATTTTTTGGTGCATTTTGCATTTTGTAGAAAAGCAGGGACATTTTTTAACATGGGTTCCTATGGAACATGTTCACATTAATGCTTTTTTGTGCCTCTGCATTTTTGGAAAGGGTCAGGGACTTTTTTTCCTGCAAAAAGCAGCATTTTGCATGTAACTGAATTCAATGGACCCGCATCTAAAACGCAAGTACCACGTTTTTACCACGTGATTTGCGTTTTTTTAACCTGTTTATAGCTGCTTGTTAAAGAAAATGTAAAAAAAAATTGATGGCAAAAAAAAACGCAAATCGTGGTAAAATCGGGGTAAAAACGCACCGCAAAACGCACTGCAAAAACGCTAAAAAACAACATGCATAGGTGTGAATCGAGCCTTAAAGTGGAGTTCCACCCAAGAATGGAACTTCCGCTTATCCCACTCCTCACCCCCTTACATGCCACATTTGGCATGTAATTTTTTTGGGGGGGGAGTGTGGGCTTCAGGAGGAGTGGGACTTCCTGTCCCACTTCCTCCTTCCGCCAAGGGGCTGGTTAGGCGATTTAGCTTAATCGCCTACAGCAGCCCCTCCCTGTAGGCTATCGCCTAGGACACGTGACAGGTCCTAGGCGATAGCCTGTCCAATCGAATAGCGCAGCACCGAGCCGCGCGTGCATGTGCAGTGCCGCTCGCGCATGCGCAGTGGGTGCCCGGCCATGAAGCCGAAAGCTGTCATGGCCGGGTGCCCATAGTTAGAATGAAGACGCCGGCCGGGGAGGGGAGGGAGAGGAGCGGAGCCCCAGCCAGCACGTTGCTGGAACGCTGGAGTAGGTACAGTAAGTGTATGTTTATTGAAAGCCAGCAGCTACACTTTTTGTAGCTGCTGACTTTTAATAATCATACATTTTGGCTGGAACACCCCTTTAACCACTTAAGACCCGGACCAATACGCTGGTAAATGACCCAAGGTGTTTTTGCGATTCGGCACTGCGTCGCTTTAACAGACAATTGCGCGGTCGTGCGACGTGGCTCCCAAACAAAATTTGCGTCCTTTTCTTCCCACAAATAGAGCTTTCTTTTGGTGGTATTTGATCACCTCTGCGATTTTTATTTTTTGCGCTATATACAAAAATAGAGCGACATTTTTGAAAAAAAAACACTATTTTTTACTTTTTGTTAAAAAAAAATCAAATAAACTAAATTTTAGTCAAACATTTAGGCCAAAATTTATTTAGCCACATGTCTTTAGTAAAAAAAAAAAATCGCAATAAAAAAAAAAATAGCTACCTAGCGGGAACAGCGACACTAATACAGCGATCAGAAAAATGATCGCTTAGTGACGCTGGCAATAGGGAGTGAAAGGGTTAACTAGGGCGGTGATCAGGGGGTTAAAACTTTATTAGGGGGGGTGGGGGGGCTATCCTGAACCTAACACTAACTGTTTTTTACAGTGCCTGTCACACTGACACTAAATGCAGTGATTAAATCACTGCATTCAGTAACACTGTGACAGGCACTGTGAGTGTGTGTCAGTGTTGTGTTGGTGCACACTTACTTGTGATGTCTTCTCTCATCAGCAGCGCTGGGAAACAGCGCTGCGATGAGAGAATACATCATTTCCTCCTTCCTGTGTAAACACAGGAGGAGGAAGTGACAGGCTGGGAGCGCGCTCCCATTGGCTGGGAGCGATCGCGGGGGGGGCGGAAAACACGGACATCCGCCCGCAGATCCCGGATCGCTCCCAGAGGTAGGGAGACCCCCGCACGCCGCGGAGGGGGTCCCGATGGGACCCCCGAACCGCACTCAGGCGGGGACGTAAATTTACGCCCTTGTGCCTGTACGAGCCACGTTGTGGCCGTATATGTGCGTGCGGGGGTCTTTAAGTGGTTAAGGAAGACAGACACAATAGAACAATGGAATACAGCCACACCCCAAATGACCCAACAGAGTGCACACCATAGTTAATATATATATATATATATATTTATATATATATATACACAGTCGTATGCAAAAGTTTAGGAACCCCTAATATTCCATGATTATCATTTATAGATATTTGAGTGTTTGGATCAGCAATTTCATTTTGATCTATCAAATAACTGAAGGATATTTCAGTAGTGAAATGAGGTTTATTGGATTAACAGAAAATGCACAACATGCATCAAAACAAACTTAGACAGGTGCATAAATTTGGGCACTCTTGTCATTTTGTTGATTTGAATACCTGTAACTACTTAGCACTGATTAATTTGGAACTCACAATTGGTTTGGTGAGCCTTGAACTTCATAGACAGGTGCATCCAATCATGAGAAAGGGTATTTAAGGTGGCCAATTGCAAGTTGTTGATCTCTTTGACTCTCCTCTGAAGAGTAGCAACATGGGGGCCTCAAAACAACTCTCAAATGACCTGAAAAAAAAAAAAAGATTGGTCTACATTATGGTTTAGGGGAAGGCTACAAAAAGTTATCGCAGAGATATAAGGAGTCAGTGTCCACTGTGAGGAACATAGTGAGGAAATGGAAGACCACAGGCACAGTTCTTGTTGAGGCCAGAAGTGGCAGACCACAAAAACTATTGGAGAGGCAAAGGCGAAGGATGGTCAAAAACAGCCCACGGACCACCTCTAAAGACCTACAACATCAGCTTGCTGCAGATGGTGTCACTGTGCATCCTTCAACAATTCCGCACACTTTGGACAGAAAGAAGCTGTATGTGAGAGTGATGGGAAAGAAGCCTTTTCTGCACACACGCCACAAACGGAGTCGCTTGAGGTATGCAAACACACATTTGGACAAGCCAGCTTAATTTTAAAAATAAGGTGCTGTGGACTGATGAAACAAAGATTGAGTTATTTGGTCATAACAAGGGGCATTATGCATGGCGGCAAAAGAACACAGCATTCCAATAAAAACACTTGCTACCCACAGTAGAATTTGGTGGAGGTTCCATCATGCTGTGGGGCTGTGTGGCCAGTGCCAGTACTGGGAATCTGGTTAAAGTTGAGGGTCGCATGGATTCCACTCAATATCAGCAGATTCTTGAGAATAATGTTGAGGAATCGGTCACAAAGTTGAAGTTACGCAGGGGCTGGATATTTCAACAAGACAACAACCCAAAACACGGCTCAAAATATACTCGGCATTTATGCAGAGGAATAAGTACAATGTTCTGGAATGGCCATCCGAGTCCCCAGACCTGAATATCATTGAACATCTGTGGGGTGATTTGAGTGGGCTGTCTATGCTCGTAAGTATGTTTTGTAAGGAGGAATGGTCCAAATACATTCATCCAGAATCCAGACACTCATTACAGGCTATAGGAAGCGTCTAGAGGCTGTTATTTCTGCTCTACTAAATATTGGTGTGATTTTTCTGTTGGGGTACCCAATTTATGCACCTGTCTAATTTTGTTTTGATGCATATTGCGCATTTTCTGTTAATCCAATAAACCTAATTTCACTACTGAAATATTACTGTGTCCTTCAGTTATTTGATACATCAAAATGAAATTGCTGATCCAAACACCCAAATATTTATAATTGATAATCAGGGAAATTGTCAGGGGTTCCTAAACTTTTGCATACGACTGTGTGTGTGTATATATATACATTCCAGTGTGGTTATACAGTAAGTCTGATTAGTACAGATCAAACTGGGGTTCTCGGTCATCCTTTGTCCCTAATAGACACAGGGTTACTTAGACATAGGAGGTGTATGGGGAGCGGAAACAAAGGTTTCCCAAACTCTCCAAGCGATTCTGGGTTCCACTGGGCCCCTGCCCAAAGTGACTCCTGTCACAGAGGTAGTAGCAGTAGTCGAGACAAGAGATAACCAGGAAGTGAATTAGAAGATCAAAGTGTCAAAGGTTAAAATGGGGATTATTTTGAATATGTTGTGTATAGAGTTGAGCGGACACCTGGATGTTTGGGTTCGGCGGGGTAGGCCGAACTTCAAAAAAAAGTCCGGGTTCGGGACCCGAACTTGACCCGACCCTGAACCCGAACCCCATTGAAGTCAATGGGGACCCACATTTTTGACTACTAAAATGTCTCTAAAAAACTAAGGGAAAGGGCTAGAGGGCTGCAAATGGCAGCAAAATGTTGGTAAGAGCATGGCAAGTACTTTGCAATCAAATGTGGATAGGGGAATAACCTAAAATAACATAAAATACATAAAAAAATCTTGACAAGCAGGGACCTTCCCCAATGATGGGACACTATTCCTACCACTGATACCAATGATGGGGCACTATTCCTCCCAATGATACCAATGATGGGGCACTATTTCTCCCACTGACACAAATGATGGGACACTATTCCTCCCAATGATACCAATGATGGGAGACTATTCCTCCCACTGATACGCTAAACAGCAAACACCTTTTGCTGCTCAGGGATTTCAACCTTTGGGCTAACTCCTTACAGGATCCCATTGCCGAGGCCTGCATTGACCACTTGGAAGGATTAGGTCTGCAGCAACTAGTATGTGGGCCCACACATACTTCAGGTCACACGCTCCATCTTATTTTCAGACAAGATCTGGAGATAAACATTCTGAAAAATTAACCATTGCCATATACAGACCACCATACAATTAAATTCACAATTACTATAAATGCCCCCTAAACAAAAACGCAAAAAAACAGCGATAACGCACTGGACCAGATCGCAGAAGAAGCTCCATTCGGAGCTCTTCAAAACTACTTTAGGGAACAAAATAAAGACTATCCAACTACAGCAAACGTCCACAGAAACACTGGATGCTATAAACACAGGTCTACTACAGTCAGCCGACTTAGTAGCGCCCAAACGCAAAACCTGCATCTGAAAAAACAACTCCAGCTGGTTTAACAACCAGCTATTGTTGCTTAAGCAAGAACGCAGAAGAGCGGAAGCAGCTTGGAAAAGAAGCTCCCCAGAGGAAAACCACACCATCTATAAGGAAATTACAAAAAAATACCACAAAGAAATCTTTAAAGCCCAAAAAAATCATTTTGCCAATATCATTACCAATGCCCTCAACCGCCCCCGCAAACTCTTGAACGCAGTCACCCAGGCCATGAATCCAGTCTGTCTTGAAGCCCCCAATTCTGATACCCAAGAATTTTGCACTGAATTGTCGGATTATTTCATTAACAAAATTGAGGGAATCCATGAAAGCATTCAGCAAAATAGAACTCCCACTAACCCCCCTTCAACCACACGCCTAATACCCACACAAGTTCCCCACAAGCTACAAAGTTCACTTTAAAACCCATTTCCATCGAGGCCCCAAAAAACATCATCGATACCCTACGAAATAGCACAGCACCGAATGATATCACCCCTACCAAACTGCTGAAGGAATGTGCCGATATCCTGGCACCGCCAATCACAAAGCTTATAAACCAATCATTCAAGGAAGGTATAGTGCCCACCCAACTAAAACAAGGCATAATTAAACCTATTTTGAGGAAAACCCACTCTCGACCCCAAAGACCCAAAACACTGTCGTCCTATAACAGACCTAAATGTCCTCTCTAAGGTGATGGAGAAAGTAGTGGTACAACAGCTACAACATCACTTAGACACCCATAATCTGTTAGACCCTCTTCAATCAGGTTTCTGTCCAGGACACGGGACAGAAACAGCATTACTCAAAATGGGACTCTCTTGAGGCCGCAGACGAAGGAGAATCTTGTCTTCTAGTACTGTCGGAGCCAAGCGCAGCTTACGACACGGTGGACCACCAACTATTACTGATTCGGCTAGCGGAAGTAGCCAGAGTCGCAGAAGGTGATCTACCGTGGTTCTCATCTTTTCTGGAAAATCGATCACAAATAGTGAAATTAGGACGTTTCACTTCTGAAAAACGCACGGTGTCATGCGGAGTCCCTCAAGGATCCCCCCTGTTCAACATCTACCTCCGCCCTCTCTTTGAAATCATTAGTAGCCAAAAACTACTTTACCACTCATATGCAGATGACACGCAACTGTATTTTCGCATCTGCAACAAAAAGGATCCTCATCTCTGTCTAGAGAAATGCCTCTCTTTGATAGAAAACTGGATGACCAAGAGTTATCTTAAACTCAACAGTTCAAAAAAAGAACTTCTCCTGTTTCACGCTAGTCGAAAGAATCAACTGGCAACAACTTGGACACCCGCACCCATTATGGGCCAAATCATCACCCCTAGCGCCAAAGTCAAAAGTCTCTGGGTCGTCCTTGACAACTACATGACAATGGATGCACAAATAGGGTCAGTAGTCAGCGGATCGCACCATCTGCTGCCCCTTCTACGCAGACTTACTCCTTTCATTCCTAAAGAAGACATAGCAGTCGTGGTGGGAACAATTGTAAACTCCAGACTCGACTATGCCAATGCCCTCTATCTTGGACTCCCAAAGTACCAAATCGCTCGTCTGCAAGTCATGGTGACCGGGATAAAACCCTGGGGATCGATCTCAGCTTCACTGAGAACCCTTCATTGGTTGCCAGTAAAAAACAGAATTGCTTTTAAAGCACTCTGTCTGACATATAAGTGCATTCAAGGGAAGGCCCCCCAATATCTATGCAAAAAATTAAAAGCTCACAACCCCAATCGCGTTCTGTGATCCACAAACCTAAATCTGCTCCAGATACCCAAGGCCAGATACAAATCCAAAGGAGAACGAAGATTTGCGGTCCAGGGCCCCAGACTATGGAACGCTTTACCAACCAGCATTCGGTTGGAGGAGAACCACTTGGCCTTTAGAAGAAAGATCAAAACTCATCTCTTTTGATGACAATGGAGAAAGGAACAATGAGCGCCCAGAGGCGATTTAGTTCGCATGTGCCGCGCTATATAAATTCTTCACTCACTCACTCACTCACTGATACCAATGATGCGGCACTATTTCTCCCACTGACACAAATGATGGGACACTATTCCTGCCAATGATACCAATGATGGGACGCTATTCTTCCCACTGATACCAATGATGCGGCACTATTTCTCCCACTGACACTAATGATGGGACACAATTCCTACCAATGATACCAATGATGGGACACTATTCCTCCCACTGATTCCCATGATGTGGCATTATTACTCCCACTGACACAAATCATGGGACACTATTCTTCCCAATGATACCAATGATGGGGCACTGTTTCTCCCACTGACACAAATTATGGGGCACTATTCCTGCCAATGATACCAATGATGGGACACTATTCCTCCCACTAATACCAATGATGCAGCAGTATTTCGCCCACTGACACAAATGATGGGACACTTTTCCTACCAATGATACCAATGATGGGGCACCATTTCTCCCACTGACACAAATGATGGGACACTATTCCTGCCAATGATACCAATGATGGGACACTATTCCTCCCGCTGATACCAATGATTTGGCACTATTTCTCCCACTGACACTAATGATGAGACACTATTCCTGCCAATGATACCAATGATGGGACACTATTCTGGTGCAATTAGATTTGTGAAGTAGGACTGACTCCTAACTAATTCTCTCCCTATAAGCACAATCAGGAACCTTTCCCTAGCTAATGCAGAGTATGTTACAGGAACATATGCAGTGCTGGTGCAATATGCAGAGTATCTGACAGGAACATATGCATTGCTGGTGCAATATGCAGAGTATCTGATAGGAACATATGCATTGCTGGTGCAATATGCAGAGTATCTGACAGGAACATATGCGTGGCTGGTGCAATATGCAGAATATGTCACAGGAACATATGCAATGCTGGTGCAATATGCAGAGTATCTGACAGGAAGATATGCAATGCTGGTGCAATATGTAGAGTATGTTACAGGAACATATGCAATGCTGGTGCAATATGCAGAGTATCTGACAGGAACATATGCAATGCTGGTGCAATATGCAGAGTATCTGACAGGAACATATGCAATGCTGGTGCAATATGCAGAGTATGTCACAGAAACATATGCAATGCTGGTGCAATATGCAGAGTATCTGACAGGAACATATGCAATGCTTTTGCAATATGCAGATTATGTCACATGAACATATGCAATGCTGGTGCACTATGCAAAGAATGTCACAGGGACATATGCAATGCTGGTGCAATATGCAGAGTATCTGACAGGAACATATGCAATGCTGGTGCAATATGCAGAGTATGTCACAGGAACATATGCAATGCTGGTGCAATATGCAGAGTATGTCACAGGAACATATGCAATGCTGGTGCAATATGCAGAGTATCTGACAGGAACATAAGCAATACTGGTGCAATATGCAGAGTATCTGACAGCAATATATGCAGTGCAGCTGCAATTAGGTTTGTGAAGTAGGACTGACTCCTATATATTTCTCTGCCTATAAGCACAATCAGGAACCTTCACCCTAAATGATCTAATGCAGAGTATCTGACAGGAAAATATGCAGTGCAGCTGCAATTAGATTTGTGAAGTAGGACAGACTCCAATCTAATTCTCTCCCTATAAGAACATCAGGAACCTTTCCCTACAGTAGCTAATGCTATGTAGATAGCTGAGTATTGTAATTCGATTTTTGAAGCAGCACAATCCTATCTAAATATGTCCCTGAGAGCAGCAGCAGCCTTTCTCTACCCTAGCTAAAGCAGAGTGATGAGCTGTGCTGTATGCCTCTAGCTTATATTGAGGCTGGGTCACATGCTCGGTCACATGCTGCACTGGCCAATCACAGCAATGCCATTAGTAGGCATGGCTGTGATGGCTTCTAGGTCACACAAGTAAAACAAATGCTGTTGCGCCGTTACATACCCAAACTCCAAACCCGAACTTACAGCAAATTGTTCGGGTTCGGGTCCGGGTCAAAAAAAAACTAAAGTCCGGTACGAACCCGAACTTTACAGTTTGGGTTCGCTCAACCCTAGTTGTGGAGGTGTAGGAGGCATGATTTGGACAGGGATTGGATGTGGTCTTAAAGAACAGTTCAGAGTCCAGTGTTTCCCCTAAGCACCCTGTCATATGGGGGTGGACTGATAGTTGTACTGTTGATCTTGACAGTGAGGTCAGGGGAAGGGGCACGCAGGGGAGGAAATACTATGAGCTTGGTTTTGGACAGATTAAGTTTGAGGAAGTGGTGTGACATCCAGTCAGATATGTCTGTTAGTAAATCAATGATGCCTAAGGGAAACTGATAGGATGAGCTGAGGGGTAGAGAGAGAGATTTTAGTGTCAATGAGGTGGCAGCTCAGCCGGTTGTACTGCAGACTAGATGTTCAAAGAGTTTGGAGGCAAAAAGAAGTAAGGAGATGGGTCTTAGGTTGTTGAGATTTGTGGGGTTCAGTGAGGCATTTTTCGGTATGTGGGTTCAGAATTAGCAGGAGTTAATGAGTGCAGTAATAAGGTGAAGACAGGAGTGAGTGTGATGTATATAAGCTGTGGAGTGAAGAAGAGGGGTGAAGGAGAGAGTTTCAGGATAGAGGATACAACTGTGAGAAGGACAAGTAGGCAGTGCATGTTACAGAGTGGTGAGATTAAGATGCAGAGTGCTTGAGAGATAAAAAAAGCTGGATGAGGAATAGGTCACCTGTAGTCGTTTTAGTGTTTTGCAGTCTGTCCTGGATTCTCACTTGCATTTGCTGAAGTGCAGTGCCAAAGTACAATATTGAATCCAACATTAATACTTTATCTAAGATAATAGTTGCCACTGTTTTTTCTGCCTGTGCATCCCCTAGAAAAGGCCTACATGTATACTGAGTTGGGTGAGGGTATTGCCAATTAAGCAACTAGTAGTGCATAGGAGAGACACCTGGCTAACAGAAAACTTCTCACACCAAAGGCAGACTACGAGACACAAACAAAAAGCAGGAGGGCAGAGTTGTAAAGATTAAGAATAGCTCATAAATGTAGATTTAGACAATAAGAGAGGAAAATAAACATCACAGCAATGTGGACAGAGTTAAAGGTTGAACTGCAGCATAGATTACCATTAAGGCATTGATAGGAAAAAATCTGTTTTCAGTTAGAGGTGTATTTGAACAGCAGCATAGATTACTATTAAGGCATATTGACACAAAATAATCAGTTTTCAGTTAGAGGTAGATTTGAACACCAGCATAGATTGGGGGGGGCATAGCAGAGTTATTCAGATAATGCTGAGCCATTCAGATTAGTGTATACATTTCACTACTGTATTACTGATTTTGTTTTATTTATTTTTTGTGTTTCATTTTTATTTTTCCCTCTTTTTATATACTGTATGTAACATTTGGATCTGTTTTTCAGATTATTTTAAAAACAATTGGTTAAATGGGGAGTTTTCTGTGAGAGACAGGAGAGTTAATAAATTAAAAACGTACATCTGTGTCTCATTAGCTACACATGGTTAACTTTGAATTGCAGTCTAGGATAGATCTAGGCCATTGTGTATATATGGCTGTGTGTTATCTTTTTTCAGCTATGATTAAGCACCAAGAATAGTGTGAAATGCGTTAGCTGTATGGCCTGCTGTATCTTATTCCCTCGCTTGTTGTATGGACTGACATTGTTATGTTTTTTTGGATTAAAAAAGGTGATTTTATTGTAGTACAGCCATCCAGGCATCTCTTCTGTGTGCATAGTGCAGGGTTCAGGAGTGCACTACATAAAGATTTTAGGGTTCGGGAGTGTACTACATAGAGTAAAGTTCAGAAGTGTGCCACATATAGAGTGAAGGGTTCAGGAGGGCCCTCCATGCAGGGTGCAGGGTTCAGGGGTATGCTACATATAGAGTGCACAGTTAAGGGTTGCACTACACACATAGTGGACAGTTTTTTTTCTCCTTTATTTATTTTTACTTTTTTTTATTAAATATTTTGCAAGGTTTACACTCAGAGAGAGTACATGGGCAGGGAAAATGTGATTTCATATATCGTATTGTATTTATTAGAACATAAATATGTTGATCCCTTAAAACAGTTCTTGCAAGCTAAAAATAAAATCAATATGAGTGTTTTTACCTGTTCATCCAAAGCATCTGTATACTGTGCTATCCAGTGTTTCACATGAACAAAATAACTGCCCTGAAAAGTGAAAAAAAAAAAAAGAATCCAAAAAAGAGAAAGAAAAAACACATACTTCTGGGGAACTCTTTCTTGACCAGAAAAGATCCCACCAAACTGCCAATTTATCCAGACCAAGAATGGAAATAAAAGCTATTCACCAAAGGGATCTCTGGATGTCAATAGCTTGAGAAATCAATCCAAGGAGACCACACAGCTATATACAAGTGAACACCACTCTAGGCAGACTTCTCATAATGCACCCCACCTACTGATGAAAACAGGTGCATGGCCATGTAGGAATGATTTAAAGACAAGTCTGGACAGTCGCAACACCGATTTTGAAGACGGTTTAAAAAAATGTGACATGTTTAACACCCTATAGTGGTATGAAACCTGTCAGCTTTTCATTGATACTGTGCCTCTGATGTCTTTGAACCAGAAGAATTTTTAAACTGTCTTCAATAAAGGTGTTAACAGAGTGCGGCTGTCCAGTCTTTTCTTTGATTCATTCCCACACCATATTCTTGGGGAAACATTCCTCTTTACTCGCTTTTAGTTCCACCATTCTCTTTCAGTGTTTAATTTCAGCTACCCACTCTTTAATAGTGGAATCAGCCTGAGTACTCAAATGTCTCAAATGTCTAGGTATGCTGTATAAATTTGCACTGTGGAAAGGAGAAAGGGAAGCAGTCCCTCTTTAGCCTCTCACATTGAACCTAAATATATAGAAAGTACAGCTATTTCCCAAGACTTCTGATAGGGCGTGTCAGTAACAAGTGAGTAAATTTGGAACACAGACTCCTGAAATGGTCCTCTTGGGCCACCCGTCCGTTCACGGTAAAGCACTGCACATTTTGAGCCACTATCAGGTGCTTTTAACACCAAGAAAGGGGCGCCTTAGAATCGCTGCCTTGTCCGAAAAAGTACTGCTCAGTGTAATTGCTCAAATTCACTTTTATCTTGTGAAAGAGGCACTCATGCAAAGGGTAAGGAAGGAACCTATATTGCCGGATCCTTACTCCAACAAAAAAAAGCAGTAGTTACTGCTTCAGATGACTTGTTACTTGTTTTTTAAGCCTTATCTTGTTTACCTATTCTATATTTATTTATTGGCAGCATCGATGCCAAGCACACCTTCAAGAGAAATACGGATCCACCACCGACCTGCCTGCTATGTCTATGCCACTGGAGGATACGAAAACATCCCTGCTACCAGGTACTTTTTGTTCTATACCTTTGAGTAATGGCTCTTAAAATTATCTCATTAAACTCCCATGGGCTCAACAGTCCCTACAAGCAGAAAGCAATGTGGTAAGAGGCAAAAAAGCTTAAAGGAGACATTATGTGTATACAAGATACCCACGTTTCGGCCTCCAAATTCTCCCAAATGCACAAAAAAGCTATTTCCACACATATATTTACAGCAAATGCTAAGGTGAAAAAGAGATGAACTTTGATAGCAATTTAAAACTCTGTCTCCTTTACACTCCATTCCTCGATATTGAACCAAAATGGAAGATACATAGTCTTAGTGTGCAACATGCATAACATTACCTACACCATAGCAAATATATATGCCCTAAACACACATCAGACTGCGTTCCTGCACAAAGTTCTAAAGAAAATCTGCCAAATACGCAAAGGATAACTCTCATCTGTGGGGATTTTAATGCTATTGTGGACTACAAACTGGACTCCACTGCAAAGACCACAACTCGTCCACACTGCAACCCATGCTACATAACAAAGACCTATATGATGTATGGCGGTGCCTTAATCCCACGGAGAAAGATTATACTTATTATTCGGCTCCCCACAAGATTTACACACAAATTGATCTGTTTGTATATGACCTAAAACTGTTGTCCTGAGTGTCCGCAGCATCTGTTACAGAACCAAATGCCTTAAGGCCTATTTGCATGTGGCGTAACAATGTAAGCCTTTTCTCCAGGAAGCCAGTTAAAGAGGAACTAAAAGAAAAAAATGTGAATTGCTTACCAATAATATCACACCAGAGGTATCCTTCTCCTCAGTTTAGTGTGCACATAAAGCATTTACCAGAGGCCTCATGATACAAATGGCAGCCAAGGAGAAAAGGTGCAGACTTTGCCTTCTGTCTGATTTGAGGTGAAGAATTAAACAGCTAGAATCTCAACATAAACCTAGTTTGGCAGAGGACAAACTACATGAACAAACTACATGAACATAAGGACAAACTACATGAACATTAATTTAAAGCACTACTAGAAGCAAACCATTAGAAAGCACTGAGATGAATGCCTTACGCTACTCCCAGGGAAATAGGGTAGGACAATTTCTAGCCAACTATCTTAGACAGAAACAAATCAAATCTAAATTAGCTTCCATTATTGATCCTGAAACCCATACTAAAGTATTTTGCCCCGATCATGGGAACATGATCTAGGCACCACCTTTAGCTATATGGAATGGAAGCAAGCTAGAGGAACTACCTTTAAGGCCACGTACACACGATCAGACCAAACCGATGACACTGGTCTGACGGACCGTTTTCATCGGACCACCGCTGAAGTGGTCTGATGTGCATACACACCATCAGTCCAAAATCCAGAACGCGGTGACATAGAACACAACGACGTGCTGAAAAAACGAAGTTCAATGCTTCCAAGCATGCGTCGACTTGATTCTGAGCATGCGCAGGTTTTTGGTCCGATGCTTTTGTGTACTAACCATCGTTTTGGTCCGATGGACAGGTGTCCATCGGACAGATTTTAAAACAAGTTTTAAAACTTTGGTCTGAAGGACAACGGTTCGATAGGCCATACACACAATCAATTTGGTCCGATGAAACTGGTCTTCGGGCCAGTTTCATCGGACTGGTCTGATCGTGTGTAGGCGGCCTATGGCTTCAAGGCGTGTCAATCATTGGAATAACTTTAAAAAAATGATAAACAGGAGCTATCTTGTCCCCCCTTAAACAATAAAAATCTTCCCTGATTCCAAAGCTAAATGTTGGAGAGGTTGTGAAGATACCGGGACTCTGTTTCATATATTTTGGAAATGTAGATGTCTACGCAGCTTCTGGAATGGAATATTTTCCCTAATCTCAAAAGGTCATGGGTTTCTCCATCTCCAGAGATGGCTCTCTTACATCAAAGGTTAGATCAAATATTTTCACTTTCTAATAGTTCAAATCTTTACTGCAGCCCATATCTGTATAGCATCTCTCTGGAAGACTAATAGTGCCCCTAATGTGTCAGAGACAATCAAAAAAGTGCAAAATGCTGCCCAATATGGAAGGACATTAGCATATGGTATGGATTCTATTCAAAAAATGTATAATAACTGGAACTAATTTGAGGGTCATACAGGATCTTGTCTCTTGAAGCCATTCAATCTTCATAAAACATGGTGCATATGTTCTGTTTTGTTCTGTTTTATTTTGCTGTTCTTTTGTTTTTCTTTCTTAACCCTCTTCCTTTCTGTAAATCTTATGTTTTATAAAAAAACACATGTATTTTTTGTGTATACAATTGAAATGGTGGTATACAATTAAAATTGAGATGTTATATTTAAAAGAAAGGTGCGTGGTTTGCAACATATGCATATGAGTACAAACTAAACATTTTTTACCTGGATTCTCATAACAGTTGTAATCCAGTAAATTGATTTTTTTTCTTCAGGGTTGGACAGTATTCCTGTCACATCTCCAACAAATACAAGTTACAATAAACACAGCCATATCTGTATATTCTTTGATTACTATCTTTTGCACTCTTTCTAGCACTGCTTGTCTTATACCAGTCACTCTGTTCTCTGCTCAACCAAGAGTTTAATAACATTTTAAATAAAGTTTCAGATACAATCTAGTAGAAAATGTATCGGTTTTGATCATAATCTTGTATTTTAGTGGATATTATATTCTTTATTTAGATTTTCATTTTTTCAATTTTATTATTTTATCTCTGGTTAGAATGGTAAATTTTTTTTGTTCAATAGTTTTTATTGAATGTATAAATGGTATTACAAACAGTGGCGTCGTACATCATAATTGACATTTCAAATATGGCAAAGAGTAGACACGACATAACAGGTCAACGAAGACTGTCAGAAAACACAACTGTTATGGGTGGTGAAAGCCAAGCATGCTATGATAACTACGATCCCTGGACACCCCCAACGGGAGCATTCTGTGTCCAGGGGGATGGTGAGGCATTCCACCCCCGGTGTGTTCAGGCTGGGTAACAGGAAGGAAATTTCCAACAGTGGAATAGGTAACCTTTAGCGACAGGAACAGTCAATTGTCAAGTATGAATGCGTAACAAAAGTGGTATGCCTAATGTCTGAGAACTATTTAGGAGATATGTAATAAGGCATATGTGTCATCTAGTAAGTGATATAGTGTAGGGGCAAGACAAGGCTATCTAAAGGGGGAAGTAAGTGGGGGGGATGGAGGGGGGGGGAGGGGGGGAGAGCAAGACAGTGACTATATTGTGTCAAGGGCGGATCATTTAAGATTTTTGGTGTACCAACGGGTCCATGGGAGCCACTGTGTATGGATTTTAGAGTGGGATGGTTTTCCTTTTGATAGAATCAGTTCATATGCGCAGTGGGAGTGAACTAATGTTATAACTTCTGTAGCAGATGGCGTTACATTAGTTTTCAGCGCCTGGCCACGAGTAGTCTGGTCGCTAGAAGTATGTGTGTAACAATGAGGCGGAAAGATACCGGCAGTAAGTCAATGTCTACATTTAGTATAGCCAGTTGTGGAGTGAGAGTGAATGGGATGTGGCACACATCCCGTATAAGGCTTTCAATCTTTGTCCATAATTCAAACAGGGTAGGGCATGACCAAAAAACATGGAAAATAGTGCCAATTTCGCTACAATTCCTCCAGCAAGTGGGAGATGTATGTGGCTGGAATTTGGCCAATATTTGAGGTGTCAGATAACATCTAAGGTGCAATTTGTGGGTTAATTCCCATAAGGAAGTGCATCTGGTGGACTTATAGATTGATTTCAAGGCTGTCTGCCATTGACGATCAGACAGCGTTAGGTTCAGATCTCTCTCCCAATCAGTATGGGGTTTTGACTTGTGGAAAACATTTTTCTCTTGCAGTGTGGAGTATATGAGGGATGTACCTTTAGTGGGGGAGACATCTGAGAAGAAGAAGTTCCATAGCTTGAGCGGTAATTCGCCCTCTAGACGGGGGTGTGCTGCTAGGCACCTCTGAATTCTAAAGCAAGTGAAAAAATCTGTGGCGGGTGCGTGAAATGTCGTTTGGATGTGATCGAAGGACTTATTCAATAACTTGGATCTAAGGTCAGCAGTGTCGTTCGTCTGGGTAAGTATCCAATCCGGTATAACCAGATCAGGCGATAACAATTGGAGGGTACGTACCGGTACGTGTATAGGTTTGGTAAGAGTATCGGGCCATTGTTTACAAAGCAGTGAGTGCTTTCCAAGCTTGCACCGATGCTCGGATGGGTGGAGACTGCATATGTAGGTGGTGGTGAGTGATTGCAGTGCTGAACAGCCAGTCCCTAAGGTTGTGTCCTGGAGTCAAAGTGTTTTCAATGTCTCCCCAAAGCGTGGAGGGGTGGTCAGTAACCCAGTCTGTCAGTTGAGTCAAGATAGTGGCGAGGTAGTAGTCTTTGATATCTACATATCCCATACCCCCTGCCAGCTTGTGTTTGATGGTTTTAGTGTGACCACACCTAGGGCGTTTGCCTTGCCATACGAATTGTTGGATAATGGATTGGAGGGAGGTGAGGTACGATGTGGAAAGTGGTATGGGGAGCGCGCGGAACAAATAGAGTAATCGGGGGAGAACCAGCATCTTGAAAGCCGCCAGTCTCCCGGCCCAGGAAATTTCGAATTTGGAAAGTTTGGCAGTTTCTCTGGTCAACATGTGTCTAGCCTCAACGTAGTTGGCACTAAAAAGGGTCTTGGTGCATTTGGTAAGTGTAATTCCCAGATATGTTATACCTTTCTCTGCCCACTGATAAGGGTATATGTTCCGCAATAAGTTGCTAGTGGCGGCATCCAGTCCCAAGTCTAAAACATGAGATTTAGCCTCGTTAACTTTATAATACGAGATAGCGCTGAATTTTTGTAACACGGACTGTATCGAAGCCAGGGAAGACACAGGGTTGGTGGCCATTAATATGACGTCATCGGCAAATAGATTTATCTTATGATCTAGTGTTCCTATTTTGAAACCCGAGATAGACAAATCGGATCTGATACGTTCTGCAAGGGGTTCCATTACCAGATTGAAGATAAGGGGCGAAAGGGGGCAGCCTTGACGGGTGCCATTGGTGATTGGGAACGGCGTGGACAGCATTTCGGATGTGTACACCTGAGCAGAGGGGCTAGAGTATAGGGCCATTATTGCCGAAAAGATATGGCCCCGGAGACCAAACTTCTGAAGTGTGGCCCGTAGGTATGACCAATTGACACGATCAAACGCCTTCTCTGCATCTAGGGACAGAAGCAGAGAAGGCGTTCTGGTGGAGTCAGCATAATGGATAATGTCTATGATTCGTCGTGTGGCGTCGTATGTTTGTCTACCTCTGGTAAATCCTGATTGATCAGGGTGGATCAGTAACGGCATTATTTTCATTAGTCTCGTTGCTATAAGCTTGGCATAAATTTTTGTATCAATATTAAGGAGGGATATAGGTCTAAAATTTTGAGGAGAGGTGGGTTCCTTCCCTGGCTTCGGTAGGGTAATAATCAAAGCATTCAACATTTCAGGCGGGAGAGAAGAGGAGGAGGCAGCGTCATTGCAGACATGTGATAGAAATGGAGCTAGAAGAGTGCGAAATTGCTTATAATACTCCCCAGTGAGGCCATCAGGGCCCGGGGATTTGTTGGATGGGAGGTTAGCTATCACATCGAGGATTTCCAGTGGGGTGAAGGGCGCATTAAGTGCTTTTAACTGGTCAGGAGACACCTCAGGCAGGTTTATGTCCTGCAGGAAGTTAGATATGTCCTCTTCTGACGGCTGTGTAGTGTTGGGGTCATCTTTCAGATTGTAAAGCTTTTTGTAATAATGACTAAATGCGTCTGCTATGTTTTGTGGGTCAACTAGTTTAAGTTTAGAGGAGGGGTGATAAAGATGGGAGATTTTGGATTTAATGCGGTGGCCTTTAATTCTAAGGGCCATTGCTTTCCCCGCCTTATTTCCTGTAGAGTAGTAAGTAGCTTTGAAGCGTTTTTGTGCTCTGTCATAGGAGTCTAGCAATAGGTTTCTGAGTTCCTGCCTAAGAAGTACTAGGCTATCTTTAAGCTTGGGGTCAGGGGATTTTTGGTTTTGTTCTTCAATCGTTTTAATTTGGGAGGTGAGAGTGGTAAGACGCTGTGATGTGATCTCCTCCTCTTTTCCCTGGCACCTATTTGGATAAGAAGGCCTCTAACAAATGCTTTATGAGCATTCCAGAGTACATTGGCACTTGACACAGATCCTTGGTTTGTGGCGAAGAATTCGTCCAGGTGCTTGCGAATGTAGGCAGAGTGATCAGGTGACTGAAGGATCGAGGCATTCGCCCTCCAAATTGACGTACGATGGGAATTAGGTAGGGCTTCGAGAACCATGGAGACGGGCGCGTGGTCTGACCACGTTATCGTATCAATAGCTGAGGTAGAGATTTTGGGCAAAGTCCACTTGTCTACCAGGAAGTAATCGATCCTGGTATAGGAGTTGTGTCGGTGTGAAAAGAATGAGTAATCACGTTCTGTGGTGTGGTGACATCTCCACACATCGTACAGATCGTGGGTTCTGAGAAAACGTCCCATAGGTGAGGCAAGTCTGGTTTTATAGGAGGACGTGTCTAGGGAGTTGTCTGGGGCTAAGTTAAAGTCTCCACCCAGGATGAAGTTGCCTTGGCGAAATTTGTGAAGCTTGGACAATAGTTTACGGAGGAACCGGATTTGTCTGGTATTTGGTACATATACATTGACCATGGTGTATCTAACATTGTCAATGGAACAGTCAAGAGCCAGATATCTACCATCTGCATCAATTAGGCTGTCATGGAGAACAAAGTTAACTGTATTCCTAACCGCTATAAACACTCCATTTTTCTTGGTTGGGCCAGGGGCCTGGAAGACGTGGTTAAAATGCTTATTAGTGCAGGTTGGCTCTTCCGATTTTTTGAAATGCGTTTCTTGGACGAACAGAATGTCACAGTGGGATTGCAGGGCAGTACGCCATAGGGAGGCTCTTTTTGCTGGATGGTTTAGCCCTTTGGCATTAAGCGATAGGAATTTTGGCATCTTAAAAGTATGTGTAGATATGCACCAGGTAGAAACGTTACTTACAGTTAAGCTGGAGTGTACACTTGGTTCAAGGGAGCACGGTCACTATGTTTCGTCTGGAGCTTGCTCTCAGGGTGGGTGGGGGAAGACGGTGACAAGGAAAACTATGAAACAAAATAAGGTAAGGAGAGGGAGAAAGAACAAACAAGAAATACAGCACACAGACAGTAGTCAATGAACTATGTGACTACTGTGGTTCGTCGGGGAACAAGTTCGTGGAACAGTCAGTACCGAGCAAGGCATCCGGCCGGAGGTTGCTACTGAATACTTGTGAGGTCCCGCTAGACCTGTATAGGAGGGTATCAATGGAGACCACCAGGACGGGAACCATCCGGGGGATGGGTAGAATTCTTACGGTTGGGTGGCGCAGTTTGATTTGCGTCTGGGATGATACCCCATTTGGCAAGTAGGTGGAGGCCTTCTTCAACTGTAGAGATGAAGTGTTTGATCCCATTCCGGGTGATTATGATTTTAGTGGGGAAGCCCCACTGATAGGGAATTCTGTGATTATTGAGTGGTTTCGTTATGGTGTTGAGTTGTCTCCTTAGTTGACGGGTATGTTGAGAAAGGTCAGCATACAGTTGGAGGTTAGCGAACGGGGCTGGGAGCTGCCCTAGTTGTCTTGATTTGAATAGTAGTTGATCCTTGGCATGGAAAAAATGTACCCTCATGAGGACATCCCGTGGTATCTCTGCGGGAGGTGAGAGGGTTTAGGGAGACGATGGATCCGGTCTATGATCGTTTCCATGGGGGTGAGATCAGGTAGCACAGTGGATATCAGTTGTCTAGCATACGTATTAAGGTCTTGTGGTAGTACGGTTTCAGGGACCCCCCTAATTTTCACGTTATTGCGGCGGGACCTATCCTCGAGGTCCGCCATCTTAGCTCTCAACCATTGTTGTTCCTCTATTGAGTGATCGTGCCCATCAACCAGGTCATTCACTGTTTCAGTCATTCTACTCATTTGTGTCTCCACACGGAGCACTTTCTGATCCACACACTGCAGTTGTGAGGAGAATCTGCTGAACATATTAAGGATGTCATTGTGGAGGGAGCTTTGAAGGGAAACCAGCATCTCCTTCATGGTTGTGTCTAGTACAGGCTGGTCACTGGTGGGGAAGGCTGCAATGGAGGATGTAAGCTCTGAGGGGGGATCAGGCACAGGGCTCACCTTGTCATCCACGGAGCTGGCATCTAATCTCATCCGAGATTTAGCGGGGCTGTTACTAGCCGATGAGGAGCGGGAGGATGGTGCTTCTTCCAGAGGGTGAGGATGGGGTGATACATCTCCGCCGTCGGCGTCCGGGAGGTCTGAGTAAGCCGCAGACGCTCCGTGTGCAGCCGCGCGGGCGCCATCTTGGGATGTCGGCGCGAGGAAAAAGTCAGTCAGCTTCTTAGGCTGGCGGTATTCTTTGCGCTTGCGGCTCGAGCCCGACATGCTGGGTGTTAAGAGCGGCAGTCTGGTGGTGTTTGTAGGCTCTGTAGTCCGTCAGGCTAGCGGGGATGCTGAGGTATTGATCCGGTCGGTGCGGGAGTAGTGAGTCACACGTCCATCTTGCTCGGCGGTTGGCCACGCCCCTATAATCTTGTATTTTGATCTAACCATATGTTACTTAGTATAGTGCTGTCGTATTATGTAGTTGATATTATATTTTATCTGACGTAACTCTTAGAATTTTTGAAGAAATAAATTGAGCTATACGGTGGAAATAAAATTGGCCCATACATTTTTCCTTGCTTAGAAGCTTCACATTATCTGTTTATGTGTCCTTTATCAAATAAACCACATTTAAATCTCTGTGTAATTTGATCATCCATCTTTTTTGACAGATTTGACATGTGTTTTTAGTTTCTTATTTGACCATATAAAATAAAGTGACTGTGCTTATCAAAATGTACTTTTGCATCAAAATGTGGTCAAATGCAATACTGTACTAGATTCCACTTTAGGTTTTGAACATAATTAAACTGAACCTGTCTGCAAAAAAGGATTTTTATTTTTTTCGGCATAGACATCACTAAACGGACTTGTAAAAATGGACGAACGGAGGCGGACATGTGAAAGGGGCCTAGGGGGCGTGGCCGGACCTAGCTGGAAGATGGACGCATAATCCTCGAGCTCCTGCCACCTCAGAGCCTGTACACCTTAGAACCGGAGACTTAGCACCTCTTTCTGCCCCTATAACTATGGGCACCGCGTCCAGAACATCATCTGCCTCCAGATCGCGATCCCCGAGGGAAAACACCGGTGCGACCTCTCAGAACATCCCTGATATGTTCCGCTCCCAGAGAGGCAACATGGCGCCTTCCCGCCACGGCCCTTCTCCGCTCCACTTACAACCTCCTCCTCAGGGACCCTCGGAGATAGTGCTCCTAACCCACCAGGATGTACACCCGCCTGAGGGCGATCGGACCGGACCTCCCGCCCTGTCACAACAATCACCCCTCTGTTTGGCAGATCTGAGAGCCATGGCGGCCGACATTAAAGACGCCCTGACGGCTGCTGTAGCGGAACTCCGGCTGGATATTAGATCGCTGAACGACCCGGGTATCGCAAACGGAGAGAGTGGCTGGTGACCATGAAATTGTCCTCCAGCGCTCAATGAGGAAGATCGACGATCACACCCTGCAGCTCCGGGACATGAACAGGCACCTCGAGGACCTTGATAACCGGGGACGCAGACATAACTTGAGGGTGCGGGGCCTACCGGAGACCATAGAAGGTGACCATATCCCTCAAGTGGTCACCGGCATCTTTAACTCGGTGCTGGACAGACCGCTAGAGACGCCCATATCTATGGACAGGATTCATAGAGCCCTACGACCCAGGGGCAGGGACACAGACCCCCCACGAGATATAGTCTGTTGCATCACTGATTACAAGGTGAAGGAAGATGTCCTGAAAATGGCGCGGGACAAACGATTGGTCCACGAGGGTACCTCAGTTCATATCTTCCAGGACCTCTCCGGCATTACCCTGAAACACCATAGGGATCTACGACCTCTATTGGACACCTTGCGGGACAGGAATATAAGGTACAAATGGAAATTTCCGTTCTGCCTGTCAGCCTCGCATCAGGGCCGTACTGCACTGCTTAAGGTCCCGGAGGACCTTCCCCGTTTCTGTGAGACGCTGGACATACCCCTTGTCGCAGTCCCAGAGTGGTATGCAGCCTACCGCCAATCTGTGAACAAATGGCCGAAAGCACGCGACGATCCGATGGAAACGCAGACCACCCAATTCCGCCGCCGGAGGTCCCCCTCTACATCTCGGCTCCCACCCGGATCGCAAACCCCCGGGGCTGACCGTGATTCACCCCGTCCCCCGGGCTCCAGAAGGGCTCGCAGGGACTACTGAGGTCTGAATACATTGAACTGTCCGGCCGTTATGTTTATGTTCCGGCTTCACCCTTTATTGTTGGATGTTATGTGTTAGACTGTACGCTCCTCTCTCGCACTGCCCGCAGCGACTCAATCCTGAGGATCCGCCTGCATTACACGAACTTCACAAGCCGGGTATCTTGGACTGCAAGGTAGCTCGCGCTCCCCTCGCACATCGGGTCGTTGACTCAGGACTTCATACTACAGACCACACCTCTCTTTACGCTCGCCTGGCTCCCGCCTAACCAACTACACCTCCCAGAAGGCTATGTGCCGAACGCCGGCCTCTCATCCACCCACTGAGGGGTGGGACCACCACAGACTGTGCATACTACAAACCCCGACAAGCACTGCGAGGGGCTGGCACAACACTTCCGGACACGGATCTATATCCGCCGTTCCACGTCACCTCCGGCTCGAGTCGCGGCCTGTCCGCCAAGTGGATCCCAGATGACAGCCAGCGCCTCACCATGCCCTCCAAGCCGAACCAAGTAGACGGTTTCAGCCACAACACCGTGAGGTCTGGTGCTCTGCCCGACGCCAGAAATGACTGCTGACGTGACCGGATCACCGGACTCACCCTCATGCACCGTCTGACTAATGTCCTGAGGACAAGTCCACCGTGTCACTCCTCCCCAGCCGGACTCCGCCGTCAGAGCGCTCACTTGGATGTGCCGCCGGTGAACACCAGACCCCTATGCCCGCTGACTGGCCTGAGATCTCCGCGCTGAACTGCACCCGATGCATAACGCCCCCTGGCGATGGACGCCCCTGCAAGCCGGTCACGCCTAATGGACCTTCCCCGAAGAACTTCCCGTCGTCACGAGACTGTCACTATGAAGACACCCCTCCTCCTCTCAAGCCTTCCATTGATATGGGTTTGTACTCTGATATGCCATTAGAGAGGTAGACCCGAGCCCCACTGGTATCCTAGTCCTCACTGCATGCCTCCTGTGTTAGATCCCCTGAATATGTCCACTGGGATACCCCCAGACCCCCCCCCGAGGGACACATAGTTAGAACGTGTACTCCCCCCACGTGGACCGCCATAACCCGGACTACACGGACGGTGGGCGACCTGGGGGGACGGGCGTACTGCATTCATTTACGGCCGAACGGGACCAGACTCACGGAAGTGGCGCATGGTCCCCCCTGTGGTCTCTCCTGCGCGGCTCGATGTTAGTAGGATGTGCATAGAGAACTGTTTTGTTTTGCCCCCGTGTCTCCCCAGTGGCGCTGGACCAGTGGTCTCTCCTGCTCTGGGGTGGTACGGTGTGTTGTTGTTCTATTGTTCAATTTACTTTGTTATTACTCTTCACCCTATTACTGGTTGAAACTCTCCTCTAGCGTGTTCCGCCCAACCCCCCGCACGGCTGTGCGAGGTGGACTGCGTGCCCGTTACGGAGGGACGCAGTTCCGGAACACACCGTGAACCTCCGAGTGCTTCCCCCCCCCTGTTGGGTGGGGGAATCCAGCTCGTGTCTCGTTCCCTCTATATCTCCACCTGCCGCCGCCCCTGTTGCCCTTGACCCACTACAGAAGGTGATCCCCCCCCGCCCCCCGAACCTCCCCTAACCGACATGACGAATCAGACTAGCACGGCCTCACCTGCCCCGACTCTCAGTGACACCCTCCGGACGCTCAAGCTATACTCCTTGAACGTTCGGGGTCTCAACACACCTGAAAAACGATCCCAACTGCTATACTCCCTGCAGAAGGATAAACCCCATATTGTGCTCCTCCAAGAAACCCACTTCCGGTCTGACGTTATCCCCAAGCTTCACAATCATCATTACCCCACAGTATACCACGCAACCACTGCCGCGTCGAAAGCCAAAGGAGTTTCTATCCTGATCTCCAAACGTTGCCCACTACAGGTCGAGAGCGTCCTGAGTGATGTACAGGGACGATACCTTTTTATTAAGGGGAAAATCCAGGGCACCCCAGTCACGATCGCAAACGTTTATGCCCCTAACTCACAACAAGTACAGTTCTTTAGAGACACGTTCCTCCACCTTGTTGCTTTTCAAACAGGCATGCTGATCCTGGGAGGAGATTTTAACGTCCCGCTATCCCCTCTCCTGGACACCTCTAACGGCTCCTCTAGCACCTCCTATCGGGCACTCAAGGCCTTTAAATCTCAACTCAGTATGTTAACCTTACACGATTCCTGGCGCACGCTTAACCCCAACACTAAAGACTTCACTTTCTTCTCTCCTATGCACAATAAATACTCGCGGATAGACCATCTCTTTATCACTCAGGGCGACCTGCCTCTGCTCTCGAATGCCACCATAGAACCCATGCTGATATCGGACCACCACCCAGTTACTATGACCTTGACATGGCAGGGACGGCGCCCTCCGTCTGGGATATGGAGAATGGACGACTCCATCCTCCTGGACCCTGGGGAGGTTGCTGCCCTGACATCTATGTTGACCCACTACTTCTCTGACAATGACTCTGAGGGGGTCGCCCCCGCCTCAGTGTGGGCGGCCCACAAATGTGTCATCAGGGGTGAAATTATCACTCTGATGTCTAGGCGACGTAAGGCCAGGATGACCCACATCACCGAACTCACTAACCTGATTAAATCCCTGGAACAGACACATAAACGTTCCCTTGCTGTCCACACCCACGAAGCGCTTCTGAAGGCCAGGAAGGACCTCCTAGACTTGCTCCAATCCAGGCTGAGACGTAAATTTGCATTGACCCAAAAATTGTTTTACGAATTCGGGAACAAGTCTGGGAAACTCCTGGCCAACGCCCTCCAAAAAAAGAAGGCAGCTCTTACAATCCACTCCGTAACTTCTGCCACTGGAGAGTCGGTTACCAAAACTGACCTTATAGCTCAACAGTTCACACAGTACCTATCCTCGCTCTACGACTTAACAAACCCGGCTTCACCGACAACCGACCCTCCGCGATCTAAGCTAATGGAGGAATTCCTTGCAACGTACGGCCCTCCTCCCTCCCCAACCCCAGACATGTCCCTCCTTGACGCACCACTTACATCGGAAGAGACACTTTCTGCCCTGAAACAACTGAAACCAGGGAAGAGCCCGGGCCCAGACGGACTGTCATCCGGCTATTATAAGGCCTTTGCCAACCTGCTTGTTCCCAGGTTCGTCAAAGCATTTAACGATATCCCCCTCCCCTCCCACACTGACAGAGATATATTAGAAGCTCACATCACGTTAATACCCAAACCCGGAAAAGACAACACACTGGTCTCCAACTATAGGCCCATTTCCCTCCTTAACGTAGATGCCAAATTATACGCAAAAATCCTGGCAAATAGGATTCTCCCCTTTCTGCCCGATTTAATCTCCACTGACCAAGTGGGCTTTGTCCCTGGCAGAGAAGCCAGGGACAATACCACAAAGGCCATCAACATACATCATTGGCTCACCTCAAGAAAGGTGGACGGCTTCTTTCTCTCTCTGGATGCGGAGAAGGCGTTTGACAGAGTGGCTTGGGACTACATGTTGGAGGTCCTGCACAAGGCGGGCCTCCCAGCTCGATTCATTCAAATGATAATGGCTCTTTACTCGGCCCCGACCGCCAGGGTTAGGGTGAATGGCCGCCTGTCAGACGCCTTCCCCGTCCATAACGGAACCAGACAGGGCTGTCCCCTCTCTCCCATACTTTTCATCTTATCCCTAGAACCGTTCCTTCGCAGACTGAGGGATAACCCAGACGTCAGGGGTATCACAATCGGCCGACGACAATACAAAATCGCTGCATACGCAGACGACGTTCTTCTGTTTTTGAAGAACCCCCTCATCACTCTGCCCAATCTCCTCACAGATCTCCAGACATTCAAGACCCTTTCAAACCTACAGATCAACTTCCACAAATCTTCCGCGCTCAACGTCTCCCTACCCCAGGCCACAGTGGCCCTATGCGAACAGAACTTCCCCTTCAAATGGGAAACTAGGGACATCACATACCTGGGTATTAAGCTCCCAAAGCACTTACCTGACCTTTACACCACTAATTTCCTGCCTCTCCTTCGAACGATTAAGAATGACTTGTCGAACTGGACTAAGGGCAAATTCTCCTGGTTTGGACGAGCGGCGGTAATTAAAATGAATATCCTCCCGAGGCTACTTTACATGCTGCAGGCAGTCCCGATCAGCTTGCCCCCCTCCTTTTTTACCTCCCTTAAACAGATCTGTAGATCGTTCCTTTGGGCTGACCGCCCCGCTCGGTTGAGCTGGAAAAGACTGACCCTGCCAAAACTAAGGGGAGGCATAAGCCTCCCGGACCCCTCACTGTATTACACTGCATGTCAGCTTACAAGGGTGGTAGACTGGCATGTCCATCGGAACAACAAGGATTGGGTGGTTTTGGAAGAAGACGTTTCCGGAACACGCAATGCCCATCAACCATGGATCGACCCTCGGTCCGTCCCAGCCACGTGCAAGAACCATCCGCTAATTGGAACAACCCTGTCCACTTTCAGGTTGGCTTGCAGATCGTTGAACTCGGAGCCCTCCCCAGGCCCCATGACGCCCCTCACCCATAACCCCGACTTCCCAGCTGGCCTCCAAGTGCTGCCCGACCCGACACATACACAGGATCGAACGATACGGGCCCACCAATTCTTCGCAAACGGCACTTTACTCCCACACTCTGAATTGCTCTCCAGACTCCAGGGGGTCGATATACCTCGCTTTAAATACTTCCAAATTCGACACTTCCTTCAGAGCACACCTTCACTTTTGGTTTGGGTCAGGGACCTCACACCCCTGGAGAAATTGTGTAACCAGTCCAACCCACAAAAGCATTTAATATCGACAATATACTCTCTACTTGTCTCTGGGGTCGAAGCCAACGTCGATATCCATCGCGCTTGGGAATCTGACCTTTCCATCTCCCTCTCCAATGACGACTGGGACTCGATATGGGAACATACCCATAAGGGATCAATCAACATATCGGCCCAAGAAAACAGGTTCAAAATCTACTCCCGGTGGTATAGGACCCCCGTTAAACTCCACAAGATATTTCCCGCTATCTCCCCCATGTGCTGGAGATGTAAGTCGAGTCCCGGTACTCTCCTCCATGTGTGGTGGGACTGCCCGGTCCTTCAACCGTTCTGGGCGGAGGTGCATTCCCTGATATCCCAAATCACCACATACACACCTGACTACACCCCCGCACAATACCTGCTACACCACACGTCCCTACCTAAATCGATATATCGCAAATCACTGACCTTACACCTTATCAATGCGGCCACTCAATGCATACCGATCCATTGGAAGGACCCCCTTCCCCCTACTACAACTGAGTGGCGTTCCCGAGTAGACAGGATAGAGGAGATGGAAATGATTATACACCAGGCCAGAGATTCCCAGGAAAGGTACAGACACACTTGGGCATGTTGGACCCACTACAGGACCTCCCTTAACTCCCTGTCCCCCCCTGCGAGCCGTGCTGACCCGACACCTTCGACCTCGACCAACGACTCTAGGGCCCCACGACCACGACATCCGTCCCCCTCCTCCCCTCACATCCCCGCAACATCCCACCAATCATTGTGAATTCTCTCCCATTGCATAGTTTTTCTTGTCCCCCTTCCTCTCCCCCGTGCGACTTACGCACCCCCATGTTACTCTAACTTTAGAGGGCTAAATCCCGGATACCCAACACCCCCACAGACTGCCATCACTGTCACCTCTGGGATAGGGCCACTACTAGACGTTCTCCCCTTCCCATTCTTTGGACCGCGCCAGTTATCTTCTACCCTTTTGAGGCTTCTGTTCCCTCCCGCCCACAGATTGATCCCTTTAAGGGGTGGGCGGTGGTAGGGTAGCACCCCGCAGATCCCTGATTCTACATATCACACGGCATGGTACGCGTGCGCGCTCCCCCGTGGAATCGGACAATTAAAGTTCCCTGAAGGCCACGTGATTAACCCCCCCTCCACCCCTGCTGGGCACAGGACGCCCGGGTGGGGTTTCTGTGCTAACGAACCAGGTGCTAGTTTCAAGGTTTCACACTTACGTACATTTTCGGTACCCAGGTTCAAAGTGTTGTCATTGACATTGTTTTTTCCTTTATTTCTTTATTTTTTCTCCTCTTTCCTTTTATTCTTACCGATCTCTGCTTCACTTCGGCGCATCTCAGGCTCCCGCCTTGATATATGCTAGGCCCCAGTTGCAAGACGGACTCTCAGTAAACACCGCACACACCTGTTAGCATATTTGAGATTGCTTATGTTTGTTGTATATTCTGTAACCACCCATTGCCATATAGCGGCTGCGACCGCGATCTTTCGTTTGTTCTGTTTGAACCGACGAACTGTATTCCATGTACTGTAACCGTTAAAATCAATAAAAACTTCTTGGAAAAAAAAAAAATGTGAAAGGGGCCTAAATTTCATGGTATCATGGGTATATAATACAAAATCAAGACATAAGAAATCCCATAGAAATCCCCTCTCCTATTGTTTCTCAATTGCTGGGACTGTGGCCCAGTGTTGGGTTCTAAACGTCCTTCTACCGGGCCACAGTTTGACGGTTTGTTTATGGTTACTGATAGATACTGTTGCTCATTCTGTTTTTGTTTGTCTGAGCCTGTCCCCACTTCATTGACAACCAATCACTAACTTACTGGTCACAGTCCTATCCCACCCACTGCCACCATCACACATAACCTACACATCTTGCCCACCTGCCCATCTACAGTGGGGCAAAAAAAGTATTTAGTCAGCCACCAATTGTGCAATTTCTTCCTCTTAAAAAGATGAGAGAGGCCTGTAATTGTCATCATAGGTATACCTCAATTATGAGAGACAAAATGTGGAAACAATTCCAGACAGTCACATTGTCTGATTTGAAAATTATTTATTTGCAAATTATGGTGGAAAATAGGTATTTGTTCAATATCAAAAGTTCATTTCAATACTTTGTAATATATTCTTTGTTGGCAATGACAGAGGTCAAACTTTTTTTGTAAGTCTTCACAAGGTTGTCACACACTGTTTCTGGTATGTTGGCCCATTCCTCCATGCAGGACTCCACTAGAGCAGTGATGTTTGGGGCTGTCACTGGGCAACACAGACTTTCAACTCCCTCCAAAGATTTTCTATGGGTTTGAGATATGGAGACTGACTAGACCACTCCAGGACCTTGAAATGCTTCTTACAAAGCCACTCCTTTGTTGCCCGGCTGGTGTGTTGGGGATCATTGTCATGATAAAAGACCCAGCAAAGTTTCATCGTCAATGCCCTTGCTGATGGGAGGAGGTTTGCACTCAAAATCTCACGATTTATGGCCCCATTCATTCTTTTATGTACACGGATCAGTCGTCCTGTTCCATTTGCAGAGAAACAGTCCCAAAGCATGATGTTGTCACCCCCATGCTTCACAGTAGGTATGGTGTTCTTTGGTTGCAACTCAGCATTCTCTCTCCTCCAAACATGAGTTGTGTTTCTACCAAACAGTTCTACTTTGGTTTCATCTGACCATATGACATTCTCCCAATCTTCTTCTGGATCATCCAAATGCTCTCTAGCAAACCTCAGATGGGCACAGACATGTACTGGCTTAAGCAGAGGGACACGTTTGGCACTGCAGGATCTGAGACCCTGGCGGAGTAGTGTGTTACTGATGGTAGCCTTTGTTACATTGGTCCCAGCTCTCTGCAGGTCATTCACTAGGTCCCCCATGTGGTTCTGGGATTTTTGCTCACTGTTCTTGTGATCATTTTGACCCTACGGGGTGAGATCTTGCGTGAAGCCCCATATCGAGGGAGATTATCAGTGGTCTTGTATGTCTTCCATTTTCTAATTATTGCTCTCACAGTTGATTTTTTCACACCAACCTGCTTGCCTATTGCAGATTCAGTCTTCCCAGCCTGGTGCAGGTCTACAATTTTGTTTCCAGTGTCTCTCGACAGCTCTTTGGTCTTCACCATAGTGGAGTTTGGAGTGTGACTGTTTGAGGTTATGGACAGGTGACTTTTATACTGATAACAAGTTCGAACAGGTACCATTAACCACTTTAGCCCCGGAACATATTGCTGTCCAATGACCAGAGCACTTTTTGTAATTCGGCACTGCGTCGCTTTAACTGACAATTGCACGGTCGTGCGACATGGCTCCCAAACAAAATTGGCGTCCTTTTTTTCCCACACATAGAGCTTTCTTTTGGTGGTATTTTATTATCTCTGCGGTTTTTATTTTTTGCGCTATAAACCAAAATAGAGCGTCAATTTTGAAAAAAATGCAATATTTTTTACTATAATAAATATCCCCCAAAAATATATATAAAAAAAAAAACATTTTTTTTCCTCAGTTTAGGCTGATACATATTCTTCTACATCTTTTTCATTAAAAAAAAATCATTTAGCGTTTATTGATTGGTTTGCGCAAAAGTTATAGCGTTTACAAAATAGGGGGTCGTTTTATGGCATTTTTATTAATATTTTTTTTTTTACTAGTAATGGCTGCGATCAGCATTTTTTTTCAGTACTGCGACATAATAGCGGGCACTTCGGACACTTTTGATACATTTTTGGGGCCATTGGCATTTTTATAGCGATCAATGCTATAAAAACGCATTGTATTACTATAAAAATGCCATTGGCAGTGAAGGGGTTAACACTAGGGGGCAGGGAAGGGGGTTAAGTGTGTTCCTGGGTGTGTTCTAACTGTTGGGGTGGTGGCCTCACTAGGGGAAATCACTGATCTTCTGTTCATACATTGTATTAACAGAAGATCAGCGTTTCCCCCGCTGACAGGACCGGGAGCTATGTGTTTACACACATAGCTCCTGGTCCCCGATCTGTAACGAGTGATTGCGTGTGCCCGGCGGCGATCGTACCCACCGGGCACGCGTGCGGGACTCGGGGGCGAGCGGGGACGCACGCCGCCGGCAGCAGCGTGCACGCTCCCCCTATCGGCCACTTTAGAGCGGACGTATAGCTACGGGCTCTCGCCCAGCAGTGCCACCGTCCCGCAGTAATATGACGGCGGGCGGTCGGCAAGTGGTTAATACAGGTAATGAGTGGAGGACAGAGGAGCATCTTAAAGAAGAAGATACAGGTCTGTGAGAGCCAGAAACCTTGCTTGTTTGTAGGTGACCAAATACTTATTTCCCACCATAATTTGCAAATAAATTCTTTCCAAATCAGACAATTTGTTTTCACATTTTGTCTCTGATATTTGAGGTATACCTATGATGACAATTACAGGCCTCTCTCATCTTTTTAAGTGGGAGAACTTGTACAATTGGTGGCTGACTAAATACTTTTTTTGCCCCACTGTATTTCTCTGTCAGATGGTATACTGCTTCCATCAGCATGCATTTCAGCCCATATTTTGTTCACTTTCGCAGGCCAGAATCCCCAAACCAAAATTCATTTACATTCCTCACATACTGATATTTCCCCACAAACCATTATCCTAACCCCAGAAGCCCTTATTTTCTCTTAATTCCATATGACTGGCCAGCACACCATGTTGTTTATGAATGTATTGATTATGACCCCATTTCCAATCCACATGGACCCCAGTCCCACCCACTGTCCCTTCACAACTGTCCTTGCCTGTTACTCCTTATATAAGCAAGTCCACCTTCCACCTTGAGTTACTCCCCTTTGAGTAGCACCGCCTTCCCAAAAATACCCTCTGGCATCTGTTCCTTTTTTTATATTTTATTTTATCTGCACTGTTGGTTTATGCTTAAACCAGTTTATGACAGACACTGCCTTCTGCAGCAGCCTAGTTCATATAATAATTTTTCCTCCCCATTCTGCTTCCAAACAAAAACATAAATTTTTCATGTATTATTTATGTAACATTTTAAATTCCCTGTGGGATTGTCCACATTTGTTACATTGCTGCAAAGACATACACATTTCCTACATTCCTTAGCTCCACAGAAAGGCCATATTGCAGTAATTTACTAATTACCATTGTAAAACTAATTTGTTCAGAAAAATAAATAGCCTAAAGAACATTCGTCCGTCCCCCCCCCCCCCCCCCAGTGAATGTACATGCAGATTTCCTGGTTGGATGGATTTGATTTTTTTTTTATAAATAGACCCCTTAGTATATATATATATATATATATATATATATATATATATATATATATATATATATATATATATATATATATATATATATATATATTTATATAAAATAGTTTGTCTTTTATTGCACTTTACTCTTCCATGCTGTCATTTTGTTTTTTATATATTCTATACTTTAAAAGTGAAAAAACTAGTAATTTTAGTGAAACACATGTTTTGTCATGTGGTACAGTGACTTCCTCATTCCTCCTATGAAAAGTCACTGTACCACATGACCAAATGCATCAGGGTGGAGCCCCGTTACAGCATCACGTCCAAAAGTCACAGATCGGCCATTTTTACATATCACTCCTACATGTTTATGCTTTGGACGTCAATATACAGTATATTAGATATGTGCATTCCCGTTCGTACGAATGTTATTTTCGTACGAAAATGTTCATTTTCGTACCCGCGGGATAATGTGTACATACGAAAACGGTAAAGCACCAAAATACGAAAACGACGGGATAACGGATGAGCCGCATAACGAACGACCGCAAATACGAACTAACGATCCGACGGGAAAAAACGACAAAACGAAAATGGCAAAATAATGAAAATGAAATCTGTATCAAGAGGTTTGCATTGTGTATTTTGTTTGAATCCGTTTTGTGTTTGTTTTCAGTTGTATGTTCATTGTTCAATTACATCTATAACAAAAGAATTTCATTATGTATATTGAATGAATTCCTTTTTCTTTTTTCTGTGTATTCAAAATACTGAAGGCAAATTTTTTGTTATAGGTGTCATATCAACATACGAAAATAACAAAAGAAACGCGTTCAAATGCAAATCTTTTGTTTATGTTTTTTTTAATGGCCAGAGAGTTAGGCTGGCCATACATGATACAATTTTCTGTGCAATTTTCTTTAGATTTACCTTCAACTATGTAGTGCAAGGGCCTGCCTGATTGCATACAATTGAAAGTGTTGTTTAGTTTGACCTCATATATGGTTTTTGGTAAATCTAAAAGAAAATTGTACAAGAAAATTGAACATGTATGGCCAGCCTCAGTGACTGAAAGCAGCTTCTCTTTTGTGCAGAATAGTGAGTACACTTGTACAGTAAAGCCTAATAAACTTTTCTGTGGATTTTCATCTGAAGGGAGATCAGTTGGCCAGACTTCTGAACCCAAAAATGGTTTTCTGATGCAGTTTAAAAACGAACACATTTTCTGAGAACGATCGGAAAACGATTGTTTTTATGTTTGTTGTTAAAATAGTCTGACCAAGTGTATGGGGCTTAACAATAGTATTACATACAATACAATACTGTACAAGTGTACTCACTATTCTGCACAAAAGAGAAGCTGTTTCAGTCACTGAGGCTGGCCATACATGTTCAATTTTCCTGTACAATTTTCTTTTAGATTTACCAAAAACCATATATGAGGTCAAACTAAACAACACTTTCAATTGTATGCAATCAGGCAGGCCCTTGCACTACATAGTTGAAGGTAAATCTAAAGAAAATTGTACAGAAAATTGTATCATGTATGGCCAGCCTGACTCTCTGGCCATTCAAAAAAAACATAAACAAAAGATTTGCATTTGAACCTGTTTCTTTTGTTATTTTCGTATGTTGATATGACACCTATAACAGAAAAAGGAATTCATTCAATATACATAATGAAATTCTTTTGTTATAGATGTCATTGAACAATGAACATACAACTGACACTAACAAAAGAAAAGCATTCAAGATACACAGAATGCAAATTGACGAAAATTCACAATAATTATTGTCTAACAAGAAACGAACATGAATTAAACAGAATAACGAATCATCCCGCATGTACGAAAATAAAACGGTAACGGAAATACGAAAAAATCACGTCGTACGACAAACGAACGGGAACGAACAGGAAAACGGGCGTCTTACGAAAAACGAACGGAAACGAACAGACGGGACCATACGAAACGGAACAAAAAAAAACGAAAACATTTTCTGTGCACAACTATATCTAATGCACTGAATTTATTAGTGCACTTTTTTGTGAGTATATTTTTATTCTTCTGGCTAATAAAATATTTTTATTGGTTCATATTACACTATAGGGTGTTTTATGCTTTATCTTCCCTACTGATTGTACCGTTTCCTGAGACGCAGACTGGAGAGAGATTTTCTTATATACTGTACTCTTGAAGGATTGCTGCAGTAACTTGACCCAGGAGTCTGGGACAGCTTTGGTTGATCTTACCCTTGTGTAGGTTGAGCTTTGAGGTAAGAGGCACTTGAGACAGGCGGTGGGACACAGCGGTGAAGCACTTTCCTCTTTTCATTTATATTGTTTTGCATATTACAGTATATTTGGAGCATACATGTGATGAAACACATTATTTGATATCACGCAACTTTTAAGAAGAAGATTATGGACTTTTTATTCAAATATAGACTGGTATTTAATAGAGATTACTTGTGATTACATTAGTATATTTTAATATGTTTTGGGCTCTTTCACTTTTAACATATATGAAATTGGGGAATGTTACTGTTACGTCTTGAGTTTTTCATACATATCAATATTTGTGTTGAACTGCACTTTGAGATTTTAATACATTGACATTTTTATTTGAAAATATTGATACTGTGTGTATTTGTACATTTTGATCATACTATTACATGGTTCGTTCATTATTATCGGTTGGAGACACTGTAAAGGACACCGTGGGGGTTATTTACAAAAGGCAAATCTACTTTGCACTACAAGTGCACTGCAAGGGGTAGATCTGAAATGAGGGGAAGCTCTGATGATTTTATCATCCAATCATGTACAAGCTAAAATGCTGTTTTTTATTTTCTTTGCATGTCCCCCTCAGATCTACAGTGACTGCACTAGAAATGCACTTTCAGTGCGCTTTCAAGTGCACTTGCAGTGCAAAGTGGATTTTACTTTTGTAAATAACCCCCACAGAGTCATTCACGTTTATTTCACAATATTAATATTTTATCTCCTATTATTGATACTAGATTTTGTTATAATGAGCACAGCACCTTTTCGTTAATTTTGAGTTTGCACCATTTTATGCTAGCAGCTAACGGTGTTGTTACTGTAGTGCAACCGAAAAATCTATATATTTATATCCAATAGTTTATTTTCCATGGAAACAAAATGCTAAGACCTATAAACTACAAATATCATTTTCTTAAACTAATGATGCAGACATCTTCCTTATTGATTGGAAAATTCATCCAGTGAAACTTTTCTAAGAATGAAAACAATTATCTGAGGATATAAGAAGCTCAGTTATGTCCCACAATATATCCGGTTTGATCCCAAGCAATAACATAAAGCATTAACCACAATGCCTGCTTGCATTTAACAAGTATCCTGAAATTCGGTTTAATATGAAGAGTGTTTTTTAAAAGATACAATCAACAAGACATAAAAATGATTGCACTAAAACTTAAAAAAAAAGCATTAAATGGAAAACATTTGATAAAAGCATCTGTACTCTGTATTTTGTCATATTTCAAAAGCATGGCTTTTGACTTCTGTCCCTGACCTGGTCAATTAAAAAAACCAATGAATAGCTTATGGTACTAAATACACTCTGAGTTTTAAATGTGTGTATGGACAAACATACAAATAAAATATTACCAGTACATCTTTCCAGTATGTGCACATTTTCCATGTTTTATTTCTTTTAAAATGCCACAGAAAAACACCTGGTTATCTGCGGATTACAGATGCAATTGGAAAAAGGTACATCCTGGGTAACAGTTGTGTAAATCTTTTATGAAAACATTTATGCATTGATTTCTTATGGTGACCATATACACTTCAGTTTTATTCAATAAGTTTGTGATTCGATTAAAAATGATGAAATCTGCAAACAGTTGAATAGACAATTACCCTTCAGACCGATTGTAAAGGCAGAAGATAAAAAGCCATCTGCGTGCAGCAGACCCCCTTGGCCCCCCTTATACTTACCTGAGCTCCCTCTCTGTCCAGCGATGTCCACGAGTGTGTCAGCCATCCAAGATTCTCCCTCCTGATTGGCTGAGACACAGCAGCGGTTAGCTAGCCAATCAGGGGAGATATGGGCGGGACCGGGTCAGGTCTCTGTGTCTGAATGGCCACAGGGAGCTGTGACTCTGTTTGGGTGCCCCCATTGCAAGATGCTTGTTGTGGAGGCACTTAACAGAAGGGAAGGGCAAAGACCAGCAATGGGGGATGTGGTTCTCTTACTGAACCAAGAAAGACGGTAAATTAACTTCTTGGAAGGAGAAAGACACACCCATGGATAAAAGCAGTCTGGAGTTTTAGGACTATTCTGTCCAGGTATGACCGTTAAGTGAGGCTCCTTGAGTACAAAGCCTGCAGTTCTGACACGCTTTTTCACAGAGGTTGTAGCAACCAGAAAGACGGTCTTTAGGGTTAGATTGCAGAGTGTAGCCAATTCTGTAGGATAGAAATGAGACCAAGTTCCACATAGAGAACAATGGTCTATAACTTCATGCAAGCCTTTTAAGAATTGCATCACTAAAGGGTTAAGGACTCCTTAAACCCTTTCAAGTGCAGAAAAGGTTGAACTTTGAGCTTTAAACATATTTTAACGTAGGCCCCTGTTAAGCCCCAGTTGTAAGAACTGTAGAACCTTGGCTGGTTTAGGTGATAAAGGACAGGCTTTTGCTGTCTGAGATCTGCAACATTTTCCCATATTCTTTGACAAGTCATATACATGAAGACCTCTCTGGCTAGACACAAGGTAGGCACTACCTGCACTGAGCATGCTTAACTTGGTAGCCACCGCCTCTCAACTTCCATGCCATCAAAAGCAGTCCCTTGGAGTTGGATGGCAAAACTACCCATGAGAGAGCAAATCCGTCATCACTGGAAGTGGCAGTGGTGATTCAATTTTTAGGAGTAGGAGAGACACTAGAGCCTCCTAAGCCAAAATGGTATATTTGCAACTATAGATACAGGAAGATCCACTGACAGCCTAAGAATTCTACCCTTCCACTGCTGTCTAGGCACAGTACAGATCTTGCTCCTCTTTCTAAAAGGGGTGAATGACAGAAGTGCTTTATGCACTACTCTCAGTTCAAAAGCATTCAATACTATGCTTCATAAGCTTAACATCCCATGACCTTGAGCAATTGACAATTATGGTTGACAATTATGAAACCACTCCCATCACTCTGCACATGGGCAAAGTTCTCCTACAGTATGTAGGAGCACTTCAGATCTAGGTCTAATTTTCAGACTAGAGCCTTCTTGAATGTGACAGAAAAGTGACATGTCTTGCCAGCTACATTAATGATGGATCCACCATCGGAGGAGACTAGAGCAGGTTGATCTTTAGCTTTTTCAGGGTATACCGTTTTGACAGCCTGTTTATACAGGCATTTTTCTCTGACTTCTTCAATTCTTCCTGGATTATCTCCTCCAGTTTTTCAGTGAATGGAAATGAGTACTCTCTAACCTTGTGGAGAGTTTCCTCCACTTAACTCCAGGCAATTGTGTCTTTAGCTGCTCTTGCAAAAGGCTCTATTGGGCAATCTTCAAAGCTTGTGGCCCCTTTAACACTTTTTAGATATAAAACTAGTCACAGAGGCTGTAGCACTTCCTGCCTTTCATGGTCAAAATGTACTTGCACTGCTGCAGCCATTTTGGATATGGCAAATGCCATAAGAAAATAAGTAAAAAGCATATGGAAAGCAAAAGGAAACACCGTCACTTACATCAAAGCTTGTTTAAAGCTTTCTTTGACAAATCTGCACCACCAGAATGGGGCTCCAACCATATAGCTCATTTAAAGACTGTAGAGGAAGGACTTCTACCCAGGAGAGGCTGAAATATGCCCCCCAGACCACCATAACGGGGCTCCAACCATATAGGCTCATTTAGAGACTGTACAGGAAGAACTTCCACCCAGGAGAGTAGGGATGGGCTATCTGTTCGAACATGAATAAGACTCTAACATTGCCTGTTCGGCCGTACAGCGAACAATTTTGGGCGTTCACGGCAAATTCGAAAAGCCATGGATGACCTTTAAAAGTCTATGGGAGAAATCAAAGTGCTAATTTTAAAGGATATTATGCAAGTTATTGTCATAAAAAGTGTTTGGGGACCTGGGTCCTGCCCAAGAGTACATGTATCAATGCAACAAATGTTTTAAAAACGCCCATTTTTTCGGGAGCAGTGATTTTAATAATCCTTAAACTGAAACAATAAAAGTGAAATATCCCTTTAAATTTCGTAATTTAAAACTGAATTGTAGGGTCCCAGAAATACAGATAAAAGTAATTGAAAAACAAACAGCATGGGTTCCCCCTTAGTCCATTACCAGGCCCTTTGGGTCTGGTATTAATATTAAGGGAAACCCTGAACCAAATAAAAAAAAAATCTATACCAGGCCCTTATCCAAGCACGCAACGTGGCAGGCCGCAGGAAAAGAGGGGGGACGAGAGAGCGACCCCTCCCTCCTGAACCATACCAGGCCACATGCCCTCAACATGTGGAGGATGTCCCCATGTTTCCATTGCTGTAATCCTATGATGCATTTGCTGCTTTTTCAATAAAGACAACCTCAAAGTTTTTTGGAGTGCGGCTATCCATCTCTCACCAATTTTCCCATGCTTGCCTAGAGTATTGCCAGCACTCTTGGTATCCTGTGCCAGTCTTTAATAGCATAGTAGACCCACCTGGAGCAGTGATTTATTTTCTTCATGTGGAGGATGTCCCTATGTTAATGGGGACAAGGGCCTCATCTCCACAACCCTTGCCCAGTGGTTGTGCGGGCCTGTGGGCAGGGAGCTTAATAAAGGGGACCCCCAGATCCCGGTCCCCTTATGTGAATTGGTAAGGGGTACATGACCTGAAGGGTCTGGTATGCATTTTTTGGGGGAACCTCACGCCTTTTGAAAAAAAATGGCACAGGGTTCCCCTTAATATCCATACCAGACCTGAAGGGCCAGGTAATGGACTAAGGGGGGAACCCATGCTGATTTTTTTTTAATTACTTTTATCTGTATTGCCGGGACCCGACAAATCATTATAGTCCCGATCAGTTTTAAATTACTTTTTTCTTTTAGAAATTTCATTTTGTGCAGGGACTTTTCTAAGCACAGGAAACATGCATAATATAGGCACCCCCCAGGTACGAAATTTAAAGCAATATTAATTTTTGCATTAAAACATGTCCCCTGGGACAGGACCCGGGCTGTTTCCAAGCCTTGGCTAACGTTGCCTTAGCGCCTAAAAGAATAAAGCGAATCAAAGAACGTGTAGATTTATCAATATCGGGAATGTAGGCATTGAGGAGGGCGACATCAGGGGTTCTAAGGAGCTGAAAACCAGTTACCTTAAAAATTCAATTAAACACTCTCTTCCAGAAAGGCCTAATTTTAGGGCATTCCCACCAAATGTGAGCCATAGAACCAGTGATGTCACATCCTCTAAAACATAAGGGGTTAGCGGAAGGGAACATAAGAGATAATTTTACAGGGGTGTAGTACCATCTTGTAAGGACCTTTAGATTGGCCTTGATCAGGGAGACATTTTGGATTCCCTTGTAAGCTTTCGAAAAAGCGGTCGACCATGATTCCAAGCCCCATTGAAATTGGAAATCGGTTTCCCAGGCCACCATATAAGACGTCTTACTATCTTGATGAGCAAGGGAGTGATATATGACAGATATTCCTCCCCTCTGATCAATAGCCTCCCCACACCATCGTTCATAGGCCGTAATTCGAGGTGGAACAGGTTTCCCCCTCCAGATTTTGTGGAGGAAGTGTTGTATCTGCCCAAACCTGAAAATTTCTGATATCGGGAGCTTAAGCTGTTGCTTACAAAATTTTAAAGTAATAGGACCCGACGCCAAAAAGAAGTGCCCAATTCGGTACAGTCCCTTATCCAGCCACCACCTGAAAGTGGTGATATCTAGCCCCGGGATAAAGTCAGGATTGTTAAAAATGTGGGCAAGGGGATGGAAATCTGAAATCAAAGCTGTATTGGACCGCAACTTATCCCAAAGAAAAAGAGATTGTGAAAGGGTAGGCGAAAGGACAGGAGGACGGTTCCTGGGAGGGATCCAAAGTAAGAAATCTAGAGTGTAAGACGGGACTGCTTGTCTCTCAATCTGGATCCAGTCCGGTTTCTCGAATTTGGAATTGACTGCCGAAAGCTGAGAAAGTCGTGCTGCCTGAAAATACCCAAATAATCGCGGTAGGCCCATTCCCCCAGTTCTTTTGGGTCTGAGAAGGGTGGAACATGGTAGCCTATATCCTGACCTACCCCATACAAACCCATGCACTTTCCTCTGTAGAGAAAGTAGGTGGTCTTTCCTGATATTAATTGGGAGTGCTTTTAATAAATATATCAGTCGGGGGAGGAGGGTCATTTTGACTGAATGTATTCTGCCAAGCCACGAGAGATCGTTCTAGCCCAACCCTTCAGGTCTGATTCCAGTTTTTTATAAGCGGGGGGAAAATTCGCTGAGTATAATTGTTCTATATTAGGAGTAAGATTAATTCCCAAATATTCTAAGCAGGTATCCCTCCATTGGAAAGGGAAGGAACTCCTTAATGCTGCCACCGTCTCAGGAGTTAGGGAGATATTAAGGGCACATGACTTTGCAAAATTAACCTTAAGACCTGAAGCCGAAGAGAAATCCTTTAAAACTTTGAAGAGATTGGGAAGGGAGGTAATAGGGGAGGTCAGGAACAACAACATATCGTCGGCAAAGAGGCCACATTTATGGGTCTGGGATCCACACGAGACGCCTAAAATATTCGGATTGGATCGAATCGCGATTGCCAATGTTTCGATAGCGATAGCAAAAATTAGGGGAGAGAGGGGGCATCCCTGCCTAGTCCCTCTAAAGATACCAAAAGGGGAGAAATAATGACCTTGGAAGCGAATCATCGCTCTAGGAGTTGAATACAGAGAGCGAAGGACTCCCAAAAACCTGCGACCAAACCCCCAACATTATTTTCCAAAATCTTTTTTTATTAGTTTTCATATCATTACATTACAAAATATTCTTCTTACACACATTTAATATAACGCTGGCATTAGCTAGTCCAGCGTTACTGTTTGTGCAACGTGCGGCGTGCGTTCCAAGCCTCGTTTCGGATGCGGTTCAACGGGCGGAAGTTGTAATGTTGACAATGGACAAACAGTAATGCTGGAATAGCTAATGCCGGCTGGGCATTGCAAAATGTGAGTGAGTTTTTTACTTTTTTACTTTCATAATAAAAAACTGGTTTAAATATACTACACCATAAGAGGCTTTTTTCTTTTTGGGGGAGCCTTAAGAGGTGGAGAGCCATTCGGGTCTGAATACAGGATAAAGGGATCGTGCAGAACCGCTGTTCAAAGGATATTATATGCTGTGTCCCTTATGTGATCTGGTGAGCGCAATCTTTACTAGAGGTGGTGGTGACACAAACTAAGGGTGTTAATTCATGGAGAATATACCTGATTCAACAGCACAGAGCACGGTTTTCACTGGATAAACAAAAGGATTAAGAACTGTTCTTAGGTGCAATAGCACGCACCAACTGGATTTATATTTATTTATACATATTTACTTGTATGGTTTAACACTGGTGTTCATGGAAATTTGTTTTTTATATATATATATATATATATATATATATATATATATATATATATATATATATATATATATATATATATATGTTTATAGTTTTGAGATAATCAGCGCAGGAGTATATGTCACATATACACAATCCACGTTTTCATATGAATGGCGAAAGCTGGGAAATGGCAAACCAGGAAGAACCTCTCAGGTCTCATGGCACCCGTAGACTAGCTCAAAAGAAAAGGCAAAGTGAGGAGAAGGAAAAGAAAGGAGACAAACACAAAAACAAAAGCATTCTTCCAAGAATATTCAGGAACATTAGCCAGAAAACACTGGCTAGGAACCCGAGACAAAGGAGTCGAAGACCTACCAATTAGGACCGACTACCCGTCCCCCAAAAACAGAAAACCGCCTGAGTGGGAGGGGTGGAGGTGCAAGGGTAACACCCCAGCCCCTTGCTGGAAAACAGTACAATACAAACAAAGTAGCACAGCAACCAAAAACCTGTAAAAAAAAATTAAAAAAAATTCTGTTAAAACATAACCCAAAACATAAAGGCTAGCACCCCAAGATAGTCAGGGGCAAACGCCCCTTTGGAGCCTAAAGTCCCAGAGCAAACAGCCCGAAAAGAAGAAACAAGATTGAAGTGAGAAAAACTGTTCATCCATTTCGAGAGGATTCCCCTGTCTTTAGATTTCTTAGGCTTCCCAGTGTTCCATGACGGAGAAATTGGGCTCATGGGTGAAGGGCGCTTGGAGGAGTTCGCAGAATTCCCCGAGACATCCATAGGTGCTTCCTGGTTAATCAATTTTATATGAAGCAGAAGTCTCTCCCCTTCTTGCAGGCTGGAAAATGCGTAAGCTCTGCCCTGGATAGAAAATTTAACTGCGAAGAGGAAGGACCAATGATATTTGATGTCCTGTTTAGAGAGAACGGTGAGTAGAGGTTTAAGGGATCGCCTTCTCTGGATGGTAAAGGGAGATATGTCTGCAAAAATTTGGATCTGATGTCCGCGGCAAGAGATCTGTTGCAGGGACCGGGATTGTTTCATGACTTCTTCTTTGGTAGCATAGAAATGTGGCTTAACAACAATGTCTCTCGGAGAGCCATCCTTTCTGGGTGGGCCCAGTGTTCTGTGGGCCCGGTCCAATTCGAGACGATGAGACCGAATATTCAGGATAAGGCCTTTTATAAGATCTTGGACTGCCTCAGGAATGTCAGAGATGGACTCAGGGAGACCCCTGATCCTAAAATTGGACCTCCTGGACCTATTCTCAAGTTCATCTATCTTAGATAGGGCCGCATCCAACTGGTCTTGGAGGGTCTGAATATGAGCAGCATTTTGATTGGTGCGAGATACCGTTATATCAAGCTTGCTTTCTATAGCCACCATTCTAGATCCCAGATTAGCAAAATCAGCTTTCATATCCCTGGAGATCTGGGCAGCTGTATTGGCTAAGCCCCTTTCAAGCAGTGCTGAGAATTTGAGAAACAGGTCATCCTGTGTGGCACACTGATCATGTCCATGCAGACCTAATGCAGGCGTTGCAGGCGTGGAGGGGAATGCAGGGCCTAATGGAGACATAGCGTATCCTTCCACTGTGCCCAGCAGGGATTCTGTGGAGGCCAGGGAAGGAGCTGGAGGTATGTGGAGAGAGCCTTGGGTAGCCTGGGCATATGTGAGGGCAGTTGGGGTGAGCACTTGCCTGGTGTCTGGCTTCCTCTCCCCCGTGGAGCCGGGTGGCTGTGTGGGAGCCGCAGCCGTGGCCATCTTGGAGCGGCCGTCCCCTCTGAATCTATCAAACTCCGGCCCCAAGTCGCGCCTGGCCGCCGGTCCGGACATCCGAGGGGGAGCTCTACAGGGTCCCCGAAGTGTGGGCAGAGGATCCAGTGCAAGGGAGAAGGTGCTGTGCCCGCTGGAACGATCGTGTGGCTGGGGTGCTGCGGAGCTCCAAGCTTGGGCAGCCATCACGGAGCTCCCGCCCATGCGCTCTCCGGTGACATAACTTTTTATGACAATAACTTGCATATTAGTCTTTAAAATTAGCACTTTTGATGTTTCATGTTCGTGTCCAATAGACTTTAATGGTGTTTGCATGTTCAAATTTTTTTTTGCCTGTTTGCATGTTCTGCTGAATGTTCTGCTGTTTCAGCTACTATCATTTCTGTTACTATGCTACTGGGGAAAACACAAATTTGACACAATCATTTGTTTACATTTTGGGACCAATTTACTAATGCAAATACAACAGAGCTAGGATAAATATTAATCTTACATCATGGGCCTCCATGAACATGCAGATGTCTGCTTACATAGTGTTAATTTACTAAAGGCAAATAGACTGTGCACTTTGCAGGCTCAGTTGCACTATATGAGTGCATTTGTTCCTGAGCTTAGTAAATGAGAGGGAGATTTCCATTATTCAATCATGTACATGAAACAATGTTTTTTTTTTTTTTTTTCCCTTGCATGTGATTGGGTCTTCTTTGTACAGTGAAGCTTTACCTCATTTACTAAGCTCTGGAGCAGCTACACTGGCGAATTGCACATTTTATTTGCTTTCAGTAAATCTAAAAAAAAAAAAGAACGGTGGGACCAGCTAACTAAGCAATGCTGTTTGCAAATTCAGATTCTGGAGTGTACATCCCACAGAAAACAATTGTTAGTACATTCTGTGTTCACACACTGTAGCCAATATGCTGGGTTGGGTGGGACAACTGGTGGCGAGTCTTGCCGCGTACACACGGTCGTTTTTTGTGATGAAATAAGACAACGCTTTAAAAAAACGTCATTTAAAATGATCGTGTGTGGGCAAAACATTGTTTTATGTCTTCTGAAAAACGACAAAAAAAATAAAAATTCGAACATGCTTCAATTTTTTATGTTGTTTTTCAGAATGTCATTTTTTGTGTCATAAAAAATGATTGTGTGTATGCTAAAATGACGTTTTTAAACCCGCGCATGCTCAGAAGCAAGTTATGACGCGAGCTTGAATGGAACAGAGTGCCGTTGTACGTAACCGCGCTTTGCAAGAGCATTTTGATAAAACGATGGTGTGTAGGCAACGTAATTTTTTTAAATATAGTTTAAAAAAGGTTGTTTTTTTTCATGAGAAAAAACGATGTTTTTTTACATGACAAAAAACGACCGTGTGTACGTGGCATAACTCTTAAAGCCTGGCTAGTGGCTCAGGACTTGAAATTTTGATCCCTGACTTATTGGTTTGTTCTTTACTGCACAATGGTTAAAACCTTTAAGGTTTTACTTTTTGTAAAGGTATAAATGCTGAAACTCAATAACCCAGTACAAAACACTGACAGCATTCAAACCATTTATTTTGGAAAAATAATATACTGCCTTGCAGTATTTTTCACATTCCAAGTCCACATGGTATAATGTGATGTATTATGGTTTATTTAGCCTCTAGTGCAAAGAATATATTTTTGACAAATGACTACTAGCTATTTGGAGTCATGTTTAGACTAAAACATGGTTTAAAGTGAATCATGACTTCAATATCAACAAATCAATAGAATCTATCATTATGTGTAGATCTACGAATTAGCAAATTAACAGATTTTATTAGATAGTGTAAATCTACTAATGTACAGTATATATATTTTTTAAATTACCACAGAAACCTTTAGCATATATATTTTTGTATCGTCCCAATACTGTGTAAATATGCAACAGTTAGGGGCTGTTTGCATGAACAAACACCTGCTTCAAATCTACCACTTTACCTAACACACTGATCCTGTTGTACTGTCCTCCACTGTCTCCCTGGTCAGGGCTCTCAGTACCACTCATGTGCCCTTCTTCACACTCTGCTTTATTTTGTTTTCCAGAAAACATGACCAAGACGAACAAAGAGGACTCAATCCAATTGCCTATTGCCAGGCCCAACACGGCCGCCTCAGTGTCCAATTGCTACCGTTGCATTGGAAGGCCAAGAGCCTATCCTGCTGGAAATTCTGTCAGCAGTGCATGCATATGGTACTTCTCTGGTGACCCTCATGGAATAGGGGTTGTAAAGGTTTTTTTTTTTCTAACTAGGTTCCTTTAGGCTAGTGCATTGCACTTACCTTTTCCTTTGATTTCCCTTCTAAATGTTTTTTTTTTCTTTGTCTGAATTTCTCACTTCCTGTTTCTGCTCAGTAAACTTGCCACCATCATCCGCGCAGTAGTTAAGTCAGCCATAACATCTTACTGAACAGCTTACTGAGGAGGAACAGGAAGTCAGAAATTCAGTCAAAGAAAACAAAGGAAAAAAAAAAAACATTTAGAAGGGTAATTGAAGGAAAGGGTAAGTGAACCAACAATGCACTAGCTTAACCACTTAAGACCCGGACCAAAATGCAGGTAAAGGACCTTGCCCCTTTTTGCGATTCGGCACTACGTCGTTTTAACTGACAATTGCGCGGTCGTGCGATGTGGCTCCCAAACAAAATTGGCTTCCTTTTTTCCCCACAAATAGAGCTTTCTTTTGGTGGTATTTGATCACCTCTGCGGTTTTTATTTTTTGCGCTATAAACAAAAATAGAGCGACAATTTAAAAAAAAATGCAATATTTTCCTCAGTTTAGGCCGATACGTATTCTTCTACCTATTTTTGGTAAAAAAAATCGCAATAAGCGTTTATCGGTTGGTTTTCGCAAAATTTATAGCGTTTCCAAAATAAGGGATAGTTTTATTGCATTTTTATTAATTATTTTTTTTTACTACTAATAGCGGCGATCAGCGATTTTTTTCGTAACTGCGACATTATGGCGGACACTTCGGACAATTTTGACACATTTTTGGGACAATTGTCATTTTCACAGCAAAAAATGCATTTAAATTGCATTGTTTACTGTGGAAATGACAGTTGCAATTTGGGAGTTAACCACAGGTGGCGCTGTAGGGGATGTGTGACCTATGTGTTGTGTTTACAACTGTAGGGGGGTGTGGCTGTAGGTGTGATGTCATCGATCGCATCCCCCTATTACAGGGATGACGCGATCGATGCTACGGCCACAGAGAAGCACGGGGAAGCCGTGTTTACACACGGCTCTCCCTGTTCTTCCGCTCCAGGGACGGATTGCCGCACTGCAGCGGCGATCGGGTCCGTGAATCCCGCGGTCCCGGTCCTGGAGCTTCGGACCGGGTCACGGGCGCGAGCCCGCAACCCACGGCTGGGTACTAAAATCAACGTATATATACGTTGATGTGCCCAGCCGTGCCATTCTGCAGATGTAAATGTGCAGTAGGCGGTCCTTAAGTGGTTAAAGGAACCTATTTTGAAAAAAAAAAAAAAAACCTTTACAACCCCTTTACATGTAGTAAAGTGGATATATACTGTATCTGATAGGCACAATGTGAAAAAAAGGAGCATTCTATGGCCCAGGAGAGATGATATGCATTCCATATCTACCTAAATTGCCAATTAGGATTTTGAGTGAAAGACATGTTAAACTGAGTAGAAATAACCTCAGTATTACTAGAATGCCAATAACCATGCTTATTGTAAATGCCCCACAAAGCAGAGTTCCATCCTATTTTACAACTTGTTCTTAAAGGAATGACCACCACTCATTTTTGGATAATTTTTTTTTTTTTTTACTTATCATATGTGAAGTACTGAGTGTACTTCCTTTATACCTTGGTCATGGCCCACAGCATCCTCCTTCACCTCGCTGCCTTCAGGGACCTGTGTGTGTCCCAGAAGACGACGGGCCATTCAGAAAGCGGTGTGCGACTCGCACATGCACAGTAGGTAACCGGAGGTGAAGCCTGTAGGCTCCACTGCTGGTTTCCCTTAGTTACAATGCACCCAAGCCGATGGACAGATCACAGGCTTCCTGGACAGGTAAGTGGCCTTATTAAAAGTCAGCAGCTACAGTGTTTGTAGATGCTGACTTTAAAAAGAACAAGAATTGCAGCTGGAACACCGCTTTAAGGCAAAACTTTTTCTTCAGTTTTGAAAAGATTGGATTAGATCCACTGTCAGGTTTTATGGCTGTCTGTGCCTCTATTAGATTTAACCTCTCTATTTGTCCTGTTAACCATTATCAGTGAAAGTAAAAGATTGTAAAGATCGTAATTACTAAGTTGTAATGTAACTGTAATGTCTGCCTTTTTTTTGTTAAGCACTGTGCAAACTGTTGGCGCTATATAAAACCTGTATAATAATAATAATAATAATAAAAGAAAATCCAAAATTTTGATTTGCAAACAGAACAGTAATAGAGGGAAAGTCTTCCAAAGGGGATTCTATTTCTGGTGACACCCCAGGATTCCCTCACTTTGAAAGGATTTTCTCTCACTTCCTGTTTTGGCTATGGAACAGAAACAGGAAATCTCCCCAATGGGACACAGATGAAAGAAAATGACTGAGGCCGCGTACACACAATCAAATCTATCTGCTGGAAACGGTCTGCCAGACCGTCCCAGCAGACAGATTCGATCGTGTGTACGGGCGAGCAGACGGATTTGGCAAGCCGACAGATTTTAAAGCATGCTTTAAAATCTGTCGGCTGGGAATCCGTCCGCCGAAATGTCTGGTGGTTAGTACGCTAACCAGCAGACATATCTTCTCGCACATGGGTCGAATGGATTCGACGCATGCACGGAAGTAATTTACTTCCTGGTGCGGTGACATGGCGGCGTCAACATCACCGCCACGTCACCGCGCTGTCTGCTGGTGGGGATTTTGGTTTGATCGTGTGTACAGCGATCAAACCAAAACGGCCAGCAGACAGATCAGTTCAAATCGGTCTGACCGACCGATTTGAACAGATATATTTGCTGGTGTGTACGCGGCCTTACAGTTAATAGGTAGACCTATCCCTAACATAATTGCCTATCTGTAGGCTACTTGCAGCACACCTGAAGCCTGGCAGAAAAGACATCTCATATTGTGTGTAGTCCATATCCTGGCTAGTTGCTAGTTGCTAATTGAGCTTTGGCCCCTGGACTACACACTGCACATGTGTGGCTTTTGAACTAGATAGAGCGCTTACTCCTGTGGTGGTGGGGTAAGGGGTTATTGTCTGCCACTTCCCAGCAATGAGCCAGATGGAAAATACAAACAATATGGGAAATTTCCTGCCAGGCTTCAGGTGTGCTTGTTAGAGCCTACAGGTATGGCAATTACATTAAGCAATATTTTTCAAAACTACACAGTATATTTTAACAATCTGGACCACTTAGTTGAATAGTTTATTTGATAAATTTGGTAAATTTTGCATTTAAACTAGCCAGACAGCAATTTGAAATGTAAGGCCTTAAAATTCTCTTCCCAGATTTCTTGACAGAAATACAACACCACCTTACCAAATATTTGGATATCAAACATTGACTCCACTCTTCTTCTTCAACTTTAGCATCGGCCTAGCTAAAATACAATTATTAGAATAAATACTTTTTTATTGTCATTCCAAAAACACGTTCAGCTTGAAAGGAATAAAATAAGGTGCCCATGTCCTGCTGGACAATAATAAAATCAAGCCAACCAAAGAAAAAATATGTAAATATAATGTAAGTATAAAGATAAAAGTGTGAATAATACTACTACTAATAATAATAATAATAATGAATGAACACCAATTTGTTCAATATAATCAACAACCTCACATGAAAGGCAGCAGAATACTCAATAAGATTGTGCTATTAACAATAATTAAGTATAGCATGTTCAATCTCAAATTGCAGCAAAGCAAGTAATGAGATAATAATAATATTAGCTGCAGATGTTGGGTTGATACACAACAATATATAGAACTTTCTCCATGAAAAAAACAAATAATAAAACATTTTTTTACATTCCAGCAACATTATAAGGATGGTGAATATACAGCACCGGCAATACACTTGCAACATTTTAACAGGGTCCACCAATGTAGTTACTATTGCCACTAGCTGTAGGCAGCTCCTGACTGATACCTCTGCTGTCCTTTAGGAGTTTAAACAATATTTAGAAAATCTCTATGCTACCAATTTACTTATGAATGTGATACTCTTGATACGCCTCTCTAGTTGCAGTAGATGAGATGGATAGAATTTAGGGATGCACAGATACCACGGTACCAGTGCTGATACCAGGCATTTGAGCGAGTATCGGTATTTGCCAAACTGCTGTCGATACTAAAACCAATACCGCTCATGTGTGTGTGTATAGAAAGGGATTAGTGCCATCAAGTGTGCAGTTTAAAGAATGTTTAAGTCCTGAGTGGCAAGCCAGAGCATAGCTAGCGTAGAGAAGACAAAGCAGCCAGCATGGGACAATTAAATGGTGATAAATAAAAGAAGGGGGAGTGCTAGGGTTCCTGGAGGTGAACCTCTGGATACCTTATGTAATTAAAGGGTGCAATTCACCTGTAATTGTGAGCACAATAAGCTTAATCGTGATCTCCTACTAAAAACATACAATTGTATGGTAAATAATAAGTACTATAATATAGATCAAACAAAAAGTCCATCTTTCAAACATTAGAAAGCAAACGCAAGAAAACAGACATGAAGGAAATGAGGAAGAGATTCATCTGGAAGTGGTCATCCAATCTGCCTCCACCATGATCATTAAGCCTTCACCATTCACAAACAGCTTCACCCGAAGTGCTCTAATAATAATTCGAGATTTTCCTAGCTTGTGACGGAAAATATTGATTATATGAAGACAGGAGGCGAGTATCTTATGCATTAATCTTTCTTTATTAATGCTCATAGCAGATAGTGCAAAATCATTTTAACGTAGTAAATAAAAAGAAAAAACTGTATGAACTACATATCCCAGCAGTCCTTGGGCCTTAGCCACTCCCCTCCTAGTCTCTATATATGGACTGTCCTCCTTTGGTTCTTCCTCTTTCTTTATGTGGATCTTGAGGTATGGACACCCGGATCCGAACTTGAACTTCGTCGTTATATGTGGACTCTTCGGCCAGCCGGCTTCACAGTTTCCTGTCCGGAAGTTCCATGGTAACAGCAACGGTTCCCAACGTGGGATAACCAACTGAGTAATTCTGACCAACAGGTCCTCCAGAAGTAGGGGAACATCACCCGATTAGTAGGTTGTTTGCACATTCTGGTCGCGAATGGTATCAATAGCCTGAAATAATACGGAAAATCATGAGAGGGTTGGGAAGGGAGGGAAGATACTCGCCTCCTGTCTTCATATAATCAATATTTTCCGTCACAAGCTAGGAAAATCTCGAATTATACGTCAGACAGGAGGCTCATATCTTATGCAAGTTCAAAGCTTAACACAACATCTATATTATTATTGCATCCAAAAAACCAAGACATTCAGAGGTCTGATTATCGTAAGACAGACATGGCGACATGTTCCTCCGGTCTGAAATAGAAAAAACGAAAAACGGTCTCAGAAGACCAGTCGGCCACCATTAGCAGGTCAGTAAGAGAGCCTCCAGTCACAACCACCTTGGTAGCCATAGCCCCTCTGGAGGAATGTGCTCCAAACAGGGTGACGTCTATACCCGCCATTGCCATGGCTGATCTATCCCATCGTGCCAAAGTGGCAGGAGTGACCGGGTGGTGTGGACGTACGTAGGATATTAGGAGTTGGAAAAATCCCGGGGGTCGCAGGTCGGTAGTGCGTGCTTCGTAGGCCTGTAGGCATCTAACCACGCAGAGTCGTGGGTGTGCAGAAAAATAGGGGTAAAACACCGATTGTAGGCCTGTTTTTGTCCTGCGGACTACCGAGAACTTAACCCCTTGAGGAGAAAACTGACGTCTGGAAATGTCTAAGGCCCTAACGTCTGAGACACGTTTGATGGAGACGAGGCACAGTAGTACCGTAAGTTTAAAAGACAGTAGTTTGAGAGATAGATTATCGTTGTCCTCCCAGCTGGAGAACATTTCGAGGACCCTGGAGACGTCCCAGGTGGATTGGTATTTAGGGCGAGGAGGTCGTTTGAACCTGATGCCTCGTAACAATCTGCATATCAGGGGATGTTTGCCGATCGGCAGAGAGTCCACGGGGTAGTGATAGGCTGATATGGCTGATCTATAAATTTTGATAGAACTGTACGACTTGCCAGATCCGAAAGAGTCCGCTAGGTAGTTCGCTATGACGGAAATAGGGGCACGTACGGGATCAGCTTGCCGTTGTTCACACCAACGTACCCAGAGGCCCCAGGCTGATCGATATGCCGATCGAGTCCCGGGGGCCCAGGCCACGGTGAGGAGATCTCTAGCTGAGTTTGAAAGTCCGTCGTGTACGTCTGGCACCCCGAGACCAACCATGCCAGGAGTGTCAGCGTGCCTTTCTCTACCATGGGGTGAATGCCCTTGGTCGGGTGGGAGAGGATGTGCGGGAACGGGGGCAGAAGTCTGGGACAGTCCATGGTTAATTCCAGCAGGAGAGGAAACCATGGTTGAGTCGGCCACCATGGGGTGATCAGCACCACCGTCGCTTCCTGATTCACAATCTGTAGTAGGACCTTGGGGATCATCGAGAATGGGGGAAACGCATAATGCGTTTCCCCGTCCAAGAGTGGCGGAAAGCGTCTACCGCCAAGGACCCCGGGTCTGGTCTCCAGCTGAAGAAACGGGGTAGCTGGTGATTGAGACGTGAGGCAAATAGGTCTATTCCCAGGGGGCCCCAGAGTAGGTTCAGTTGGGTAAAGACTGATTGGTCCAAACGCCAATCGCTGGAGTCGATAAGGTAACGGGAGTTCCAATCTGCGACAGTGTTGGAGGTACCCGGAATGTACTCCGCCGTAGGGATGATGTCGCGGGACAGACAGTAGTGCCAAATCTCTGTGGTAATGTCTGCTAGGATCTTGGATCTGGTGCCACCCAGGCGGTTGATGTATTGCACCGCCGCAATATTGTCCATGCGCAATAAAACGCAACAATTGGATTTCTCCGCTAAGAAGCTCTGAGTGGCGAATAGTGCCGCTGAGTTCCAGTGCGTTGATGTGTAAGAGAGATTCTTCTCTGGACCAGGTCCCTCCCGTTGAGATCCCCCCTAAACGAGCACCCCAGCCTCGGCGGCTCGCGTCCGATTCTATGATGATGTCTGGGTATGAATTGAAGATAGTTCTGCCATTCCACTCGACGGCGTGCCGGAGCCACCATCGTAGTTCGACTTGGGCTTCCGAAGAGAAAGGTATCTCGTCTGCGTAGCGGAGACCCTGTCGTAAGTGCATCATTTTTAGTCTCTGGAGGGCCCTGTAATGGAGAGGGGCCGGAAATATGGCTTGAATGGAGGCCGCCAGAAGACCTACCAGACGGGCTAGTATGCGTAGAGATAAGTACCCCTTGCGGAGTACTGCCCTGATCTCTTTGCGGATCAGGGTCAATTTCGCGCTGGGTAGGCGGAGGACAGCTTGATTGGTGTCCACCAAAAAACCGAGGAATTCTATCTCTTGAGTTGGAATGAGAACTGATTTTTCTTGATTGATCAGGAAACCTAGACCCTGTAATAGGTTGATCGTCCAGGCCGAGTGGCGATACGCCTGATCCTTGGAGTAAGCAAGTATGAGGATGTCGTCTAGATAAACGATCAGACGTACTCCCCTGCTCCTCAGCGATGCCATGGCTGGTTTCAAGATTTTTGTGAAACACCATGGGGCGGATGACAGACCGAATGGAAGGCAGGTGAATTGCCAAGTGCGTCCCCACCACAAGAAACGGAGTAGGTGTTGGGATTCCCGATGCATGGGGACGGTGAGGTAGGCGTCTTTCAGGTCCACCTTCACTAACCAATCTCCCGGTTGTAGGAGGTCTCGAAGGCAGTGGATGCCCTCCATCTTGAAATGCTGATAGGTGACATACTGATTTAATTCCCGAAGGTTTATGACGGGGCGATAGCCTCCCCCTTTCTTCGTGACTAAGAAGAGATTGCTGATAAACCCCGGGGAAAAAGGGTCGACCTCGATCACTGCGTGCTTGGATATCAGTTCCCGGAGCTCGTTGTCTATCAGAGCTACGTTGTTTTCCGCGAACCGAATAGGGGGTGGTATTATTCCTAGGTTCGGTGGGGACAGAAGCTCTATGTGGAAACCTGTAACAGTGTTTAGTATCCATGTATCTGCCGTAATCGCAGACCATGCGTGGGTAAAAAAAACATTAGTCGGCCCCCCACAGGAGTGAGGGGCAATGGAATGCATGTGGTACTCACCGGTGTATGGGCGAGAACGAGGGTATCCTCTGTGGCCGCGTCCTCTCCACGGTCTTCCACGTGGTGGGAAAAAGGGTGCTGGTTGCGCCGTGGTGGCGTATGGAGTGGGAGCCTGAGCGTAGTGAGTTTGGGTAATCGCTCTCTGAAACGGTCTACCGTTGTTATTGCGGCCGGCAGAACGGCCCCTATTTCTGCCGGCTCGGGGAAAAACACTACCAGCACCTGACCTTTTGAGAGAGGTTTGTGCTTTGTCAAGGCTGTTAAACAGTCCTACAAACTTATTGATATCCTTTACTAAGGATTCACCAAAAAGCATCCCTTCTGCTGCGGGACCTGGTTCGGTCTCTGCTAAGTGGGCCAATTGCGGATCTAGCCGCATCAGGATAGAGCGTCTGCGCTCGACAGAGCAGGCGGTATTAGCGCTGCCCGCCAGGCATATGGCCCTTTGGGCCCACCCACGTAGTTGGGTTAGATCGACCGTCTGGCCAGTGGTTGCAGCTTGTTCTGCCATGTTCAGGATCTTTGTCAGTGGTCCAAAAAGATCCAGCACACGATCTTGTATGGACTTAAAAGATCGGTCTATCCCCTTTTTGGGGAACTTCCCAGACTTTTGCAAATATTTTGATAGAATGGGATCTATCTCTGGTGTCATGACTGTTTTCATTGGAATTTAAGGGGGAGGACATTCCGCTCTCAACTTATTACGGTTGGGTCTGTCCAATGGTCTGCGGGCCCAAAGCTCCATGTACTGTGCTACGTGGGGTAAAGGAGCCCAATCCCCAGAACGGGGGTGTGATATGGCGTCCGGGTTGAACAATGGTTCGCCCAGGGCGTCCACAATGTCATTGCCCTGATTGTCAGGGTTGGCGTCCTGTAGGAGCGCCGATGCCCCCGCATCCTCTACTTCTTCATACTCAGACTCTGAGACTTGGGACCCATCCGTCTCAGCGGACGAGTCCTCGTCTGACTCGATTATGTATGAGTCGGGTTTGGTCCGTTTGGCGGAACCATGCCTCTTAGATGACTCCCTGAGGCCCAGGGGTTGAGAGGAGTCTGAAGAATGCGTGGGGTGGCAGTCCGTGTGGGGAGCTGCTCTATGCACATTTTTTACTTCCCCTGCCGGGGAGTCATAGGCCGTCCCAATATGTTTCCTCTTCTGAGAGGATTTACCCTTAGTTACGGGTTCAGGGGGGGCCAGGGCTTGGTGAGCTCCGGAGGGGGGCAGCAGTTGCAGCTAATGCTGCTTGAATAGATCTGCTAATGAGCTCTTGGAGCTGAGCAGCATTAAAGGTTTGAGCTGGTGCTAGTGTCAGCTCCTCATCAAGGGTGGGGAGAGAGCCCTCGTCTGTCATTTTGTATACCCACAAGGGATTGCTAGCCAGCTGTATAAATGAGAGGAAGGAATAAATTCCTAGGGAGCGGTAGCTGACTAACTAGAAAAAGGGGAATCTAACTAGCTCACTCACTCAGGCTCTTACCTCCGACCACAGGAAGACTGGTTTGCTGTGGGAGGAGAGCCTGGGAGGAAATTACACTCCAGAGGCGAAGTCTCGCGAGACTACGGCCCCTAGAGCCCTTATAGGCTAGCAGCTGAGATGAGTAGTGTGGGCGAAGTCCGCCCTGATGAGATTACAACTTGAGATGTAGCGTCGAAAGTAAACTCAGTTTGAGATGTTGCGTCGAAAAACGCGACCTACTTGCAAAAGCCCGCGAAGCGCGCTGTGTGTGAGGGGGGGGGGGGAGGAGGATAGACTGTTATGTGAGGAGAATAACTGAAATATTCACAGGTATAGGGAAAAATGGACCGGAATAGCGGGATTACCGCAGTATTCCGGTCGCAGATGAAAGTGAGATACAATCATTTAAACAATATTACAGTATAATAAATACAATAAATACAATAAAGTATACAGTAAAGTTATTGCAATTAAAGAGAATTAAACAATACTTATCTCATGCCATGAGCAGAAAGAAAGAGGAAGAACCAAAGGAGGACAGTCCATATATAGAGACTAGGAGGGGAGTGGCTAAGGCCCAAGGACTGCTGGGATATGTAGTTCATACAGTTTTTTCTTTTTATTTACTACGTTAAAATGATTTTGCACTATCTGCTATGAGCATTAATAAAGAAAGATTAATGCATAAGATATGAGCCTCCTGTCTGACGTATAATTGTGCTTACCACAGGAACTGGACCACTTTAATAGAAAAGTAGGTCATGTGTGCTGAACAGGATAAAGTGCCTGCACACTCTGCGTCATACGCTGGAATTAGGACTCCAAGGTTCAGAATGTGTACTCAGAGGCAAAGACAAAAAAACAAATGGGAGTCCCTTAGTGCATTACCATTTATTTAAAAAGCATATAAAAACAAACAGCTGATTGGCCTCTTACTAGGAGAGTGCCTGCCTGGCACTGGGACTCTGAACGTGTCAAAAAGCCTGAAAGACAGCCTGGCTGGCATCATCAAACTGGTGGCTTGGCGTCCTGAAATGAGGCTAGTTTTTCCGATGCCGGGATCAGCTGGGGCATATCAGTTGTTTGTTTTTATATGCTTTTTATTATTATTAATAAAGCACTTTGGGTGAAGCTGTTTCTGAATGGTGAAGGCTTAATGATCACGGTGGAGGCAGATTGGATGACCACTTCCAGATGAATCTCTTCCTCATTTCCTTCATGTCTATTTTCTTGCGGTTGCTTTCTAATGTTTGAAAGATGGACTTTTTGTTTTGATCTATATTATAGTACTTATTATTTACCACACAATTGTATGTTTTTAGTAGGAGATCACAATTAAGCTTATTGTGTTCACTCTCACAGGTGAATTGCACCCTTTAATTACATAAGGTATCCAGAGGTTCCCCTCCAGGAACCCTAGCGCCCTCCATTCTTTTATTTATCACTAGTGATGAGCGGAATACGCCATATTCGATTTTCGCGATATTTCGCGAATATTTCGAAGAATATTCGCGAATATTCGTTAATATCGAATATTCGTGATATTTTATAAAAAAAAAAAAATGCGAAATTTCGCTATTTTTTGGGGGATAAAATATCACGAATATTCGATATTTACGAATATTTATAAAATATCACGAATATCACGAAAAAAAAAAAAATTGCGAAATTTCGCTAGTGCGAATGCGAAATTGATTGCGAAATTGATTGAGAAAAAATACGAATATTCGAAATAGCGAATATTCGCCGCGATATTCGAGTTATTCGCGAATACTCGAATATGCAATATTCATAGCGAATATTCACAATGCGAATATTCGTGACCAACACTATTTATCACCAGTTTGCAGTTCACTACTGCTTCAGAGGAGCAGCTTTATAATTTAACACCTAGTTTATCACTTTTTTTTATTATTGGCGCGGAAACACCCTCCTTTTTTTTGGGACAATTAAATGTCAGCGCTGACAACTAGACATGTGCATTTGTTTTTGTCCGAATAAATTTTCGTCCGAATTTCAGCTATTTTCACTATTGTTTTAACAAACGAAAACGAAAGTGCAGAATACAAAAACCGAAAGATCCGACATAAACAAATGCTTTATTTTTGTTTTCATTGGTCAAATGTGCCTAACCTTAACTCTATTAGTCCAAGATTATTCTACATGTAGCGGGGTCGCCCTGTCTAAGCCTAATGACAGGCCATCCCGCTGGAACTTTATGTATAATTTGTAAATATGTTAGACATTGTTGTGAAGTCATGCATTGCGGGATTACCAGGGAGTGGCGCTTTCTCTCTCTCTCGGGTCCAGCCTCTTCTCCTCTGCGGAGCTGCTGCCAGAGACAGCCGTGTGGTTAGGCCAGAAGCCGGGGCCTAGATTTACCAAGAGAGCAGCCATCCGGAGGAATGAAGGATCTCCAGTATCCAGCCTGTGCACCCAGGGATTGAAGAGGCAGCCCAGCTGATAACTGGAACAGTGGAACACCCTCGTCCGGGACCCTTGTGCTGTGGAGCAGTGTTTTGTCAACGCACCTCCTGTGAAGATACAGGCGGTTCGGCCTGTCGGGTGAGGGAGCACATGCTCAAATTCTAAACTCTCCTCTTAGTCAGACCTTTCAGTATCACTTCACGGGCTGCCCACCTCCTTTAGGCTCTCAGTTCAGACTTAAGGGGCCTGTGGTGTTTGCAGTATTTCACCAAAGTGATTGACACTGGACAGTGATCAAATCACCAACGTGCGGTTCAGGATACTTTGCTTAATCAACTTTCTTTGATCATTTGCCCTCTGTGGATTACAAATTCTAATATGGACCAACCGGCCGCATCGTGGACACATTTTTTGTGTTGAAAAAAACTACGTTTTCTGTGAAGTAAAAAACGACGTATTTGAAACGTCACTTTTCAAAGACGATGTTGCATACACACCATCGTTTTTTTCACAAAAAGCGAGGTTACGTTCACCACTCTTTTCCATTAAAGCTCGCTTCATAACTAGCTTCTGGGCATGCGCGGGTTGAAAAACGTTGTTTTAAACAACGTTTTTGCTACACACGGTGACTTTTTGTGAAACAAAAATCAACGTTTTGAAAAACGACACAAAAAATTCAAGCATGTTGGAATTTTTTTTTTGGTCGTTTTTTTTGAAGACAAAAAACAAAGTTTTGCCCACACACGATCAATTTAAATGACGTTTTAAAAAACAACGTTTTAAAAAACAACGTTTTTTTCATCGCAAAAAATGATCGTGTGTACGCGGCATTAGGAATCAGACTGACTCATTACTGACTAGTTGTGTTTGTGTTAAACTCTATGCCTGTTTTCCTTAAGTTTCCATACAGTAAACTTACCTTCTTATATTTAAATATATTCACTGTGTGGAGTGTATTTTCTCATCTGGAGGGACCATCCGTAACACCAGGTAATTCACTGTAATTCACAGTTTTTTGGTATTGTCAATGCATGTTGTGTGATTGTTATTGTGACCCCAGCCCAGGTCACAATATCTCACTTCCCATACTTCTGATGTGTCAAAGGAGGGTTCGAGCCAGTTAAACTGGGGTGAGCTAGGCCAAAAGAGAGTAGATCCCAAATAATCAGAGGCTCCTTCTGGGGTAGCGCTGCATACATAGAGAGAAAATATTTGATATTATAGAGAGAAAAGATTCGACATTATAGAGAGAAAAGATCGCTGCTGGAATTGGGTGGGGGAAGTGAAATAAAAATAATGATGATGATGAATGTTATTGGCTGATGGTAACCAAAGAGGAGGAGCAGTAAAACATTTTGGTGCTCATCTCTCTCCCCTTTGTTCAGTCCCCTATCATTACAATGTTTCATTGGCATGCTTATCTACAACTTTTTTAAACCAGCGTTAGTGGACATGGGATTTCCCATCTCTTCCTTCCCTGACGCAACAGTGTCTATCTGGGATCCTTTGCTTTGATCGCCTTCTGGCACTCGGCGCGGAGAGAATTAAGGATTTTTCCTATATTGGGGGAGTCTTGGTGGCACATCCATGCCTGTGCACGGTTGGTGCTGCTCTCTCCTCCTTCTCTCCGCGTCGCGGGACTTTTTCCTCCGCCCTCCGTTGGAGACAGTCCCGGTGACGTCTCTGGTTACGCCCATCTCCAGAGCTCACTGGAGTTTCCTCCTACGGGCGGTCTGGAAGAGGTGGGTGGGAAATAATTGCGTCACTGCACCCAGAGGGCGGCCCTCTGATGCGGTGACACGCCTCCATACACACCCCCCGGCTCTCGCCGACACTCAACTGTCGGCTATAACTGTTAATGGCCACTCATATATAGCTACCCGACAGAAGCAAGCATTTCAGTATCCCCTGGGCAGCAGGACGAACACATTGTAGGACAAGGTATCTAAAAACTATTTCTTCTTATTTCTCTAGTTTATTTACTTTAGTAAGCTCGGTAAGTTTGATTTAAATGTCACCTGTCAGCAACCTGACCCATACATGATAATATCGCTCTTTTTAATCATAGATCTTTTTCCTTTTTCTGGATGTGGATCTCTTCACAAATTATTAATTCTTACACTGCCCCCGGGCGGGAGAAATCTATACTTTTTCCCGTTCTCCTCTACTTGATCAATATTTCCCACTTTCTTGGGTGAGTATTGGCACATCCATGTCTGCATTGTGTCAATTTCAGTTTGCTATATACAGTGCCTATTCAGGGGGTCTACTTATCTCGTCTTTTGGGGGGATATACTTACACAATGGGCTATTTTATTTCATCCTCACCTTTGCAACAATGTAACAATTCTGCAACTCCAGCAGCAATGTCAGCAATAGAAATTTTCTTTTCTATTTAGTTTTTGCGATACTCAGCTAATAAACTAAGTAAAGATATCCCCATATATATATATATACCTTTCACACCTTTTGGTGTGTTGGGGGCCTTTCACCCATACATTTTTCTGACATTACAGTGTGCATTGTCTCTCTATATCATACTGTAGACCATATATCATAGTTACCAAGATTAATTAACTCCTCATGTATGTGTGGTTCTTCCCATTGTCTTTGGGCTGCCCCCTGTTGCCAATAAGCCGGTCTGGCATTGTAATCCCATAAAGCACTTGATAACCATATATTCTGCCAATACATTTTTGAAAGCGGACATGGCAGTATATCATTTTACTCCATCTGCCTTGAAGAAATGTAACATTGTTTCCATATGTATAGCATTGCACTGAACTCCCCATTTCTCTTCCTTTTTACCCTGTCCCCTCGGGTCGCATATACTTTGTAGACCTTAGGTCGCACCGCATGGAGACTTTTCCTGCATCCATCCTCCTTTTTAATTGACTCAGGATATCTTCTCTCTAAACCGACCGAGCAACACTCTTTGCTACGTCTTTTGAAGATAGACCTACCATCTACTGACTGGTTAGTAGTGTTGCTCACGAATATTCGCATTGCGAATATTCGCTACGATTATTGCATATTCGAGTATTCGCGAATAACTCGAATATTGCGACGAATATTCGCTATGGCGAATATTTGTATTTTTTCAAATTTATTTTTAAAACAGATCACATCCTAGTGATCTCCATCGACGTCTAAAAGCATTGCTGGTATGATTAGAGAGAGATCCTGGGCCGAGTAGCTGATGCGATTCTTTTATGTTGCCGAAAATTCGCATTTGTGAATTTTCGGCAACATAAAAGAATCGCATCAGCTACTCGGCCCTTCTTTTGCATCAGAGCCAATCAGAATAACTCGAATATTCGACAAACGGAATATTGCGCGATTATCTTCTCCGCCCTTCTTTTGCATCAGAGCCAATCAGAATAACTCGAATATTCGGCAAAAGGAATATTGCGCGATATTCCTTTTGCCGAATATTCGAGTTATTCTGATTGGCTCTGATGCAAAAGAAGGGCGGAGAAGATAATCGCGCAATATTCCTTTTGCCGAATATTCAAGTTATTCTGATTGGCTCTGATGCAAAAGAAGGGCACATCAGAGCCAATCAGAATAACTCGAATTTTCTTAGTGTCACTTTAAGAAATGGTACTAGACAAGACTGCCTATTGTTTACTCTGATTTTTGCACTTGCCATAGAGACATTAGCATCAATTGTTTGTTTTGATCTGGCATTCTGGGTTTCCAGAGGGGAGGAGGAGGAGAAAAAAAACACCTTATACATACAGTATCTCACAAAAGTATGTACACCCTCACATTTTTTTTTTCCATTTAAGTTTTTTATTGGAATTTTTGTACATACAAAGAATGTCATACATCATCGAACATTTAATCATACGAGGGTGTAGGACACAGTCACATGGTAACATTAGTTTTACATCATGAAGATAACTCGGATGCATGGTAAAACACAACAGATTAGTCGGCATCTTCAAACAAGTCTAACAACCAACTTTACAGGTCCCAACATGGGCAAATAGCATTGGTAAGCGATGAAAATGGAGGTACAATTGCAACAGGCAAGGCAAGGTATCAAACAATAACACGAGTATAGATAAGGAAGAAATATTGATAAAGAACGAAAGAAAGAAAGAAAAAGGAAGGGAGGGCAAGGGCCTGGGGGAGGGGGATGGGAAAGGGAGCGGGAAGGGAAGGGAGTGGGATGGGGAGGGGAGAGGTATAGGGAGTGGGAAAGGGAGTGGGAAAGGGAGTGAGATGGGGGAGTGGGATGGACCTCGTAGTTAAGACCAGTGCAGAGCGTGTTAATACCAGGGCTTGGAGGGAACCTCCGCTGAAACGTAAGTAATCATTAAGAGAACATAAGCAGTCGGTTGACTAAGGTAAGGTCACTCCTTAGTCCACTCATTCCATATCTGCCATCTCCTATCAAAGCTCCTCCTCTGTCCAGCTCTAGAGGCGATTTGGGATTCATAAACGCAATTATCGCGCGTGAGAGAGATTACGTTTGAGAGATTGGGGACTACATTAGACTTCCAGTTCCGAGTGATGAGGGATCTAGAAGCTAGCAGGAGATGCGTTACCACAGTTTGGAACTGAGGGGGGAACTTGTCAATGTTTAAACTCAGCAGAGCCAAGTCGGGTCCCGGCCGTGTAATGACACCCGTAATAGATGATATACATCTGAACACGCTGTTCAAGAAGCTAGTCAGGTGTTTGCACTTCCAAAAAACGTGCATAATGTTACCAACCTCTCCACATCCCCTCCAGCATAGAGGAGAATTAGCCAACGAGAATTTGGACATCCTGTATGGTGTGAGGTACCACCTCAGAGAAATCTTCTGGGCAAGTTCCCAGTGGTTGGAACATTTAGAGGCCCTGAAGACCGAATTGAGGGCGACCTGCCACTGTGAGTCTGTGTAGGTCCTGCCAAGGTCCGCCTCCCATTTCACGAACGGGGGGGCTTTGACAAAGGTACATCTATGCTGGAGGAGATTGTAGAAAAGGGGTATCCCTTTGACAAGGGGAGTGGAGGACGTAAGGAATTTCCACACTTGGTCCGGGAGGAGTATTTTGTGGCTATTAACCGGAAATGAGATACTTGACCGAATTTGTATATGTCTTTCGAGGAGAGGTGGTACATGGACTGGAGGAGCTGAAAGGTGACAAGGCGGCCCCTTATGGAGAAGATCCGAGATATGGGTGATGCCCCTGCTTCTCCAGTCTCCAAGGTTGATATTGGGAATCGCACTCATTAGGGTTTCAATGGGGATTGGTACTTCCACCATCACATCTCGAGGGTCGGAGATGAGCCCAAGGTCCCTTCAGGCCTCCAAGGAGGCCCGAATGGACAAGGGAAGCTGGTGTAGGGAAAAGGGTCTCATCCTATCAAGAAGTAGTAGGGAGGGTAAGTCCTTAGTAGGGCTTAGTGACCGTTCGATGCTGCACCAAGGGACCACCGGAGGGTCAGTAAACCATGCCTTTAGTTGGTTCAGGAGGGTTGCGCGGTAATACTCCACTATATCCGTGAGACCCATGCCACCGGCAGATCCATGTCTAGTTAGTAGTGTTTTAGAGCATCTGGGTCTACGTGCGCTCCACACATAGGTCCGTAGGATAGAGTTCAAGGATCTTTATGGGGACAGGGAGCGTGCGAAAGACGTACAGGATCTGGGGTAGCAGTAACATCTTAAAGGAAGCAAGACGCCCAGACCAGGAGAGCTCTGTCTTAGCCAGCCGGGTGGACTCCATCAAGAGTTTCCCTATTAAAGCTGGGTAGTTGGCATCCGCTAATCTCGAAGGGTCTGCCGTGATCTGAAGGCCTAGGTATGAGATGCTATTTGTAGACCACGCATATGGGAAGGCACCTTCCAAATAGGCCTGGTCAGAGGGGGGAGATGAATAGGCAGTATGACCGACATGGAGCAATTAACTTTATAATAGGAGATGTTACTAAAGTACTGAAGAACACTTTGGATGTGGGGGAGTGATTTAGCTGGGGATGTTATGGATAGGATGATGTCATCGGCGAATAAGTAAATCTTATGGAGTGTGTCTTGGATAGAGAAACCCAGGATATGGGGATGGGTTCTGATTTTTTCGGCCAGAGGTTCGATCAAGAGATTAAAAATCGAGGGGGATAGGGGGCACCCCTGACGCATCCCATTGGATATATGGAAAGGTCGGGAGAGGCAATTAGAGGTGTAGACCTGGGCCAGGGGATGAGAGTATAGGGCTAGGATAGCTGATACGATAGGACCCCGAAATCCTTAGTTAAAGTCTGGGACATATAGCCCCAATGGACCCTGTCGAACGCCTTCTCCGCATCCAAAGAGAGGAGCAGAGAAGGCGTACGAGAGGCCCAAGCGTGCTGCACCACCCCAACAATCCTGCGAGTGGCATCGGAGGCTTGTCTGCCTACAGTAAAACCGGATTGGTCCGCGCAAGGACTCTCCTAAAAGATTCAAGGCTTCTGGATCCGACCGACAACACACCTCCTCCTCTTGAACCCTTTTTTTTTCTTTTTCTTTTTCTTTTTTTTCTTTTTTTCCTTTTTTTGGATGGCCGCACCATCCTGGTGCAACTCTGCTGCGCTTTGATCGTCTAAGACCACTCCTGGGTCCTTCTCCTCCATCGTGCCTCCCCCTCACCCGGGAGGCCACGGTAGGCCCAATGCTATTATGCTGTTATGCCATTTTGCTTTTGCTCTATAATGCTATTTTATTTCACATTGTTTTATGTTCTTCTTGCACGATTGGTTATAGTTGTTCTAGCTTTACTTGTGTTTAATATTGGGTTTTCACATACGTTTATATGTCATGTGTGGGCCCTTCTGTTCTTTCAGCAGGGATACCTGTTTAGCTCTTGCCCCCCCACGCATTGCTCCTGCTGCCTACGCCCCCCCTTCTGTCGCTGCGGGTGAAGTGCTGCATAGTGAGCCCTGGGTTGGGAGTTGGCCTATTCAGTGGCTCCTTGCGGAAAAAAGTGAAGTTCCCGAATGTTGTTGTTCATTATGTTTGTCCCCATCATCCCTCCCCCATCTCCCCTTCCCTGCTTCTCTGCTCTCTCCCCGTACTAAGGGTTCCGTTACCACCTCCGTTCTCTCTCCCAGTCAACCGCTACTCCGTTTGCTGTCCTTGTATCCCACTTCTGCCATACTCCATGCTCCCACTTACTTTGCCTCCGCATCCTACCTACACCCCTCTGATAGTTTTCCCCACATGAGAATAGTCTCCTGGAATGTTAAAGGGCTCCGTTCCCCCAATAAGAGAATGAAGGTTCTGCGTCACCTTAAAAGGCTTAAGACCGATATCGCCCTCCTTCAGGAAACCCATCTGTCCACTCCCGACTTCCCGTGGCTACGGAAACTCTGGGTGGGCACAGTCCTTGGCTCTGACTCATGCGGTCGGAAAGCCGGGGTAATAATCCTAGTCAACAAAACCCTTCCCTGCAAGGTACTGTCCTCAGATTCAGACTCTGAGGGACGATTCGCCTCTGCCCGTATCCAACTGGGACCCAGGGTTGTAAACATCACCAATGTGTATGCCCCCAACAACCCCACAAGTACTTTTTTTAGCGACCTCACCTCTTGGGCGCTTCGAGAGCCAGATTGCCCACACCTGATAGGAGGGGATTTCAACTCCATTATGCACCCGACAGATGACAGGTCCTCTACCAGACACTCCCGTCCTCCATTGACTCCTCCCACCCAGACCTTGTTGGCATCGACAATTGACACACTGCACCTTCACGATTTATGGCGACTACGACAACCAGCTGATAGGGTATCATCGTTCTACTCCCACCCTCACAATGTCTTCACGAGACTGGACTACTTTTTCTGCTCTGACTCTCTCCTCCCACTGATCTCGGAAGCTGACATACACGACATCGCAATCTCGGATCATGCCCCGGTCTCGACCACTCTTGAAGATCCTGGCCTAGCCTCCAACCCCAAAATCTGGCGGTTTCCCTCCTATCTTCACAACAACTCCGATTTCCAACAACATCTGGAAAAAGCCTGGTCGGGATACGCGTCGGATAATGCCCTACACGCCGACAACCCTAACCTTTTCTGGGAAGCGGGCAAGGCTTTCCTCAGGGGCTGCATAATAGCCTACGCCGCTACCTTCAAAAAACGCACACTTAGACGCTACAAACTGGCCAGCGCAACACTGCATCAGGCCCAGCTTGTCCTCTATACCGATGACTCCCCCAGCAACCATAGCGCGTGGTTTGCTGCTAAGCAGGCCTTTGATAATTGGGCGGCCACCCTCGAGCGTACCCAAAAGGCGCATCTAGACGCCTCCCTCCACAAGTTTGGCAACAAGGCAGGTAGACTCCTTTCCAGATTAAGCAAAGGACCCCACCGCCCGACACATATCATGTCTCTGAGAGATCCGTCGGGCTCCGTACACAACACCCCGAAAGATATCAATTGTACTATGCGCCAATTCTACTCCTCCCTGTATGCCTCAGACCCTATTGATAAGCCAATGGCCCTCAATTTCCTACAACGTATCTCCCTGGATCGGGTGACCCCCACCCAACTCGAAGCCCTCAATGCCCCTATCTCCATTCTGGAGGTCCAATCCGTCATCAAACAGCTTGCCCCCTCCAAAGCTCCAGGCCCAGATGGCTTCACTGGAGAATTTTATAAGTCCTTTAGTTCGACTGTGTCTCCCCCCCTCCACGACGTCTACCAGCGTATTTGGTCGGGTGGGACCTACCTACCTACGGGCAATCAGGCCATCGTAAAACTTTTGGAGAAAAAGGGCAAAGACCTGGCTCTTATAGGCCCATTTCACTTTTAAACCTTGACGTTAAGATCCTCTCCAAGATAGCGGCCACTAGGCTGGCATCCATTATACCCTCCCTGATCCACCCTGCACAATCGGGCTTTGTAAAGGGTAGGGCGGCCACCATGAATATCAGGAAGGTAATGCTGGCTCTCGAACACGCAAAAAATTACCCGGCAGGAGACCATGCCATCATCACTTTAGACACGGAGAAGGCTTTCGATAACGTCAGTTTCGAATGGCTCTCCATGGTCATGTCCAAAATGGGCTTCTCGGGCCCCTTCACGCACCTCGTAGAGGCCATGTACACTGCCCCTGCCGCGAGGTTGGTTGCGGCGGGCCTCCTCTCTGAGGAATTCCGGCTGCACAAAGGCACGAGGCAAGGCTGCCCGCTCTCCCCGCTCCTTTTCAACATAGCGCTTGAACCCCTGTCCCGCCACCTAACCCAGATCGCCCCCCTTCATGGCATACGTGTCGGAGACCACGACCTTCGCACGTCACTATTTGCAGACGACGTCCTTATTTTCACATCTAGCCCCTCACTTGACATGTCCACGATCAAGACCACTTTTGACGAATTCAGGCAATGCTCTGGGCTTCGTATTAACTATAATAAGAGCAAAATACTCCCCATAGGTTCTCTATCTGCCCCCTCTGGTCCCAGAGCTCGCTGTTCACTGTTGCGAAGTCTCATATCACTTACCTGGGAATAAAAATAGGTAAATTGCTCTCCTCCCTATACCATCTCAACTACCCCCCCTGTTCACCAAAATATCCCAAGAACTGGGAAACTGGATGGACCTGCCTCTCTCACTGCTGGGAAGATGTCACCTGGTCAAGATGGTCAGTTTTGCACGCCTGTTGTACCCACTACAAACCATCCCACTACTTCTGCGCCATAAAGACGTCAAATCCCTAAATTCGGCCATTTCCAAGTTCCTCTGGCGTGGCAGGCGGGCGCGCATAGCATTTGCCAAACTGCATCTTCCCAGACGAGAGGGGGGCATTGCCCTTCCCAACATCAGGGTATATAACCTGGCATGTCTATTGAGAACGGGCCTGGATTGGATTTCCCAGTCCTCCAGGTGCTCGAACTACCCCTTGGAATCGGCGATGGTCCGCCCCTTCTCCCTTACGGCCCTTCTCCATTGTCACTGGAAGTCTGCCCCCCCTCCACTCCAACACAATCTCCTTCTCCGGGACACGGTCATTGCCTGGAGAGAGGTCAGGAAAGCCCTCAGTATCCCATCCTCTATCTCACGATATCTTCCAATCCTGGGTAACCCTAGCTTCCAACCTGGCCTAGATAACCAGCCTTACCTTGACTGGCATGATAAGGGTATCAACATTTTTTATTCATTGTGTGACCCCCTTTCAGGTCGCCCCATGGGCTTTAGAGCCCTGGCGGACAAATTCTCTCTCCCTCCATCACACGTATTCCAGTATATCCAATGCCTCAGTTTTATGAAAAATACCTGCCGGGATGATAGAAAAAGGTTCCAGAGCTCCCTCACCGACACCCTTATTTCCTGGGCCTCGTACAAGGTATCAGACATTTACCGTCCCCTCCTTCTGCACAACACCCTCCCCCCTGGCATCAACGTCAGCGGCCAACTGGTCGAGGGACTTCCCCGACCCTGAGCTGGTGGGGAAGCTCCTCCATGGCCTCACCACCGTCCACAAACGTATCCCTAACGAGATATGGAGAGAGACGCAGATCAAAATTGTTCACCGGGCCCACATCCCCTTCAGCCAGAATGCCCCCTCTGTAAACAACCCAAACCCAACTTGGCTCACAGGTTCTGGTCCTGCTCCCTCATAGCCAGATTCTGGGACCAAGTCATCCAATACATTTTTGACGTCACCCTGTTGTGCATACCCAAGGACCCGCTACTACTTATTTTCGGCTATTGGGACCCCCTACTGCTTCCCTGGTCTTCCCCTACCACACCCCCGAGCAGGAATTGGATCCTGATATGCCTCTTGCTTGCCCGGAGAGCCATCCTCCAGAAGTGGATATCTGCTGACTGCCCGACCACTGCTCAAGTCAAAAAGGAACTGTTGCAGCTCTTATACAAGGACAGGCTCAACACGGACCTGACCCACGAACGGAGCAAAAACCGCTTCTATCACTTATGGAATCCCTTTCTGTTGCACACTTTTACTCCCGCGGAGAGACTGAACTTTGAGAAAATGTCCTTTCTTTACCAGGATCCCTCACGGGACTGAAAATCTCTAACCATCCCTCCCTCCCCCCCTGCCCCCCCTCTTGCTTTGGAAGGACTATTCCATTTACTCCATCATATACCCCTAAGCCTATGCCCTCCCCTTAATTTTTCTATGAGGACTTCTACATATACTGTTCTTCTACCATGAATGTCCTCAAAAATGTCTACATGTCCTGTTATGTATTTACTCTGATGTGTAACTTCCTTAATAAAAACATATTTAAAAAAAAAAAAAAAAACAGATTGGTCTGGGTTGATCAATGATGGTAAAACAGTTAAAAGCCTGTGGGCGATGATTTTGGCATAAAGCTTGACATCAGTATATAATAATGAGATGGGGCGAAAGTTGGAAGGGACATCAGGGGGTTTGCCCTGTTTGGGTATGGTTACCACATAGGCATTTAACATCTCAGGGGGGAGGCTGGCGGAGGACATGGCCTGTGAGAACACCGAGCGCAATGTAGGAGCTAGGAGTTTGCCGAACGTCCTGTAATAGTCGTTCGGTAACCCGTCAGGACCAGGAAATTCACCTAGGGGCATCTTGGCTATCGTTTTCAGAATTTCCTCATCTGTGATGGGGGCATTTAAGTTCTTTAGTTGAGAAGGGGACAGGGTGGGGAGAGATAGATCGGCCAAAAAGTTTTGTATGTCCTGGCCCGTGGGCTGTGGGGTGTTACCGTCATCTCTTAGGTTATATAGGGACGAGTAGTAGTCAGCAAATAAGTTGGCAATGTAATTCGGGTCGTACAACTTGCTGTCATTTGTCGGGTTGCGGATAAAGGGGATTGTCCTACGAGTCCTCTGGTCCTTAAGGTGACGTGCTAAAAATTTGCCAGCTTTGTTTCCAGAGGAGTAGTACGTCATCTTCAGGGCTTTAACAAACGTGTTGTGGGATTCCAAGAGTAAGCATCTAAGGTCACTTCTAAGCTTAACCAGTTTGGCTGACAAGTCTGGGCTAGGGGAGGTCCTATTCTGCGTCTCTAAAGATCTAATCTCCTGCAGGAGAAGGTCAACCTTCAAGGTCCTTTGGCGTTTCAACCTAGAGCTAATTTGAAGTAGAACACCTCTAATGAAGGCCTTGTGGGCGCACCATAGGACTGTCGGATCCGAAACCGAACCCTCATTAACCACAAAAAATTCTGTCAGCTGTTTAGTGTATTGTTAACCTGGTCTTGCATCTGGAACACTCCCGCATTGGCCCTCCACACACGAGCAGGGTTGGGGGTCAACTCCTCCGCCAACATGATAGAGACGGGTGCATGGTCCGACCATGAGATGTCATGGATGGAGGAGGAGGAGACCGCCCCAAGCAGGGACCTATCCACCAAAATCATATCGATATGGGAGTAAGAATTGTGCCTTGCGGAGTGGAAAGTGAAGTCGCGTTCACTGGAGTGCTGACACCTCCAGACATCATAGTAGTCCTCTCTAAGAAGAGTAGGGTGTAGTGTTGGAAGGGGACGTTTGTATTTGGAGGTTGTGTCAACACAGCTATCAACCGTCATGTTAAAGTCGCCACATACAATAACCTCCCCTTTTTTTACAGATGAAAGTATCTTGAACACCTTCTTGACAAATCTGGCCTGGTGAACATTAGGGGCATAAAGATTAACAAATGTATAGGAACGATTATTGAATTCCCCTATAATGATCAAATATCTACCAGCAGGATCAGAAATCACCTCCCCGAGTTTGAATGTCACAGAGTCTCTGATGATGGTAATGACCCCTCTATGCTTTCTATTGGGGGCAGAGGCGAAGAACACGTGGGGGTAGTTCTTGTTTTTGAGGGAAGGGGGCTTAGAGGAGAGAAAATGGGATTCCTGTACACACAGAATGTCCGCCCGTAAGTTCTGGGCCTCCTTCCATAATGCCGATCTTTTAACAGGGTGGTTCAGTCCGTGAACATTAAAAGAAACTATATTAATCACCATGGTGTATGGGGGAGATATGAAAACAGTACCTTAGGTTGAAGAAGCAGTCTAAGCTCAGTTGAAATCCAAGGTGTTGCTGTACGGAGGCAGAGGGCTCGTCACATCCTGGTATGTGGGAGGAGGTCCATCTCTTGGTAAGGAGAGAAAATTGACAAAAAAAAGAGAAGGAGAAAACGACAAAGTCACAAGGAACAGAACAGTCAAATGACATATCGGCTCGAGCAGAGCAAGCTTGAGAAGTAAAAAGGGAGATTCACTATTGAATCTGAGGGCAGTCATGCTGCTCATTTAACACGGAGGGGAAAATGTCTTAGTCAGTAGGTACATGGTAGTGTGGTGATATATTCAAAGCCGAAGCACTTAGGAGGACTGCTTCTTGCCCTTCTTTTTGTGGGTCACCATCTGCCAGGAATCCTGGGTGGCAATTTTAGAGGTCGAGGGTGGGTCCCCGTCAGCCTTTTCAGGAACAATATTCCAAGACCGCAGGAGATCAAGGCCTTCCGAGAGGGTGTTAACCACGGAGGTGTGGTTGTCCCTTGTGATGGTGAGTTTGGCTGGGTAGCCCCATCTGTATACAATTTCATTATTGCGTAACGCTTTGGTAACTGGCAGAAGGGATCTGCGTCTCTGCATAGTAAATTGGGAAAGATCGGCGAATAGCTGGATGGATGAGTATTGAGCTGGCGGGTCTTTGTTCTTTCTGAAGGACATCATAAAACGTTCCTTAATTTGAAAGAAATGCACTCGCATCAGGACATCTCTGGGAATGCTGTCGGGCAGGTGTGACGGCTTAGGCAGGCGGTGTAATAAAGAAATTCATTTTTAACTGTACTACGCCTAGAAAGTCCGTATTTTACTATACACTCGTGTATGGTTACATGGTGTATATCCAACTATCTAAAACACAGCCATTAATGTCTAAACTGCTTGCGCACTGCCTTAACCCCCTTGGGCATAGAGTTCACCATAGCTTCACAGGTTGCCACTGGACTCTAGTCTACTCCTCCATGATGACATCATGGAGCTGGTGGATGGTAGAAACATTGCACTCCTTCACCTTCTGTTTGAGGGTGCCCCACAGATGCTCAATAGGGTTTCGATCTGGAGACATGCTTGACCAGTCCATCACCTTTACCCTCATCTTCTTTAGCAAGACAGTGGTCATCTTGGAGGTGTGTTTGGGGTTGTACTCATGTTGAAATACTGCCCTTTGGCCCAGTCTGACAGGGAGGGGATCATGTTCTGCTTCAGTTTGTCACAGTACATGTTGCCATCCATGGTTTCCTCAATGAACTGTAGCTCCCCAGTGCTTGCAGTACTTATGCAGCCCCAGATCAACACACTCCCACCACCATGCTTGACTGTAGGCAAAACACACTTGTCATTGTCCTCCCCAGATCATGACACTCCCACCACCATGCTTGACTGTAGGCAAAACACACGTTGTTGTACTCCCCACCCGGTTGCCACCACACACACTTGACACCATTTGAACCACATAGGTCTATCTTGGTCTCACCCAACCACAGGACATGGTTCCAGTAATCCTTAGTCTGCTTGTCTACAGCAAAAAGGCTTTCTTGTTCATCAACTTTGGAAGAGGCTTCCTATGGTCTGAGCACTGACAGGCTGACCCCCCACCACTTTAATCTCTGCAGCAATGCTGGCCGCACTCATATGTCTATTTCCCAAAGACAACCTCTGGATATGACGCTGAGCATATGCACTCAACTTTTTTGGTTGACCATGGCGAGTCCTGTTCTGAGTGAAACCTATCCTGTTTAACTGCTGTATGGTCTTGGCCATTGTGCTGCTGCTCAGCTTCAGGGTCTTGGCAATCTTCTTATATCCTAGGCCATCTTTATGTAGCGCAGTAGATCCTCAGAGACTTCTTTGCCATGAGGTGCCATGTTGAACTTCCTGTGACCAATATTAGAGAGTGAGAGTGATAACACCAAATGTAACCATTTGGCAGTCCAAAGACCAGAGCACTTTTTGCGATTCGGCACTACGTCGCTTTAACTGACAATTGCGCAGTCGTGCGACGTAGCTCCCAAACAAAATTTACGTCCTTTTTTTCCCACAAATAGAGCTTTCCTTTGGTGGTATTTGATCACCTCTGTGGTTTTTATTTTTTGCGCTATAAACAAAAATAGAGCGCCAATTTTTAAAAAAATTATATTTTTAACTTTTTGCTATAATAAATATCCCCAAAAAATCTATTTTTTTGTGCTCAGTTTAGGCTTGTATGTATTCTTCTACATATTTTTGGTTAACAAAATGCAATAAGCATATATTGCAAAAATTATAGCCTCTACAAAATAGGGGATCTTTCTATGGAATTTTTATTAATAATTTTTTACTAGTAATGGCGGCGATCAGCAATTTTTATCATGACTGCGACATTATGGCGGACACATCGGACACTTTTGGAGCTATTTTGGGACCATTCACATTTATACAGCGATGAGTGCTATAAAAATGCACTGTAAATTTGACTAGCAATGAAGGGGTTTACCACTAGGAGACTAGAAAGGGCTTAAGTGTGTCCTAGAGAGTGATTCTAACTGTTATGGGGCATGGCTACGAGTAAGACGTCACTGATCGCTGCTCCCGATAAAGGGGGAGCAGACGATCAGTGACCTGTCACTAAGAAGAATGTGGAGATGTTGTGTTTCCACTGACATCTCCCCGCTCTTCAGCTCCATGACCCGATCGAGGGACACCAGTGGACTTCGAGTCTGTGAGTCCCACGGCACAATCACAGAGCTCGTGGCAGGGTTGCGTATGCGACGTTGGTAGCACACGCGCGGCCACACGGTGGCAGATTTATAGGGACGTACATGTACGCCCATTTGCCTGTCCATGCCATTCTGCCGACGTATAGGTTTGTGTGGCGGTCGGTAAGCGATTGACACACCTGCTCCCCATTCTCAACAGAGACCTTGTAACGCTAACAGTGACTTGTTAGCACCAGGGAGGGAAAATGGTTAATTGGGCCCAATTTGGACATTTTTACTAAGGCCCCTTTCACATTGAGGCGTGGAGCCGCGGTGACGTATTTGTAGCGCCGCTATACCGTCGTGTTTACCGCGATATTCGGGCGCTAGCGGTGAGATTTTAACCCCCGCTAGCGGCCGAAAAAGGGTTAATACCGCGCTATTACCGCGGTTTCCCATTGATTCCAATGGGAAGGCGCGCTATAGGAGCGGTGAACACACCGCTCCTATACCGCGGTAAAGATGCGGCTAGCAGGACTTTTGGAGCGTTCCTGCTAGCGCACCGCTTCAGTGTGAAAGCCTTCGGGCTTTCACATTGAACACTACAGGGCATGATTTTTCATGCGGTATAGCAGCGCTATTTTTAGCGCTGTACCGCATGAAAAACGCCTCAATGTGAAAGGGGCCTTAGGGTTGTACTCACTTTTGTTGCCATCAGTTTAGACATTAATGGCTGTGTGTTGAGTTATTGTGAAGGGACAGCAAAATTACACTGTTATACAAGCTGTACACTCACTACTTTACATTGTAGCAAAGTGTCATTTCTTCAGTATTGTCACATAAAAATATATAATAAAATATTTTCAAAAATGTGAGGGGTGTACTCACTTTTGTTATATACTGTAGATGACACTCTTTTATTCCTTGGAGATACCTCCCTTTCTCTTGAAAAGCTTATTTGTCTAATATCTAAATTTGACTCCAATTTATTAGTTGCTGTTAACTTGGATAAGTCCACACTGCTTCTGGTGGATCCGCTACCTATGTCTCTGCCCAATAGTGTCGCTGCCCAATAGTGTCGCCCAAATAAAAATCAGTGGAAACATTCACATATGCACATATAGCATAAAAAAAATATTCAACATTTATTCATAGCTATTTATGGAGTTTTCCTGTAGGTAAGCGAGTAATGAAAAATTACTTCTGTCAGCAATTGCAGGTTTTTGATTTAAAAACACAGAATTTCCCCTTGGAAATAAGCAAATCTGCAAAATTATATTTTAAGGACTTAATTTTCAGTATTCTTTCACACAATTTTCAGCTTTTACTATATGTACAGTCAGCTCTATAAATAAAAGGGATCAAGCAATATACATTTGTAAAAACACTTGTAAGTTGGAAATAAAGTATCAATCCAATAGTGTTGAGCGGAATACGCCATATTCAATTTTGCGATATTTCACGAATATATAGAAGAATATTCGTGAAATATTCGTTAATATCGAATATTCGTGATATTTTATCAAAAAAAATGCAAATGTGAAATTGATTGCAAAATTCTCGTCCGCGCATGCGCATGCGCGCGAACAACACGCGAAAACGGAGATCATTTCCTGGATTACTAATCTAATATGCACTAAACACTAACTCTACTTACACAAACTTATATGACTAAACTAAAGCTAATTTTTTTCTTTTTTACACTGACTGACAAGGACAAAGACGAGGACTACAAATAATAAACTAATATGCACTAAACACTAAGGGCCAGATTCAGGTAGATGCGCGCATCTTTTCGCCAGCGTAGCGCAACGCATATACGCTGCGCTGACGCAAACTAGCGAGTGAAGTACAGTATTCACCAAGCGCATGGCCGTTACTTTGCGACGGAGTAACGAAGATGCGTTGGCGCAACCCAACGCAAGTGGAAGTGGGTGTGATCATATGTAAATGATGGGCGGAGCCCAGCGCAGAGGCTTATGTTCAGCGCATCATCCACGGAGCATGCGCAGTGAGTGAGGCTTCACTCGGCCCCCTGTGTGCATGCTCACAACTTCCGTCGGCACCACTTCACGGTAAACGTCAGCGCAATGTGTTCCGTTGTGCGTTTAAAAGTGCTAGCGGAAGCGCCATTCCGGCGCAAAAGTATTTACGTTTCCCCCCACCCCAGGGAAGTTACTTTTGCACAGAGATGGCTGCTCCCGCTACCCCCAAAGAGAGGAGGAACTTGAATTTCAATGCCCAGGAGGTCTCTGTGGTAATCTCCGCTATGGAGACTTATAACGACTTTCTCCACGGAAAGAAAAGTCGGAAGACCAGCCGGGAGAGGAAGCGGGCCATCCTGGACACCATTGCTGGCAGGGTGAATGTGTTGGGGTACTCCACCCTGACTGCTGGTGATATCTAGAAGAAAATTAACGACCTGCGGCGCAAGGTCCGTGGCAAGGTGGCCACCATTCGGACCCATGAGAGGGGCACAGGTGGTGGACCCCCATGTGCGGTCAGCCTGACAACAGAGGAGGAGGTGGTCGCCCGCTGCCTGGACAGGGAGCAGTTGGAGGGGGTCCCTGGATATGACTCCATGGAGGAAGGCTCCAGGACAGGTAAGTGTTTTTATCCCCTATTTGGTGTGTTGCATGTGGGGGGGGGGGTACATGTGCCAAGTGTGGTGGACCACCAACATGTGTCTGCTTTGTGTCATCCACAGATGACGGAGCTGGGCCATCATCTGTTGCCGGCCATTCCATACCAACCTCCGAACGGGATCCTGAGGACGAGCCCCTAGGTGCTGAAGACACCGAGGTGGAGGAGAGTGCCCACACCACTTCTGCAGAGATGGTTGAGGAGGAGCCTGTTCCTCAGCAGGAGTTTATTTTGGTTTTGTCAGAGTCCTCCCCTTCTGCAGGGCCCTCTGTCATCCCCTCACCCATCCTCGGTAGCCCCTCAAGGGCGACTCCATCCCCACTGGGACAGCCTTCTCCTGGCCCCAGGAAGGTGAACCGGAAGACCAGGGGGGTGTCTGATCTGGTCCAGGACCAGGTGGCGATGGACCACGCCAGGCAAACCCAGCAGATGGGGGAGATTGCTGGCCACTTGGACTGGCTCGCTGACAGCCTGGGCTCCATGTCGCAGCTGCCCAGTGGTGTGCAGGACGTTGTGACCAGCCTGGGGGAGGTGCAGGCTGATGTACGGCACCTCACAGCAGCCGTCCACACCAACACAGCTGCCATCCGGGAAGAGGGGAGGCAGCGGCAGCGTGACCAGCGGCATAATGTCACCCGCCAGCTGAGAATGCAGGCCCAGACCAACCTCTATCTGAGCCGGATTGCCGTGGCCTTGGAGGGCATGCAGCCAACAGCTGCCAGGAGTGGCCCACCCGGGGATCAGCCTCCTCCAGATGCCCCCCCACCCCCACCCACTCCCGCCAGGCAGCTGAGGAGCCCGAGAGTGCCCACAAGGAGGAGCCCCCGTCATCCCAGATGAGGGTTTTTTTTGGGGTTAATTTTTTTTTTTTCTTGCTCAGGTTATGAGTTTATATTTTATTTTATTACTCATGTTATGAGATATTTATTGTATTTTTAACTGCACACGGTCAGGAGTGCAGGGGACAGTGTGAATGGTGTGTGAATGTGAGGGGGTGGCACTCCTGCCAGTAAGGGGTGTCACCCTCGGCCGTGGTGGAGAAGTTATCCCCACGGCTGTATGAATGACGTGTGAATGGTGTATGAATGGACAGCGACATCATTGGGGCCTTGACACTGGCGTTGCTGCTCCCAAGTCCTGCATGTTGGACTTGGGCTAATCCAATGCGATGTCGATGTGGTGTGTGTGATCTAGGGACATCAGTGGTGTGCATGCATGCATTGTCTGTGTGATTAATGTTTTGGTTTAGTGTCCAAAGATGCCTACGGCGAGGACCCTCCTGACTGCTCTTCCATCAGCAGACTGGGTCTACGAAGGTAGGGGAATACAATAGGGTCCCCCCGGACTTATCCAGGCATCGGAAACGGGACTTCAGGAGCCCAACTGTTTGCTCCACCACTGCACGGGTTTTGATGTGTGCTTTATTGTATTTTCTCTCTCCTCTGGTTTGGGGGTTCTGGAAAGGAGTCACCTGTAAGGGAAAAGACAGGAGGATGTTAGTCATGCATGTGCCACTTGTGATGTGTGCATCATGGGAGGGGATAGTCATGCCTGACTCCCATGTCACTCACCAATCAGCCAGCTGTTCCCATACATGTTCTGTTCAAATTCTGCTGGGATGGGGCTCTGACGGTATATGAAGCTGTCATGGCTGGACCCGGGGTGTTTGGCACGGACGTGCCATATGAGGCGTTGGGCATCGGCTATCACCTGTACGTTGATGGAGTGCCAATGCTTCCGATTGCGGTATATGTGCTCTGTAGCACTGGAGGGCTGAAGGGCCACATATGTGCAATCAATGGCCCCCACAGTGCGTGGGAATCTGGCAATGCTGTAGAAATCTGTCATTGCCTTCAGCCGCAGCTCCTCAGTGGTGGGTCTGATGAACTGGTTGGACATGCGTCTGAGGATTGCAGGGACAACCTGGTGCACACATCTGCTCATGGAGGACTGTGACATCCCAGCCACCACTCCACTTGTACGCTGGAATGATCCACTTGCAAGGAAATGGAGTGTTGCCAATACCTTCACCAGTGGCTGCACTGCTTGTGAGCGGTGTGACTTGCTGGTGATGTCATCCTGCAGGGTTGTGGTTAGTTCAAGTATTGCATCTGGGCTGAATCTGAAGAGGCGATACACCTCCTCATCCCCCATGCCAAAGAGGCTCATATGCGTGCGGTATATCCTCTCACGTGCCCGCCTCCTTCGTTCCGGGGGACCCAGTACTAGTGCTAGGACCGCGACTGCCCCTGGCATGTTGGCACACAGAGGTGTTGTCCTTGCACGTGTGGTTGTTCAGCTTGCTAGTTTCGTCGGTAACGCTGCTGCTGTAGCTGCTCTCCTGCTGACCTGTGGCCGTCTGGAGTAAAGAGAAAGCAGCTATTTGTAGAAATAACTTTGCGACGGACGGATGACATACGCGCGGCGCATGTACCCAGCGTATGGTGCTAATCCGTTCACGAATCGGGAAATCTCCCTCATTTGCATATTTGCAGGGGAATTCAATAGGAGCGACTGATGCGCCAAGCGAAATTATGCGCTGACGATACTCTGGCGTTAAGTTAAGCCGGTCGGGGAAAGCCCGTTTTCTGTCGCATCTAGTTTGGTGGGTACGGCCACATAGATACTACGGCGCATCTTCACAGTTACGCGACGCATATCGAAATACTCCAGCGCAAGTCTTGCTGAATCTGGCCCTAACTCTACTTACACAAACTTATATGACTAAACTAAAGCTAATTTTTTTTGTTTCTTTTTTTTTTATACACAAAACACAGAGACTAAACACACACTAAACTAAGCTACCTTAAAGAAATGTACACTTACACTAACTACACAGAAATCTATCTAACACTAAGCTACACTAACCTGGACAAAACAACACAAATCTGAGCTTTTAGAAAAGCTGTTGGGTCTTTTGCTTTGAAAAAAGCATTTGGTTTTAGAAGCAGGAAACTCAGAACTGAAAGCACTATAGGAAACACAATGCTAAGCTCTAAGATCGCAATACACAGGAAAAACTCACAGAAACACTCCACTCTCTCTAGCCACCTTGTGAATCTGCACTGAAATACTGCTGGGAGTGATCTTATATAATGGTCGTGCAGGCAGGTTCCTATTGGTTGCTATGGAGGTTGCTAACCTCTGACAACTGTGGTAGGAGAACTCTGATTGGCTCTGATGCAAAAGAAGGGCAGAGAAAGTATTCGCGAATATTCGTAGTACGAATATTCGCATTGCGAATATTCGGCAACATAAAAGGATCGCCTCAGCTACTCGGCCCAGGGTCTCTAATCATACCAGCAATGCTTTTAGACGTCAATGGAGATCACTAGGATGTGATCTGTTTTAAAAATAAATTTGAAAAAATACGAATATTCGCAATAGCGAATATTCACCGCGATATTCGAGTTATTCGCGAATACTCGAATATGCAATATTCGTAACGAATATTCGCAATGCGAATATTCTTGAGCAACACTACAATCCAAGGACCCAAAATTATTTAATTAAAGCTCTAAATTGTATCACAATGTAGACTGATAATAAATATCTTACAGTGTAACTTATATTACACAGACATTGAATATAAATTGTCAGTTTCTAGGACAAAGAAAGCAAGGTCATTTGTAAACACAGGCTTTTAGTACAATCCAGTGTTTTTGGAACTATATTGCTAGCTCCTGGGAATAAAACTGGATTTTTTGGCAGTTTGTCTATGTTTCCCCAAAAAAAAGGGCAGCTTTTAGTATATTAAGTTTGGAAATAGATTGTAAGCGGAAACTGTAATGTATTTGGCCAAACAGACCATTTTTATTGAAAGAAATGCAGCTTTTACTACAGTTTAAAAACAGATTGTCAACCTCTGAGATCTAAATGTGAAAACATTTCATCAAAGAATGTGTTCTCTTTCTGTAAAAAGTAGGATGTTATTGCATGTATTACTGTACCATGTCAACTGCCTGCTTAACATACACTATTCGATTCTACCCTCTCCATTTACAACATAGCAGATTTGTATATGGCGAAATGCCACTGAATTTACACAAAGGCGGATCTTTAATTAGGCAACTTAGGCGGTCGCCTAAGGCCTCACACTAACAGGGGCCTCGTGGCCACCTAACTTACCCAAGTTACCCAAGGCAACGTTAAGAGCGGGAGCGGGGCTGCCAGAATCCCTAACAACCATTTAATAACGGTGACACCACCCCTTTTGACGTCAATTACTCAGCAAGCCCTCAGTCAGTGATGTCACAAAGGGGGCGGGTTCACCAGGTGACATCACCGGGTGGCCCCTGCCCCTTTTTTTAAAGGCCAGGGTTGTGGGGAAGAGGCTCTTGTCCTTGAATTATTTTTCCCATCATGGGTGTGAGTGGGGCCCCATGTCAAGTTTTGCCTAAGGCCTGACAAAGCCTAGAGCCGCCTCTACATTTACATCCCTGCTGATGTTATGCTGACGAAGCTGAGGTCAGGAGGGATGCTAAGAATCTTGTGGAGGCCTGTCAAAGTAACAAAAAGTGTACATAGGATTCAAAAAGACAGTAATTTGTAGAATCTGTGACCTTAAACCTAACCTATGTTTTTTTCAATTCAGGGCAAATCAACGGGTTGCACTGGAAGATATCATATATAACAAAACGCGTCGGATAGAGCCATGCGATGTGACATCGTTAAATACCCAGACGTGTCTCTGGAAGTGTGGCTTGAAGAGTGTATATTTGACGGTGGTGTTCAACTTTAGAAACATGAAAGTGGTTGGCCATCCTTCAACAGCCATGGGGGGAGGGGGGCCTGGCGGTGCCCAATTTCTTGGCCGGCCAGTTGACGGTGGCACACCGTTGGCTCACTTCCCCTCCGGATGATGCGGCGGTGTCGCTGGAAGCTGCCTGCGTGGGCTCCTATGAAGCACTCTCCCGGTTAGTTTACAGGGGACCGAGGGCCCTGTACCCCTTAACGCCTTCCATGAGGTCAGTGATCAGAGCATGGGCTGTGGTGCAGGCGTTGAGACCCACCGACCGTGCCACCCTCTCCCCGCATGCGCCCCTATAGAGGAACCCCAACTTGATCCATTTTTTCGATTACCCAGACCCGGTGGTATGGACGGCCTATGGGATTAAGACCCTGAGTCACAGTGAACGGTGAACGGTACCATAAAGACATTTGACCACTTGAAAATGCAATATGACCTACCTAATACCCATATTTTCAGATACCTGCAATTGCGCCACGCATTTCAAGCCCAGTTTGGGGGGAACCCTTTGGTTCTGGAGTCTGGAGACTTGGAATCATTGGCCCGTAGTGAATCACTCCCCAAGGAGGTATCCAGTCTCTATAAAGACCTCTTTCCGGAGACTACTGGGTTACTGTCGCCTTGTAGGCAGGCTTGGGACTCGGTGACCTCGGGACTGGACAGGGACGACTGGGATGATGTCTGGGGGGCGGCTTTCCAGGCCCTCGTTTCCTCTAGAGACAGACTTATACACTATAAGTTTCTACATAGGGTGTACCTGACCCCTGCCAGACTGGCTAGGATGTTCAGGGGTCAGGGTTCGGCTTGATGGAGGTGCTCCATACCTACTGCCGATTTTATGCATGTATTCTGGGAATGCCCCCAGATTCAGACATACTGGCGGGAAGTGGTGGATTGCATCCGGTCGGTCACTACCATCTCGGTCCCCATGACTGTGGAGGTGTGTTTGTTATTGTTGGTTGAACCCCTAGCTATGACTAGGGCTATGAGGACTCTTTTTATTCTTGTACTCTTCTATGCCAAGAAAATAATTATTCTTTCTTGGAAAAGTCCCTCTGCCCCAACGGTGACAGCCTGGAAAGTATTAGTCAATAAAGCCATCCCATCCTACAAAGCCACATACTTGAGCAGAGGTGCATTGACCAAGTTCGATAAGGTCTGGGGGGGTTGGATGGCCTCTACGGATTCGGTATCAGACTAAGCTAATTTGATGGAGAAGTTTAGTATCTAGCGGCTGCAGTGGTCGGGGAATCCTGTAGGAGGGAATCGTAGACACATTTGCCCTATGCACGTGGGGGTAGCTGTTAAATTTTTTGGAGGAGCATGTGGTAATCTATTGCTATGGTTGGGTTTTTTGGGCAGGAACGGGACCGTACATCATTTGGTTTTGCACTGAAGCTGGGTGTGGGCAGAAGAGTCTTATGTATATTGTCTGGGGGGGATTGGTTGTGCTCTGACCCCATTTCGTCTCTGCTCATCCTAGTCCGTCCAGCGACTGTGGATGGTTTCTAATGCGAGCAATTCTGTCCCCCCATTCCTTCCCCTCCCCCCTCTTTTTTTTCTCTTTTCTTCCCCGTGTTTTGTCATGTTTTGGTTTTGTACACCGGTTTCTGTGTTTCAACCGGTCACTGTTGGTCACGTATGTGGCCTGTTATTGTATATGCGTTTTGAAAATTCAATAAAAACAATTTTACAAAAAAAAAGAAACATGAAAGTGCATTTATTGGTATTAATAAGTAATTGTATGGGATTTTACACTCTTTGTTTTTTTTTTTGTTTGTTTACAAACGGTTTATTGAAATATAAGTCTCAATACAAAATAACTGTACATTGGCAAGGGATACATACATGACAAAGGGTGCAGAGAATATCAGTATGATGTATAAGTAGCAGTAATATAAGAGGGATGAATACAAACATTGGGATGTAAGAATGAATCATTCATAAAACTTTATAGAGGCACAAAGACCTTATGGGTTTGTTCATTAATAAAAACATAATAACAGTGTCACATAGTAGATCATTGAACTAACAGAGAAAGATCCCAAGGTTTCCATTTTTTATTATATGTGTCCATAGTGTCGAATAATGTGTGATGGATATGTTCTGATAGCTTGATGGTAAGCATGCGATTCATAATTTGGGACCATGGCACTGTGGGGGAACGCCAGTTGAGAGCTATAGCCCAGTGTATTGAGCTGAACAATGTGTGTATAAGTCTGGTATGTGCTATAAGGATATCAGGAATAGGATAGAAAAGGAGGCACATTTTAGATGTGAGTTCAATTCTTCTGCCTATAATTTGTTCTATTTTGTTTTTGGCTTGTTGCCACGTAGTTTTAAGGTGTGTACATTCCCAGAATGTGTGCATAAGAGAACCCTGAGCTGGGCATCCTCTCAAGCATAGGGGGGAGATTGTTGGATAGAATGAGTTGAGTCTGTCCGGGGGGAGGTACCACCTATGTTGAAGTTTGATGGCGGATTCCCTGATGGAGGCTGTCTTGGTGCTTTTTTGTAAATTATTGATCATAATATCCCATTGATCTATAGAGAAGGTTTCATTCAAGTCTGATTCCCACTGGGACATTTGACGTGTTTTATCTGGTAAGTTGTGTTCAATTAGGTTTTTATAAATTCTGGATATTAAGCCCCTATCGCGAGGTGAAGTGAGACAGATTTGTTCAAATATCGTGAATGGGGATTGGAGTGTGAGTGAGAAGTATTTTTGGTAGAAAATCTTAATGTTGTTGTAGTCAGAGAGTTCAGTCTCTGTAAGTTTATATTCTGTTTGCAATTCTGTAAAAGTACAAAATGAATTATTTCTTGTGAGTGACTTTAGGTTAGATAGTTTGAGGAGTTGCCATATAGTATATTGATTTGAGTTTAGGTCAGGAGGGGAAAAAAGAGGGTCCCCTATGAAAGAAGCTAGGGGAGGAATTTCTGATGAGATGTTAAATTTATGCTTTTGTCTGTGCCATAATAGGAGATTTTGGTGTACTACTTTGTTAAGGTGGCCAATTCTTTGAGTTTTAATGGATTTGGACCAAGGGAGGCCCTGGAGGTGGTATGGTAGGACAGATTGTTCCTCAAATAATAGCCATGGTATATGGTTGGATGGTGCATACCATTGTGCGAGTTGTGTATATCTGGCTGAAAGATAATATAGCCATAGGTTAGGAATACTCATCCCTCCCTTCGATCGAGGTCTGAACATCAATGCATATCCCAATCTAGATTTTTTATATTGCCATATGAACTTGTTAATCTCTCTTTGTATAGAATCTAGGGTGTTTTTAGGTACCAGGAGAGGAAGGGCTCTAAAGAAAAATAATAGTTTTGGTAATATAACCATCTTTGTAGCAACTATCCTACCCATAAACGAAATATAGAGAGAAAGGAGTCACCGCTCCAGGTGGGATCACTAAATGGTTACAGGTGGTGCAGGATACCGAGGGTGCTGGCGGTGCACTAAGCAAAATGAAGACAAAGAAAAATGGATAGCTGCACTCCAAAACCTGATGGGTGGTCTTTTATTCAATAGACAGCATGTACAAAAGTGCGGCTATCCATTTTTCTTTGTCTTCATAAATGAAATATGGTATGTTGACCATGATTTGAGCAAGTCTCTGATGGTTTAGAATATTCTAGGGTAATTGGCGTGGTATAAGGTTCTGTAAGATGGGGTGATATGGATACCTAAATATCTGAAGGATGTTGAACACCACTGAAAAGGAAATTTCTCTTTTAATATAGTCAAATCAGGGGGACAGTTGATTGGAAGGGCTGAACATTTAGATACGTTTATACTTAACCCTGTTAGGTCATAAAATGTATCCAAAGTTTTGATAAGGTTTGGTAATGAAATTAAAGGTTCAGTGAGGAACAATAGGACGTTGTCGGCATAGAGACTTAATTTAAATTCTGTCGAACCTCTTGTGTACCCTTTGATATTAATATTGTTGCGGATGGCACGAGCAAGGGGCTCAATGGCTAGAGCAAATAGGAGAGGGGATAACGGGCAGCCCTATCTTGTGCCTTTGCTTAGTGGGAAAAACTCTGAATTGTGACCGGGGAGTTTGATTCGGGTGTGTGGATCATTGTATAGGGCTTTAAGCCCATGGAGAAACTCATTTTTAATGCCGTATCTGGGGAGGAGTGAGTCTAAGTAGGACCAGCTGACGCTATTGAAGGCCTTATGTATGTCTAGACTGAGTAGTAGTGTAGTTCTAGTGTGTAGGTTGGAGTCCTGGATGATATTTGTTGATAGTCTTATATTGTCTGTGATTTGTCTGTCTGGAATGAAACCTGATTGATCTGGGTGGATTAAGGGTGGGATAACTGAGGCTAATCTATCCGCTAACATCTTGCCAAAAATGTTTAGGTCATTATCTATGACCGAGATTGGGCGGAAGTTCTGAGGTGTGGAGTGGTCTTTATTTGGTTTGGGTAATAGGGACATATTAGCTAGGAGCATTTCGGATGGGAATTGGTTGCCTTGCAGGATATGGTTAAAAAGTTTAACAAGGTGGGGAATTAGAATTGAAGCAATTTTTTTGTAATATGAAGTTGAAAAGCCATCTGGGCCTGGGGCTGTGGAGGTCTTCAAAGAACGCACTATCCTATTTATTTCAGTTTCTGAACAAGGCGCATTTAAAGCCTCAATTTGTTGTGAAGAGAGAGTGGGTAGAGGAATTTCATCAAGCCATTGCGTCGAGGATAGTTTTGTGATGTTTTGAGGAGAAGATAGAAGTTTCTTATAAAAATTCAAAAAAAATCTCCATAACTCCCTTAGGATGTGAAATTAAGTTTCCTGCAGCATTTCTCAATTTATAAGTATGGGGAGGTTTCATGGATTGATTCAATTTCCTGGCAAACATTGTGGATGAGGAGTTACTGTATAATAAGAATCTAGCCTTGGACCATCTCAGAGCTTTTTCTGTATCAGAAGTTAGTAATGTGTCTAGGGCTGAACGTTTTTCTTGGATTTGTTTTAGTATGTCTCCGGAGGGGGAATGACTGTGTTTGTGGTATAATTTGTCCAGATCTCTAGTTAGTGTTTTTATGTCAGTCAGCTTAATTCTATTTTTAGTAGCTGCCATCTTGATTAGATGGCCTCTCATGACAGCCTTGTGGGCCATCCACCGTGATGTGGGAAGAATGTCTGGGGAAGAGTTAAGTGTAAAATACTCTTCCATGTCGGTCGTTAGTTGATGTAGATTCTAATGGTCTGTTAATAATGCATCGTTGATGCGCCATTTATGAGGTGTGTTAGCAAGACCTATTTTAGAAGTAGTAAATGATGTTATCTGATGATCAGACCAGGGACAAGAGTGAATGTCGGCTTTTGATGAGTTAGCCACTAAAATTGGGGTGCAAAAGATATAATCTAATCTGGCGGAGCAATCATGTGGGTGTGAGTAAAAAGTGTAATTTTTAATGCCTACGTTATGTGCTCTCCACGTGTCTATGAGTTGGTGATTATGTAATGTGCGGATTAATGTTTTAGGGAAGGCTTTGGATGAGGGTGCAACTCTACTTCTATCTAAGGTTGAATGTGCTGCTAAATTGAAGTCTCCGCCTACAATCAAATGGGGTGAGGAGTATTTATCTAATGTATCAAAGAAATGTGAGAAAAAGGATGCATGAGCTTCATTAGGTGCATATATAGAGGCTATTGTGACCTTACGTCCTCCTATGGAACCTTTGACAATCAGAAAGCGACTCTCTGGGTCTTTATAGACATTTTGGGTTTCGAACACTAAAGAATTTTTGATAAAAATAGCTGTTCCCCTTTTTTTGGAATCGAAAGTTGTATAGTAGAATTGTCTATATGCTTTGTCAAAAAACTTGGGGTGGTTGGAAGCAGCGAAGTGTGTTTCTTGCACTAATATTATGTCGGCCCCTAGTCTTTTATAATGGCGGAAAGCTTTTTTCCTTTTTTGGGGGGAATTTATGCCATTGGCATTATGGGAAATTACTTTAAGTCCCATTTAGAGTGTATAAATGAAAGCTTTGGTATGATAGATAGTAATGCCATTTATAAAATTTTTGGGTAATAAAAAAGAGAATGAAATATGTTGATAGTTCGGCAGCAAGCCGGGCACCCCAAATTGTAATAGTATTGTGTGTGAGCACCCAACTTGATGAAACATATGATAGTGATGTGTTGATCTTTAGCATGCCGTTTTTACCATACCGCTAACTTATTAATCTGTTATTTTTGTGAGACTTGAGTTCATTATAACATAATAAAGCAAACCGTAAGAATCTTATTTCAAAATGTATAGGGTAACTAAATATGTTACCTAGTTTGTTATAAAACTGAAAAAAGTGAATATAAAAAAACATGGGGTCAAGCTGAAAAAAACAGTTTGACTTAAAAACAATTATCTTTGGACATATATGTCCATAGCTCACTTCAGGAGTCTCGACAAATAGGACTAAGAGTAGGACCGAAAGCACTAGAGAATGTGCTGTGAGATCCATGTCTAGACTCCAAAAGTGAGAGTGGGGTCAATCAAGCGAAGGCGGAGAGACTAAGGGGCTGATTTACCAAGCCTGTGCGCCAAGACTCATGGTGCACAAGCAGGAGTAAACCTGTTTTTGACATTTACCAAAGAAACACGCTGCCAGTGCAGCGTGTTTCCTCATTTACTAAAGTGCCTAATGCGCCCAGAAGAGGGCGCACAGCACGCCAGTACAGAGCTGGCGTGCGGCATTTAGTAATGTAAACATCGGGGATTCGGGCGGGAGTTTATGAGGGGAGGGAGGGGGGTGATGCAGGGGAAGTGTAGTGACATGTGTTTCAACTTGTGTGGCGGGCCGATTTGAAAGGGAAAGTGACTTTTGGGACCCGATCCCCGTGCCCTTGCAAAGTACGCTAGAACCTCGGAAGGTTCACTTGCATACTGGGCATGCGCAGAGGGAAAAATCAGAGCTCACCGCGCGCCGCTTCAGTACGCCGGGAAATCCTTGGTAAATACCAGGCGGCGTAGCAGTGTTTGCACTGCCTGGAGCGGCGCACGGCAAGCTCCGAGCTGTTCTCGGGCTGCGCTGACACTGAAGGGGAACTCCGCGCCAAATTTCAAATGTGAAACCGGCGCGGCTTCCCCCCCAGGGGTACAATAGGCTCTCCGGCTTGGTCCGGAACGTGAGGGGTTAACCCACGCCAAAATCGGCGTGGGGTTCCCCCCCAGATCCGTACCAAGCCCTCATCCCAGGCATGCAGTCTGGCCGGACAGGAATGGGGGTGGGGACGAGCGAGCGGCCCCCCCCCTCCTGAGCCGTACCAGACCACATGCCCTCGACATGGGGGAGTGTGTGCTTTGGGGGAGGGGGGCGCTGCCCCCCCACCCCAAAGCACTCTTGTCCCCATGTCGATCGGGACAAGAGCCTCTTCCCGACAACCCTAGCCATTGGTTGTCGGGGTATGCGGGCGGGAGCCAATCAGAATCTGGGAGCCCCGTTTAATAAGGTGGCCCCCAGATTTCGGGCCCCCACCCTATGTGAATGAGTATGGGGTACATCGTACCCCTACCCATTCACCTGGTGAACGTTTTCACTTTTGAGGGTCTTCCGCCGCCCCCTTCAAATTCTTCTGCCTGGACGGGGGTCGTACATCCCATCCAGGACTTGGACGTGGCGGGCTTCTCGTCGCTGTCTTCTGCCGCTGCCCCCTTCACCACGAAGCTCCGTGCTTGTTTGATGAGGGCAGCGGGCTTCCGTCGTCTTCTCCGGGGCGAGGGTCGTACATCCCACCCCGGATTTCGTCGCCGGGTTCTGCCTGGCTCCTACTAGGGGCCAGGGCTTCTTTTGCCGTCTTCCGCCGGAGGGCGCCACTCTCCGGGCTTCTCGACGTTGTCTTCCGCCGCGGGGGCCAGGCCTTCTTCTTTGCCGCCCCCCTCGATTTTTTCGGCCTGGACGGGGGTCGTACATCCCATCCAGGACTTGGACGTGGCGGGCTTCTCGTCGCCGTCTTCTGCCGCTGCCCCCTTCACCACGAAGCTCCGTGCTTGTTTGATGAGGGCAGCGGGCTTCCGTCGTCTTCTCCGGGGCGAGGGTCGTACATCCCACCCCGGATTTCGTCGCCGTCTTCTGCCGCTGCCCCCTTCACCACGAAGCTCCGTGCTTGTTTGATGAGGGCAGCGGGCTTCCGTCGCAGTCTTCCGCCGCGGGGTGACACTCGCGGGCTTCTTCTTCCATTCGATGTTGACACGGCGAGGTCCGGCGCTGAAATGCCTTCTGAGCGGCGGGCAAGGACTTATATTGGCATTGGGCGTGGGCGTGGTTATGCCAACATGTGACCTTAACCCATGTGACAGTGATGTCACGTCACATCACTGTCACATGGGTTAAGGTCACATGTTGGCATAACCACGCCCACGCCCAATGCCAATATAAGTCCTTGCCCGCCGCTCAGAAGGCATTTCAGCGCCGGACCTCGCCGTGTCAACATCGAATGGAAGAAGAAGCCCGCGAGTGTCACCCCGCGGCGGAAGACTGCGACGGAAGCCCGCTGCCCTCATCAAACAAGCACGGAGCTTCGTGGTGAAGGGGGCAGCGGCAGAAGACGGCGACGAAATCCGGGGTGGGATGTACGACCCTCGCCCCGGAGAAGACGACGGAAGCCCGCTGCCCTCATCAAACAAGCACGGAGCTTCGTGGTGAAGGGGGCAGCGGCAGAAGACGGCGACGAGAAGCCCGCCACGTCCAAGTCCTGGATGGGATGTACGACCCCCGTCCAGGCCGAAAAAATCGAGGGGGGCGGCAAAGAAGAAGGCCTGGCCCCCGCGGCGGAAGACAACGTCGAGAAGCCCGGAGAGTGGCGCCCTCCGGCGGAAGACGGCGAAAGAAGCCCTGGCCTCGGGAGGAGCCAGGCAGAAGCGGAGGAGCCCGAGGTGGGGCGACACCCCCGTTGTTCTCCGCTGTTTTCGGCCGGCCCCCCCCGGATGTAAAAGAGCTTCATTTTGGGGTAGGGGGCACAGTCGAGCATGGCGGAGAGCATGGGTGGGTGTTTCCCCCCCCCGGCAGAAGACGGCTAGAAGACCGAGGAGTGGCGACGCCCCCGTTGTTCTCCGCCATTTCCGCCGGCCCCCCCCGGATGTAAAAGAGCTTGATTTGGGGTAGGGGGCCTGGCCGAACATGGCGGAGAGCATCGGTGGGTGTCTCTCTCCCCGGCGGAAGGCGGCGGCGAAGACCGGGGGGGGGGTAGGTGTACCCCCCCGGCGGAAGGCGAAGACCGAGGAGGGGTTTCGCCCCCCGTTGTTCTCCGCCATTTCCGCCGGCCCCCCCCGGATGTAAAAGAGCTTGATTTGGGGTAGGGGGCCTGGCCGAACATGGCCGAGAGCATCGGTGGGTGTCCCCCCCCCGGCGGAAGGCGGCGGCGAAGACCGGTGCGGGGCTGGAGCCCCCCCGGCAGAAAACGTCTGGAAGACCGAGGGGCTCCGCCCCCGTTGTTCTCTGCTTTTTTCGGCCGGCCCCCCCCGGATGTGAAAGAGCTTATTTTGGGGTGGGGGCCTGGCTGGACATGGCGGAGATCATCGGTGGGTGTCCCCCCCCGGCAGAAGACGGCGAAGCCCGGGGCCCAATGGGCTGGTGGTGGGGGGTCCCGGCAGAAGACCCCCGGAGCTGACTAATAAATTATTTTTTTCTGTGTGTTTTTTTTTTTGTTTACACTTTTCCACCCGGTGAATGGGTAGGGGTACGATGTACCCCATACTCATTCACATAGGGTGGGGGGCCAGAATCTGGGGGCCCCCTTAATATAGGGGGCTCTCAGATTCTGATAAGCCCCCCGCCCGCATACCCCGACAACCAACGGCCAGGGTTGTCGGGAAGAGGCTCTTGTCCCTTTCGACATGGGGACAAGAGTGCTTTGGGGTGGGGGGGCAGTGCCCCCCTCCCCCACAGCACACACTCCCCCATGTCGAGGGCATGTGGTCTGGTACGGCTCAGGAGGGGGGGGGGCGCTCGCTCGTCCCCACCCCCATTCCTGTCCGGCCAGACTGCGTGCCTGGGAGAAGGGTTTGGTCTGGATCTGAGGGGGAACCCCACGCCGTTTTTTGGCGTGGGTTTAACCCCTTATGTTCCAGATCAAATCTAAGAGCCTGTTGTGCACCAGAAGGGGGACCCCCACGCCGTTTTTTTTTGTAATTTGGGGTGGAGTTCCCCTTTATCCCGGTCCTGTCAGGGGGGGGGGGGGGAATGCCTGCTCGTCTGTCCCTACAATGTATGAACAGCGATCTGTCATTTCCCCTACACAGTCCCACCCCCTTTACAGTTAGAACACACCCAGGTAACATATTCAACCCCTTCCGCGCCCCTAGTGTTAACCCCTTCCCTGCCAGTGTCATTTTTATAGTAAGCAATGCATTGATATACCATTGCTCGCTACAAAAATGCCAAATCTCACAAAAATGTGTCCGCCACAATGTCGCATTAGACAGAAAAAACAATGATAGCCACCATTACTAGTAAAACAAAAAATTATTCCAAAAAAACCCATAAGACCAACCCCTACTTAGAACTTTTGCCCAAACCAATCAAACGCTTATTGTGATTTTTTGCAACCAAAAAGATGTCCAAGAATACTTATCGGCCTAAACTGAGGGCAAACATTTTTTGGAATATATTTTGGGGGAGATTTATTATAGCAAACCGTAAAAAAGATGTTTTTTTAGTTACCAAATTGTCGCTATATTTTTGGGTCAAGCAAAAATAAGAAAAAACGCAGAGGTGATCAAATACCACCAACAAAAAAAAAAAATTGAATTTTTAGGGGGGGGGGGGGAGGATGAGGACGCCCAATTTTTTTGGGGGCCACGTCGCACAACCACGCAATTGTCAGTCAAAATGACGCAGTGTTGAAATGCAAAAACTGGCCCCGTCAGTGACCAGTAATATGCTCTGGGGCTCAAGTGGTTACAAATTAAGAATACACTAAAGTTAGCCCAATTTATGGCCATAATGTGAAAGATGATGTTACACCGAGTAAATAGATACCCAACATGTTACACTTTAATATTGCACACACTCATGGAATGGCGCCAAAATTCAGTACTTGAAAATACCCATAGGCAACGCTTTTTTATGTGTTTCAGGTTACCAGTTTTGATTTACAGAGGAGGTCTAGTGCTAAAAGTATTGCTCTCGCTCTAACGTACGCTATGATACCTCACATGTGGGGTTTGAACGGGGGTTCAATATGTGGGCGGGGCTTACACATTTAAGGCCCGCCCCCATATATGGAAACATTCTTCAAACCACACATGTGAGGTATCATAGCGTGCGTAACAGCAAGAGGAATATTTATAGCACTAGACCTCATCTGTAAATCTAAACTGGTAACCGGAAACAATAAAAATGCTGCTTGTTCGCTTCTGACTGTGAGCTACTAGGGACAGGGGCGTTTAAATTATTACTATTTAGGTTTGTTACGTAAAAATTCTATAAGACCTCCCGTTCAGCTTGTAAAGCATCACTTCATGGGGACCAATAAAAAATTTAACACCTCTAATGCTTTCATCCGCCATTGCAGATTTGATTCTGGTACTGCATTTCGAGTGAACTGGGCATGCTCGAACACTTAGTAAAAAAAAGCTGGATGTTTGATCCTGAAAATGACTTGCATCTTTCTGAGCATGCTCAGAAAGCTCTTTTTTTGGCTTAGTAATTTAAGGACATCCTTAACAGGTGTAAGCAGTTCCAAGTGCACACAAACTAGAGGCTGACATTTCTTCATGTGTTTCCAATTGGTTCATTAGCACACATGTTATAAAAAGCGTGGATACTGCATGTGTCAGCTGCCCCTCAGAGGGGGCAGATTTGCTGGCTGGAAGGAATGGCGGAGTGAAACAGAGATGTTTTGGAGCAAGTTTTGTATTTTTTGATGTTTTCTCTGCTACATAATTTTGCTAAATGTTTCTCAAGATGTTAATGACTAATGTTTTAATCCTGTGGGTCTATCCTGTTATTTAAAAGCATGATTTATTTTCCAATGACTGTGAAATAAACGTTGGTCTTTTTTGTTTTTAGGTGTTTTTATATATTTTTGGTGTGTTTATTTGTAATTTTTTTTTTGCTTTCCTTGTTTTGTGGACCAATAAAATTACTTTCAAATTTTGAAGTTTGTTTTGTGATATTTTTTTCATGCTATGGATTTCAACCGCTGCAGCTGAAATAGTTTGGGCCTAAACCATCAAGTGTGATTTGTCTCTAAGCTCTTTCCTGGTGTGTATGCATGAAATGTTTAGTCACCAGAAAAGGAAGGACAAAGCGGTAAGTATTGTTTCCTAGAACTGATGTCCAGACTGACTTTTTAAAGCACATGTGCAAGATGTAGGAAAAGCTGCAAACAGGGCCTGTTGGAGGGGGGGGGGGGGGGGTGGTGTTTTTTTTTTGGACAGGCTTGAAGTGCTGATTTACAGCGCTGTGCTTGAAACTAGCACAAGACAATCCTATTCTAATTGTGGGTTGTTTGAGGGAAGCCAATTGAGTGTTAGAACCCCTGCTAGTGTTTTTAGGTTGGGCTTTGTGTCCCTTTTCCTAAAATTGGCTTCACTTCCTGTCACACAGCTGAACAGGAAGTGAGGTTAAAACCCTACCAATGGTCTTTTCTTCGGGGCACAGGTCAATCTAACTAGTGTCACCATTAAGCAAATTGCACTGCAGTGTACACCCCAAATGATTAGTTACTTTGGGGTTTAGTAAAGGCAAAGCCGCTCTGCAGTAGAAGCGTAGGCAATGAAAATCAGAAGGGAAGCACTGATGGTTTTTACTTCCAATCCCGCCAAGTTTTGAGTTTTCTTCCTTGCTTGTCCACTTGTAGTGCAAAGTGGATTTGCCTTTAGTAAATGGACCCCAAAGTCCAAGATTCCTACTAATTTGGGGTGTACACAGCAAAATGCCATTTCCAAAATGGGAAACTATTTATATTGATCTGTGTGTCCCCAACAAAACATTACTCAGGTGTTTCCCTCACTTCCTGTTTGGCTGTGTGGCAGGAAGTGAATGAATTAAGTAGAAAGTGACAACATTTGTGAGGTGTCTTTACCCTATCAGGGGTGCAGGCATCCCCAAAACAAACAAGAAAATAGTTGATTTAACATTGGGTGGTGTTTGTGGGGGTCCCTAACACACATTCATACATATTAGCAACGCTGGATCGTGGCCTATTGGCATGGTTATATTTTCTTAAGCCTCTCAATAAAATGATCTGAAATTTGGGGTTAAACTGGAACAATAATCATCACTTTTATTTTTTGGATTTCTTTCATTTTGGATAGAGTTGGTGGGGGGGGGGGGGGGTTAGAAGCTCTGTCAGTTTATTTTGTATTATCCCTGTCCGTTTGGGGAGATTGGCCTTCACTTCCTGCCCCATAGCCAAACAGGAAGTGATCGAAAAAGTAGGCAAATTAAGGGCCCCCCCAAGTCCCCCCCCACAGAACTTGTGTGTGTCCCCTGAAAATTCCTGGGTGGGTCATAAAAAAACAGGGTGTGGCCTTGACAGGAAGGGTGGGTCATTTTTCTATTAGGGGGGTGCCAAAATTTGGTCAGGCCTAGGGAAGCACAAAACCTAAATCTCCTACTGCACATTAGGGCTTATTTAGACAGGATCCAATTTACAGCATGTTTTTAGATTGTGGGAGGAAACCCGCACAGGGAGAACATGCAAACTCCAGGCAGATAGTGTCACGGGCGGGATTCGAACCAGCAACCCTTTTGCTGCTAGGTGAACATGCTACACACTACGCTACTGTGCTGAACGAACATGATTGCAGCTGAAAGCATGAGATGTTTTTTTTTTTACCAATTCCATGATTTCCAGCCTGGAGGACAGATGTGGGGTCTAATTGACCCCGCCTTTCTCTATAAAGAGGACCTGTCACACACTAGTCCTATTACAAGGGATGTTTACATTCCTTGTAATAGGAAGAAAAGTGAAAAATAATACAAACAAAGGGACAAACAAGTGCAAAAATTAAAATATTAAGTAAAAAAATAAAATAACAAAGGAATTTAAATGCTCCTGTCCCTAGTAGCTCGCACTCAGAAGCGAACACGCATGCAAGTCCCACCCACATATGTAAACATCCTTCAAACCCCACATGTGAGGTATCATAGCGTGCGTTAGAGCGAGAGCAATAATGTTAGCACTAGACCTCCTCTGTAACTCAAAAGTGGTAACCTGAGAAAAAAAGTCAAGCGTTGCCTATGGAGATTTTTAATAACGAAGTTTAGCGCCATTCCATGAGTGTGCGCAATATGAAAGCGTGACAAGTTAGGTATCTATTTACTCGGGGGAACATCATCTTTTACCTTATCCCTAAAAATTGGCCTAGCTTTACTGCTTTCTTATTTTGTCATTCATGAAACAGGTTTTTTTTTGGAAAGCCAAAAAAAAAAAAAAACGTTAGAAAATTTTTGGCACAAATACTGTTGGAAATGTGTCCGAAAAAATGGCCGCCACTTTATTCCCTAGGGTGTTTGTTAATAAAATATATATAATGTTTGGGGGTCCTGAGTAAGTTTCAAGGAAGAAAATATAATTGTTACATGAAGGAGAGAAGTGCCAGAATAGGCGCGGTATGGAAGTGGTTAAAGTGCACCAATAAAAGTGAAAAATTCCTTGAAATTTCGTACCATGGGGGGGGGGGAGGCAATTAGGGGCGCCATCAGGAATTATGGGGCCCCTTACACAGCTTCAGGCATGGGCCCCCTGGAGCAGAGAATAGGGGGGGGGGTGCCGCCTGATATTAAGAAGGGGGGGGGGGCTGCCGCAATTTGATAAGCGGGGGGTTCCTTTACTAAAAAATACATATAGAAAAATATATATTAAAAAGGGTGGTAGCCATCCGGGGGCCCTGGGGACCACTGGGCCCTTTAATAAAAAGAAACTTCTGGGCTCTTTAATGAAAAATAAATTACAATATCTACATATATAAAATAATAAAAAAGGGGGTTGCCTTGGGAGCTCTGGGCCCTTTAATAAAAAATAACTACCAAAAATCTAAAAAAAAAATAACATTGGGATGGGAGCTGTGGTGGCTCAACGTGAATGGCACTGCGCTGACAAGCCGTTCACCTCTGCAGCCAAGGGTTCGGATCCCGGTCTCGGCTACATATGAATTGAGTTTGGTGGTGTCAGCCCAGCTCCCGGTGGGTGTGCTATGCAAGGTACGCCTGTGCTTAGTATGCCCACCCCCCCCCCCCCCACAAAAAAAACACCACACTTGCACACACTTTGGCCATGAGGTCTCCTAAAATAAAGGGAGGTGAAGGACCTACAGGGCTGGCTGGGTGGGCTACACTCCTTCATAGGGGGAGTCCCTCTGTCCCATTGGGCTCCCAAGTGTAGCAGGTGGGGTGAGGCCCCCCTCACACCCACCATTGCCACCGGGGGCATGGAGAAGGATGGCGATTGCAAGTCCAGCTCCTCTCTCTCGACTTCACGCACAAAATACACTTTAAAAAAGAAATTAAAGTAAAAAGTAACAAACCTGGGGAAAATGTTTATAACATTTTTAGAAGCAAAAAGGGGCCCTCTGGGAGCTTTCAAAATTATATTATATATATATATGTTTAAAAAATAACCAAAAAATATATCATATGTTTTTTTTTTTTATTTTTTTGTAAAGGTGGGGGGTTGTCATCTGGAGCCCTGGGGATCTCCGGGCCACTGGGGACCTCCAGACCCCTAAACCAAAACATTGGCCCTTTAATAACAAAAAATTTGGGGGGTTGCCGCCCTGGGGACCTCCAGACTGCTAAAAAATATTAAATTCCAAAAATTGGCCCTTTAATAAAAAATCCTACAAAAACCAACTAACAAATATATATACAAAAAAAAAAAGAGGGGGGTTACCATCTGGGGCGCTGGGGGGCCTCCAGGCATCTGGGCACCTCCGGACCCCCGGGCCCCTTACAGGTGTACAGGGCCGCCATCATGAATTTTGGGGCCCCTTACACAGCTTCAGGCATGGGCCCCCTGGAGCAGAGAACCGGGGGGGGGTGCTGCCGCATGAAATTGAGAAGCGGGGGGGGGGTGGTGCCACAAATTGAGGAGCGGAGGGGCCCTTTACAATAATTTTGACAGAAATAAGAAATAAAGAAAAATATATATAAAAAAGGGGGTAGCCATCCGGGGCCCTGGGGACCTCTGTGCTCTTTATAAAATAAAAATAAAAAAGAGAGAAAATACATATATATATATTTTTTAAATATAACATTTATCGAAAAAAAGTAAAAAAACAAGGGGGTAGCCTTCCAGGGCCCTGGGGACCTCTGGGCCCTTTCCTTATTTTATTTTAAAAAAAGGGCTTGCCATCTGGGGCCCTTAGTGGCCTCCGGGCCCCTGGGGACCTTCGGAGCCCTTAAACAAAAAAAAAAAAAAAAAATTGTTTTTTTTGTTTTAGGGTGGTTCCCATCCGGGCCCCTGGGGGCCCCTGGGGACCCCCGGGCGGTGTAATGCCTGTACCCCCCTAATGGCGGCCCTGCAGGTGTACTGCCTGTACCCCCCTGATGGCGGCCCTGGGTGTAATGTCAGCATGTGAAAAATGACATTCTGAAGGAAAAAAGCCATTTAAAACTGACTCGCGGCTATAATGAATTGTCAGCTCTTGGAATTTGCAGGAGAATTCATTCATTAAAAACACCAAAAAAAAAGCGTGGGGGTCCCCCCAAATTCAATAACCAGACCCTTTAGGTCTGGTATGGATATTAAGGGGAACCCCGCCATCAATTTAAAAAAAAAATGACGTGGGGTTCCCCCCAAATATCCATAACCAGACCCTTCAGGTCTGGTGTGGAATTTAAGGGGAACTCCACTCCAAATTAAAAAAAAAATGGCGTGGAGTCCCCCCTAAAATCCACACCAGACCCCTTATCCGAGCACGTTGACCTGGCCGGCCGCAGAAAAGAGGGGGGGACAGAGCGCGGCCCCCCCCCCCTCCTGAACCGCACCAGGCCACATGCCCTCAACATTGGGAGGGTGTTTTGGGGTGCCCCCCAAAACACCTTGTCCCCATGTTGATGAGGACAAGGGTCTCTTCCCCACAACCCTTGCCCGGTGGTTGTGGGGGTCTGCGGGCAGGAGGCTTATCGAAATCTGGAAGACCCCTTTAACAAAGGGGCCCCCCAGATCCCGGCCCCCCCCTGTGTGAAATGGTAATGGGGTACCTTGTACCTCTACCATTTCACGAGAAAAAAAAAGTGTCAGTGTAAAAAAAGACAAGAGCCGGTTTTTGACAAGTCCTTTATTATCTTCTTTCTTCTTTCCTTCGGGTTTCTTCTTCCTCCTCCTTCTTCTTCCTCTGCTTCTGTCTTGGGTCTTCTATTCCCGCATCTTGCCCGGCGTGTTCTTCCATCTTCTGTTCCTCCCGCTGTCCTTCTCGTCCGCATCTTCTTCTCCTTCTTCTTCTTTGCCGGAGGCGCCGCTTCCAATTGAAATCCCCGCTGTCTGCCGGACCACGCCCCCCCCTCTGACGCCTCGGGCAAGCTCTTAGGAGTGTGCTGCCAGTGCGTCAGAGGGGGGCGTGGTCACATGTCAGAGGGCGGCCAATTCAATTTGAAGCTCGTGCGCGGCTTTTTCTTTGCCAGAGTCGCCGCTTCCAATTGAATTGCCCGCTTTCTGGAACATGTGACCACGCCCCCCTCTGACGCACAGGCACCACACGGGGACTTTCCTAAGAGCTTGCCCGTGGCGTCAGAGGGGGGGCGTGGTCCGGCAGACAGCGGGGATTTCAATTGGAAGCGGCGCCTCCGGCGAAGAAGAACAAGAAGAAGATGCGGACGAGAAGGACAGCGGGAGGAAAAGAAGATGGAAGAACACGCCGGGCAAGATGCGGGAATAGAAGACCCAAGACAGAAGCAGAGGAAGAAGAAGGAGGAGGAAGAAGAAACCCGAAGGAAAGAAGAAAGAAGATAATAAAGGACTTGTCAAAAACCGGCTCTTGTCTTTTTTAACCCCTTACATTTTTTTTACTCGTGAAATGGTAGAGGTACAAGGTACCCCATTACCATTTCACACAGGGGGGGGGCCGGGATCTGGGGGACCCCTTTGTTAAAGGGGTCTTCCAGATTTCGATAAGCCTCCTGCCCGCAGACCCCCACAACCACCGGGCAAGGGTTGTGGGGAAGAGACCCTTGTCCTCATCAACATGGGGACAAGGTGTTTTGGGGGGCACCCCAAAACACCCTCCCAATGTTGAGGGCATGTGGCCTGGTGCGGTTCAGGAGAGGGGGGGGGCCGCGCTCTGTCCCCCCCTCTTTTCTGCGGCCGGCCAGGTCAACGTGCTCGGATAAGGGGTCTGGTGTGGATTTTAGGGGGGACTCCACGCCATTTTTTTTTTTTTTTGGGGTGGAGTTCCCCTTAAATTCCACACCAGACCTGAAGGGTCTGGTTATGGATATTTGGGGGGAACCCCACGTCATTTTTTTTAAAAATTGACGGCGGGGTTCCCCTTAATATCCATACCAGACCTAAAGGGTCTGGTTATTGAATTTGGGGGGACCCCCACGTCATTTGAATAATTATTTTAAAATTCGTACCATGGGGGGGGGGGGAATGTCAGCAGGTGAATAAAATGCACTTTTCCTGCGGTTAGAAATATGTCTTTGCACAAAATGACATTCTGAAAAAAAAAAAAAAAAAAAAAAGCCATTTAAAACTGACTCGCGGCAATAATGAATTGTCAGCTCTTGGAATTTGCAGGAGAATTCATTCATTAAAAAAAGGGAAAAAAAAAGCGTGGGGGTCCCCCCAAATTCAATAACCAGACCCTTTAGGTCTGGTATGGATATTAAGGGGAACCCCGCCGTCAATTTATTAAAAAAATGACGTGGGGTTCCCCCCAAATATCCATAACCAGACCCTTCGGGTCTGGTGTGGAATTTAAGGGGAACTCCACCCCAAATGTAAAAAATAAATGGCGTGGAGTCCCCCCTAAAATCCACACCAGACCCCTTATCCGAGCACGTTGACCTGGCCGGCCGCAGAAAAGAGGGGGGGACAGAGCGCGGCCCCCCCCCTCTCCTGAACCGCACCAGGCCACATGCCCTCAACATTGGGAGGGTGTTTTGGGGTGCCCCCCAAAACACCTTGTCCCCATGTTGATGAGGACAAGGGTCTCTTCCCCACAACCCTTGCCCGGTGGTTGTGGGGGTCTGCGGGCAGGAGGCTTATCGAAATCTGGAAGACCCCTTTAACAAAGGGGCCCCCCAGATCCCGGCCCCCCCCCCTGTGTGAAATGGTAATGGGGTACCTTGTACCTCTACCATTTCACGAGTAAAAAAAATGTAAAGGGTTAAAAAAGACAAGAGCCGGTTTTTGACAAGTCCTTTATTATCTTCTTTCTTCTTTCCTTCGGGTTTCTTCTTCCTCCATCTTCTTCTTCCTCTGCTTCTGTCTTGGGTCTTCTATTCCCGCATCTTGCCCGGCGTGTTCTTCTATCTTCTTCTCCTTCCGCTGTCCTTCTCGTCCGCATCTTCTTCTTGTTCTTCTTCGCCGGAGCGGCCGCTTCCAATTGAAATCCCCGCTGTCTTCCGGACCACGCCCCCCCCTCTGACGCCACGGGCAAGCTCTTAGGAAAGTCCCCGTGTGGTGCCTGTGCGTCAGAGGGGGGCGTGGTCACATGTTCCAGAAAGCGGGCAATTCAATTGGAAGCGGCGACTCTGGCAAAGAAAAAGCCGCGCACGAGCTTCAAATTGAATTGGCCGCCCTCTGACATGTGACCACGCCCCCCTCTGACGCACTGGCAGCACACTCCTAAGAGCTTGCCCGTGGCGTCAGAGGGGGGGGGGGCGTGGTCCGGCAGACAGCGGGGATTTCAATTGGAAGCGGCCGCTCCGGCGAAGAAGAAGAAGAAGGAGAAGATGCGGACGAGAAGGACAGCGGGAGGAACAGAAGATGGAAGAACACGCCGGGCAAGATGCGGGAATAGAAGACCCAAGACAGAAGCAGAGGAAGAAGAAGGAGGAGGAAGAAGAAACCCGAAGAAAAGAAGAAAGAAGATAATAAAGGACTTGTCAAAAACCGGCTCTTGTCTTTTTTAACCCTTTACATTTTTTTTCTCGTGAAATGGTAGAGGTACAAGGTACCCCATTACCATTTCACACAGGGGGGGGGCGGGATCTGGGGGGCCCCTTTGTTAAAGGGGTCTTCCAGATTTCGATAAGCCTCCCGCCCGCAGACCCCCACAACCACCGGGCAAGGGTTGTGGGGAAGAGACCCTTGTCCTCATCAACATGGGGACAAGGTGTTTTGGGGGGCACCCCAAAACACCCTCCCAATGTTGAGGGCATGTGGCCTGGTGCGGTTCAGGAGAGGGGGGGGGCCGCGCTCTGTCCCCCCCTCTTTTCTGCGGCCGGCCAGGTCAACGTGCTCGGATAAGAGGTCTGGTGTGGATTTTAGGGGGGACTCCACGCCATTTTTTTTTTAATTTGGAGTGGAGTTCCCCTTAAATTCCACACCAGACCCGAAGGGTCTGGTTATGGATATTTGGGGGGAACCCCACGTCATTTTTTTTTTTAAATTGATGGCGGGGTTCCCCTTAATATCCATACCAGACCTAAAGGGTCTGGTTATTGAATTTGGGGGGACCCCCACGCTTTTTTTTCCTTTTTTTAATGAATGAATTCTCCTGCAATTGCCGGGAGCCGACAATTCATTATAGCCGCGAGTCAGTTTTAAATGGCTTTTTTCCTTTGAAAAATGACATTTTGTGCAGAGACAGTTCTAACCACGGGAAACATGCGCTTTTTCACATGCTGACATTAGAGCCCCCCATGGTACGAAATTTAAAGGAAAATTACACTTTTATTATTGCACTTTTAGCATTATTAAAATCACTGCTCCCGAAAAAACGGCCGTTTTAAAAAATAAAAAAAGCATTGGTACATGTCCCCTGGGGCAGGACTGAGGTCCCCAAACACTTTTTAGGACAAAACTTGCAGATTAGCCATTAAAATTCACTATTACGATTTCCCCCCATAGACTTATACAGGGAGTTCGGCAGCGGCTTTACTTATCAATCACATCGCGCTGCTGCTGCCGCCGGTTCATGCGCCTAATTAGGGCTTCATCCAGCGCACTAATTAAGGCATGTACCGGCGCAGCGCAGATTCATTAGTAAATCAGCCCCTAAGCAACTCTCCATTTTTTTTATCTATATTATTTTTTCCCCCTCCTGTAAACTGGGAGGGAAAGGGAAAAAAAACACATGAAAAGAAAAAAAAAAAATCTGTGTGCATGCGTTATAAGAAAACAAAGAACATGGAACACGCCACAAGATGTAATGAGTGCAAACTTGTGTCATGGAGGGAAAAGGCTTCTATACTTTGGTGTGATTTACCTGTATACACCGATCACACGGGAGAGGAAATAAAAAAATAAAAAATAAAATAAAATAAATAATAATAAAAAAAAACAAAAAATAGATAAATAATAATACGGGTCAAAGGTATAATCAAATCAAACAAGGGCGAAGTTTAAATTTAGCATGATAAGTTTTCCATGGTTTAGAAGGTCCCATAGATAAACTAAGTAGTCGGAGCTAGTTTGTGGTGTATATCCTTGATTTGCGAGTCGCACAGATGAAGTAATTGTTCTGAAGTTTGATGAGAGCGATTATTCTGGGTAGGTATATGAACGGGAAGAGCTAGTCTTGCTGCCCATCAGTAGCATATATCAAGGGAAAGCAGAACATTCAATTAAAGTAGTAAAAATAGGTGAGAAAAAATAAATAAATTGGGAGAACTTTGAAGCCTCTAACCTGTGCTAATAGATTGCATTTGAATAAAAAGGGGCCTAAAGGGGAACAAAACCTCCTCTCGTGGTTCCATAAAACACGAAGAAGAAAACAGAAACAAGGAAAGCAAATTTGTTACAAGCGACTTTCAAGGGTTAGCGAATCGCATGGGAGGTCTCATTCTTCTTTGATCACGTCTTGAAGAGGGTGTGGCCCAAATAGGTGATAAGTGTGGAGTAGAAGGTGGTCTTGGGTTTACTTCTGGATCCAACAAACCGAATTTGATCAGAAGCTCTTTGCCCTCCACGACATTTATAACAGAATATGAGGTGCCGTTATGAGGAACAATTAGTCTAAAGGGAAATCCCCACTTGTATCTGATGCGGGCAGATTGTAAGATTGATGTTACTTCCTTCATCTTGCGCCTTCTTTCAAGGGTGGCCTGTGAGATGTCGGGGTATATTTGAATCCTTGTTCCCTCGAACTCCAAGTTGTGCGAGTTTCTGGCGGCCCTTAAAATATTCTCCTTTGTGACAAAGTCCTTCATGCAAAGGACAATGTCGCGAGGTGGCTTGTCTGCAGGAGGCTTGGGTCGTAGAGCCCTGTGAATTCTATCACAAGTGAAGGACTGTGATGGGGTGTCCGGAAGGAGCAACTGAAAAAGCTTTATTGTTGCAGGAATTAAATCTGTCACAGACTCTGGGACTCCGCGGATTCTTAAGTTGTTTCTGCGATTTCTGTTGTCCAAATCTTCCACTTGTGTTTGGAGATAGAAATAGTTTTCAGCTAGTAGCTCAAAGTCTTTTCTTAGATCATTATGTGCTAATGACAACTCATCATGCTTTGTCTCTAACAAATCTGTGTGCCCTCCCAGGGATGCTATTTCCTGCTGTAGTGTGCTAGTGGAAGCCTTCAGTTCTGAATGGAATTTGTTTGCCAGCCTGTCATACATTATAGAGAGACTGGAATCTAGCTCGGCTTTGGTGAAGGGAACTCACTTACTTGTTTGGATGAGGCTGTTCCCTGAGAAGCATGTGAAGTTGCCGGAGAGGCCTGTGGAGAGTGACGGGCGTTATCCTGAGACATCTTGCCTTTCGCTTTGGGTAGAATGTAGAATGTTAGTTGGAGAGTATTTTGATCGGCGACCGCGGGTCCTGTAGTTTCCAGGCATGCACAAGTTTAACTTGCAGGGGTGAGGGTGGTTATTTGGCGGTTGAACTGAATTTTAGCCCTGCAGATTAGCTATGTTATTCTTTGATCGGTGGAGCTGTTACAGAGAGTTGCCGTCTTGCATCACGCCTCGCATGCGCCCCCACTTCTTTGAGAGTGTGTCATTTATCTCATCCCGACAACTTTGTCCCCGGTGAATAACTCGTAATCATATCTTTGGGGGTTTACGAGCAGCCCAGACAAGAGGCCGTGGGGGGACTCAATTCGCAGAGCGCCACCTCCCATCTGGTTCCCACTGCTGCATTCAGATCCCCTTTGTACTGTCCCCTCCGTCAGTGGAAGCTGCCTTAGGTGGAAGAGATAGCCTTATAGGTTTGGGTCGTTTAAATTGTATTGCAGTGGGCAGATTGATTGCAGAGGGGAGAGGTAGGTGTCTGTAACACTGAAGCTAGGAGCAGCAAGGTGACCGCCCTGTAATATGAAATGATCTGGGCAGCAATCACCATCTATTCCCCATATAGGGAGGAAACCCACCTCAATCATCCAGCAGGGAAACAGGTTCTGTATCAGGCTGCAGGGGGATAAAAGCGATTTTACACTCTTTGGAGCACTTGTTCACATTTCTTCTTTTAACATGCCTGCAAGCATTGAGCGAATATTCTCCCTCCAGGGTGCCCAGATACTGAGGAAGAGTAAGAGACCTGGTGTAACAACTGAAACATCCACAATATGTGACTTCTCTAAAATTTAAGACATATATATCTGGTAAGACGCTTGACGTGTTTGTCTGTTGGTAGAGACAGTCTTTGAATGGGATTCACTAAACAACATCTTTCAATCACTTATGTTCTGTTATTTCACAGACTTTGTTGCACTGAATGTTTATTCACTCGAGCATGCACATGTTTAAATTGGTTTAATAACAATCTTTGCTTATGTTACCTTTAAATTTATAGTAGCGCAGAACTTTGATCCATTCAGGTTTTCTTCAATCTACCATCACTCTCCAGCAGTATTTACTCCCCTCTGCTTCACCCCCTCCTCACCTTACCACATTTACTGCTCTGTTTGGCTACCAGCAGCATTGATTACCCCCATCAACACTGCCAGTTCTGACAGAGGAATCTCTCCTGCCAAGCAATTATATGCTATAGCAGATGCTAGTGATAATCGCTAGTGTGTCCAGCAGTCTGGTTGTACCCAAATTTATCGATCAATCAACTTGGTACTTTCAGCTTGCCCACACACAGTTTTAATCTTGACTGGTTCCTACTGAACCATTCTAACTATCTATGGCCGGCCTTAGTTTTTTAAGCACTTTCAGCTGCTTATTTATCATTTATTGAGAATACAGCATCTTTAGCTTTTCATTTTTGCCTATATTCCAGTTTAGGCTGGTGCAGTGATCATTCTCACAGGTTTACTGTTTAAGGGTGACTCCAATGGAGTCACTTTTGCATGCAGGGACCTGCTTTGTGTCATCCTACACTGTGTGCATCCAAAGAAACACACATCCATAGAAAGGCAATGCACTCTTCTGCCCCTCCCATCTTCTTCAAGCTAACAGACTAGCTTGAGACTGCACTGTTCAATTTGAACTCTTTTTCTGTGAAAAGCCAGCAGTGTTGAAAATTGTTGAAAGGTGTATACTGCAATTGCTGGGGTAAGAATTTTAACAAATAGTTTACTGATGAATCTTTATTGAATTGTGCTCAATATGTTAAAGCGGAGTTCCACCCACTTTTGAGAGGTGGTCTTAAATGAAAGACCACCACTCCACCCTTCGTTTTTGGATATTGAATTTTTTTCCCCCAATACCTTATTTTTGAAGTACAAGTGTACTTATGATTTAGCCGGGCCACCACCCAGGACATCACATTCTCCTCTTCGGCAAGCTCCCTGGTTGTCTTCTGGAACCTGTGTGTGTCCCAGACAAGCTGGCCACTCACAAAGCACTGCGGAACGCACCCATGCACAGTCAGAAATCACTGAAGGTTTCCCTAAGTTGGAATGGCGGCCCCTGCACCCGATCTAAACGACGGATTGGCCTCGGATGGCTGACATCGCGGGCTCCGTTGACAGGTAAATGTCCTTATTAAAAGTCAGCAGCTACAGTGTTTGTAGCTGCTGACTTTACAAAAAATAAAAAATTGTGTGTGGAACACCACTTTAAAAAGGTTTTATTGTTACTTTAAATGATACATTCCACAGGGCTATGGACTCTTCTAATTGCACACTATTGCAGATTATATACTGATCCAGTGTTATTATATGAGGTGGATAAAATGCTTCTTCATTTGCTCCCAGTAGCTGAATAAAGTGCTGTAAAAGCATAAGATAAATGTGAGTATATTGCTGGGAAGGGGTATACTTGTTTTCTCCTGCCCAAGTTAGATTTCAACTCTGCATTTAATAATTGTGACACAGATACACATTTGTAAGCCACTCCAGGGATTGGGGTTTAAATGAGAACAAGCTCAGTGTTTTTTTGTGCAGTAAATGGTAACCATGTTCCATGATAAAAAATATTACAGCCAACCCTATTTTAACCCCTTAACGCCCGCCGCACGCCTATGTACGTCCACAGAATGGCACGTACAGGCAGATGGGCATATATTTACGTCCCTGCCTTCTAGCGGGTCGGGGGTCCGATCAGGACCCCCTCCGCTGCGTGCGGCAGGCGGATTACCTTGGGGAGCAATCCGACTCGAGGGGGCGGCTGTTCGTTTCTGTCCGCCCCCTCGTGATCGCTCCCAGCCAATCCCGTGCGCCGCCGCTGTGTCACTTCCTCTGCCTGTAAAATGTAAACATAGGCAGAGGAAGTGATGCAGCTCTCATCTCGGTGGTATTTTCAAACCGCCAAGATGAGAGAAGAGTCACAGTAAGTCTGCACCAACACTACACTGACACCAGTACACATAGGCACAATTATCACCTTGCGATCACCCCCTCACCCCCTGTCACACTGTCACTGAATGCAGTGATCATATATGTACTGATCACTGCATTTAGTGTCAGTGTGACAGTTAGTGTGACAGGCAGTTAGTGTTAGGTCCAGGGTAGCCCCGTACCCCCTAATAAAGTTTTAACCCCTTGATCACCGCCCTAGTTAACCCTTTCACTCCCTATTGCCAGTGTCACTAAGCGATTATTTTTCTGATCCCTGTATCAGTGTCGCTGTTGCCGCTAGGTAGCTATTTTTTTTATTACGATTTTTTTTTTTTTTTACTAAAGACATGTGGCTGAATACATTTTGGCCTAAATGTTTGACTAAAATTTAGTTTATTCAATTTTTCTTATAACAAAAAGTAAAAAATATTGTTTTTTCAAAAATGTCGCTCTATTTTTGTTTATAGCGCAAACAATAAAAATTGCAGAGACAATAAAATACCATCAAAAGAAAGCCCTATTTGTGGGAAGGAAAGGACGCAAATTTTGTTTGGGAGCCACGTCGCACGACCTCGCAATTGTCTGTTAAAGCGACGCAGTGCCGAATTGTAAAAACGCCTCTGGGCCTTTAGCAGCATATTGGTCCGGGGCTTAAGTGGTTAATATGCTTGTTTATACATAACTTCACCAATGGCTTGTGGTAGATGAAGACAGTGTTAAGTGTATGTAATCTAAGGTCTATAAATACACAGAATAAGTTTCCTGCTGTACATGTCATAATCTACTATTATGCGGAGACAAGCTATTGCTCTGCTCTTTACAATGACCACTTTGAAAATGTCATGTTTACTGTTTCCAGGTTTTAGTAAGAAAAAGAAAAAGTCTGCAGGCATAATAAGATCTATCTTTGGATCACTCTCCCTGAAGTAAGAAAGTATTTATATATACAGTATATAAAGTATAAAGTGTGATAAATGTAAGTCCATTCTTCCGCTCACATATAAGACGCTAAATATAAGACCTTTATGGTTAAGCGTCCAGTGGCATGAAATGTGTCAGTAGGCTTCCCTGGGGTTTTCTGTGATGTTGTCCAATATATGATGATTTTAAATGCTTCAATAAAGAAGACGGTTTTTATGTGACATTGGTATACACTCAACTGATTTTTCCTCTTTGTTTGCACTTGAGTCACATGCTGGATCTGCACCCACTGTGGATTTGGACAGAAAAGGTGGATCTACCTGGAGCAGTACTTATTTTTTGCAACTATAAGACCTTCATAATCTTTGGTCTGTCTAAAAACATTTTCTGCTTATTCCCATGAACGATATACATTTCTTACAGATGTATATATGATGTACTAATTCAATGTAAATGTATTAACTATAAATATAGAAAGAGAAATATACAGTATGTTGCTTTTGCAAAATGTAACTTTTTGATTTGTACTGTGCAAAACAAGCAAATTTTATTCAAATGGTTCTGTTTATAACATAGCTGTGGCTGAATGGTATAGGCAAGCACTTAACCAGAGGATCTGAGGAGACATGTTATTACTCTAGAGCAGGGATCTTCAAACTACGGCCCTCCAGCTGTGGTTGAACTACACTTCCCATGAGGCATGGTAAAAATCTGACATTCACAGACATGACTAGGCATGATGGGAAATTATAGTTCCTGAACAACTGGTGAGCAATAGTTTGAAGACCCCCTGCTCTAGAGTCTAAACAGAAAAAAAGAACTAATTGCTGGATAGTTGCTATGGGTTTCTGAACATTTTCACCTTTAATCAATATCAAGAAATAGCCTAGCCAGCTTTCATTGCATTTATTTTCTGAAATGTGCAACAGGTATAATGTAACGTAGATTTATCATAATTGTTATACTTCTTGTTAGCCAATAATTTACCTGAAAAAAACTTCAGTAATTCAGTTTGAAAACCATTAGATTATTTAATCATTTATCCTGTATACAGATTGGCTTGTAGCTTAAAAAAGCTTTTAATTTATCTTTGAAAAACCTACAGTATACAAAATGGTTTATCACTTCAGGTACAGGATGGGATTATAGAAAACCAAACTATCTTGTTTAAAAAAAAATGTAAAATAGCATCATGAGAATAAATTGCATTGCATTGTTATTCTAAATAGTCTTCACTAGAGTCCTCAGAATGTGTCTTTAAATTATTATTATTATTATACATTTTTTTTAAAGCTACCTCCTTCAGACCCAACCTAAATATCAAACAAAATACATGCTGGTATCTCCATAGCATCAACACCAGCTTGATACAAACCTCTCAAGAAATGGGTGCTTAATAATGTTGGATTCAGTTAGCAGTCCCCCTCTCCATTCCAGACCATCAGCCTTGGTACTGGTACTGATGGAAATCAGGCTCCTATACATATACAAAGAAGAAAGTTTAGGTCATTTGCATTTTTGTGCAAACTGAAGTGTTGCTAAACCCAAGAATAAAAATGAAAGCTTTTGCAGCTTACCAGTCATTATATGTGGTGGATGTATTATACACTGCTCAAAAAAATTAAAGGAACACTTTGAAAACATATCAGATCTCAACGGGCAAAAATCTCATGCTGGATATCTATACTGATATTGACTGGGTAATGTTTTAGGAATGGAAGGATAGCAAATATTTTAATGGAAATTCAAATTATCCACCTACAGAGGGCTGAATACAAAGACACCCCGAAAATCAAAGTGAAAAAATTATGCAGCAAGCTAGTCCATTTTGCTGAAATATCATTGCAACAACTCAAAATGGACCTCAGGAGTTTGTATGGCCCCCAAGTGCTTGTATGCATGCCTGACAACATCAGGGCATGCTCCTAATGAGACGAAGGATGGTTTCCTATGGTATATCCTCCCAGATCTGGACCAGAGCACCACTGGGCTCCTGAACAGACTGAGGTGCAACCTGGTGGTCCCAGAGGTGTTCTTTTGGATTTAGGTCAGGTGAGCGTGGGGGCTATTCAGTGGTGTCAATTTCTTCATCCTCCAGGAACTGGCTGCATGCTCTTGCCACATGAGGCCGGGCCTTGTCGTGCCCAAGGGGGAACCCAGGACCCACTGCACCAGCGTAGGGTCTAAAAATGGGCCCAAGAATTTCATCCCAATATCTAATGGCAGTTAGAGTGCCATTGTGTAGCCTGTAGAGGTCTGTGCATCCCTCATGGATATGCCTCCCCAGACTATCACTGAACCACCACCAAACCGGTCATGCTGAAGGATGTTACAGGTGGCATAAAGTTCTCCGCGACTTCTCCAGACCCTTTCACTTCTGTCACATATGCTCAGGGTGAACCTGCTCTCATCTGTGAAAAGCATGGGGCACCAGTGGTGGACCTGCCAGTTCTGGAGTCTGATGGAAAATGCCAATCGAGCGCCACAGTGTCAGGCAGTGAGCACAGAGCACACCAGAGGACGTTGGGCCCTCAGGCCACCCCCATGAAGTCAGTTTCTGATTGCTTGGTCAGAGACATTCACATCAGTGGCCTGCTGGAGGTCATTTTGTAGGGCTCTAAGGAGCAGATTCCGATCCTGCTGATGGGTAAGGACCTTCGACAGCTCTGTCCAGCTCTCCTAGACTAACTGCCTGTCTCCTGGAATCTCCTCCATGTTCTTGAGACTGTGCTGTAAGACACGGCAAACCTTCTGGCAATGACACGTATTGATGTGTCATCCTGGAAAAGTTGGACTGCCTGTGCAACCTTTATAGGGTCCAAGTATCGCCTTGTGCTACCAGTAGCCAAATGCAAAACTAGTGAAAAACAGTCAGAAAAGATGAGTAGGGGAAAAAAATGTCAGACACCTCCAACTGAAAAAACATTCCTGTTTTTGAGGTTGTCTCATTCTTGCCCATCTAGTGCGCCTGTTGTTAATTTCAATTAACAGCAAAGCAGCTGAAACTGATGAACAACCCCCTCTGTATACACCCCTCCCCCTCTGCTACGTAACTGATCAGATCAATATCCAAGGAGTTCTGATTCAAAAGTGTTCCTTTAATTTTTTTGAGCAGAGTATTTATTGTTATAGGATTTTTGTTTTCTTTATTTTCACTAATGATCCTGCCAGTAATATATATGACAACATTCACTCACAGTACTGCATCTATGCATTGTTGTCATCCTAGAACAGTCATGGCGAACCTTGGCAATCCAGATGTTTTAGAACTATATTTTCCATGATATTCCACTACACTGCAGGGTACATGAGCATCATGGGAAATGCAGTTCCAAAACATCTGGGGTGCCAAGATTCGCCATCACTGTCCTAGAACATAACACCTCCCCCTCTCCTCATCCTCATAACAAATGAGAAAGGGTTTTGTAGTCCCTAGAGAAAGTTGGGAAAGAGGATAACTGATAACAATGCAATTCACAAGATTTCTGGCAGGATAAACAGACATTTTTTTGTACTTAGAAAACAAATATTACAAAATGCTTTCAATATTTTACAGGCTAAATGGGAGAAAATAAGAGAAATTAATTGTTAGGCCTTGTACACACGATCAGTCCAAACTGATGAAAACGGACTGAAGTTCAGTTTCATCGGTTCACAGACTGATGGTCTGATGTGACGTAAAACACAAAAACGTGCAGAAAAAAAATGAAGTTCAATGCTTCCAAGCATGCGTCAACTTGATTCTGAACATGCGCGGGTTTTGAACCGATGCTTTGGCGTACTAACCATCGGTTTTGACCGATCGGTAGGTGTCCATCGGTCCGTTTTTAAAGCAAGTTCTAAATTTTTGGACTGAAGGACAACAGACTGATGGGGCGTACACACGGTTGGTTTGGACCGATGAAACTGAACTTCAGTCCGTTTTCATCGGTTTGGACTGATCATGTGTTAGGCCGCGTACACACGACTAAACAAATCCAATGAAAACGATCGGACAGACCGTTTTCATCGGATATGTCTGCTGGGCTATTTTGGTTTGATCAGTGTACACACGAATAAACCAAAATCGCCGCAGACAGACAGCGCGGTGACATTGACACCGCCACGTCACCACTCCAGGAAGTAAAATATTTCCACGCATGCGTCGAATCCATTCGGCGCATGCAGGAGATTTTTGTCCGCTGGTTAGGCATACTAACCAGCGGACATGTCGGATGGACGGGTTTCCAGCAGACAAGTTTTAAAGCATGCTGGAAAAATCTGTCTGCTCGCCCATACACACGATCGGATTTGTCTGCTGAAACGGTCCGTCGGACCGGTTTCAGCAGATAAATTTGATCGTGTGTACGAGGCCTTAGGGTTTACATACACTTTCTCCCATCCAATTTTTTTCCCATTTTTCTTTTGCTTTTGTTTTTGTAGTCATATACAGTTTCTGTAAAACTGTGAGAGTTTAATCATGAAATAAGGATTAGCACAAGGTGTCACAGTAAAGCATCCAAAAAAATGAATTTAACAGGTCTACAATAAAGCATATCCAAAATAGGCACCTACCACATCTTCAAATGCATTTCCTCTCACAGTTAAAAACACAATGCAAGCAGTACCATCCAGTGGGTATGACTAAGGAGAGTATGGTGTATAAAGTAGGAAGAAAATGTGAATGGAAGGGAAGAAAAAAACATGGATAGGAATAAAGATGTAAGGAAATTTTGCTCTCAATTCCCTGCTACGGCTATATCATATCAAATATATCACTATGGAGTATTCTCCTAGCCAGAGATAGACATTAGGGATTGGCAGTCAGTGGAGAAAGTAAAATTGGTCCAGTAAAACTATTGCGAATCTGTATTTCCAGATTTGTAAATGCAGCCATCAATTATTTCATATGTGTTTCATTAATCCCAACCCAGTTTTTAAATTACAGCCATTGCAGCAATTTTACTGGAGAATGCCTAAAAACTAAAAATGTAAAATATACAAATATTTATCAACTAAGCAGCTGTGATGTAGGTATAAAATCACTATAGATTGGGGTTCCTACCCTCAAGATAAATACAAGAAAAACAATTGTGAAAATTCTGTATATTTAATTGGTGTTATTTGTTGGAAAAAAAGCATTAAACAAATTAAAACTGCATTTTTATTAATCTGCCTATTATAAAAAATATATATATATTTATTACAGGTTCTCATAAGTCACCATCAATTTACACATAGCGCTTTACTATATATATATATATATATATCTATATATATAGATCTATATATATAGATCTATATATATAGATCTATATATATAGATATATATATATATATATATATATATATATATATATATATATTGTATGTTCACAGGAGTCCCTGCCTTTAACCACTTGCCTACCGCCATATTGTAAACTGAAACTGACGGCGGTGGGCACCCTTCCTCCCTCCGGGCGGATTTCACATGACATCTTTGTGTTTCCAACATTCTGGCACATTACTGTGGACCAGATGCGTGTGCCTGGCAGCCATGATGGCTGCTGGGCACCCACGATTTCTCATCACAAAGAAGGGATGTGGATCTGTGTGTGGATCTGGGGAGAGGAGAACTGATCGTATGTTCCTTGTATATAGGAATAACGATCGGTCTCCTCCTCTCATCAGTTCCCTTCCCCCACAGTTAGAATTACTCCCTAGGACACACAATTAACCCATTGATCCGCCCTAGTGTTAACCCCTTCCCTGCCAGTCACATTTATACAGTAATCAATGCACTTTTATAGCACTGATCGCTTTTTAAATGTGTATGGTCTCAAAATAGTGTCAAAAGTGTCTGATATGTCCGCCGAAATGTCACAGTCACAATACAAATCTTAGATCACCGCCATTAGTAGTAAAAAAATAATAACAATAAAAATGACATAAATCTATCCCCTATTTTGTAGACACTATACATTTTGCACAAACCAATCAATATACGCTTATTGCGATTTTGTAGAAGAATGCATATCGGCCTAAACTGAGGAAAAAAAATGTTTAAAAAAATTGGGATATTTATTGTATCAAAAAGTAAAACATATTGGGCCAGATTCAGGTAGAGTTAGGCTGGAGTATCAGTGATACTCCAGCCTAACTGTCACTTTAAGCCGGCGTTTTTGTTTTCTGTAACCAGAAAACAAGAAACGCCGGGTTGGAGTTCCGATGCGAGCGGTGTAATTGAATTTCGCCATCGCATCGCAACTTTAATTTAAAAATGGCGCCGGGGGCGTTCCCGCTGATTAACGCCGAAAAAATATGTTAATCAGCGGGAATCGGCAATTCACGATCGTATTCGGGCGCGACTCAGTGACTTTCCGACGTTTCCGTAAGCGATACGCGGCGTAAAGATAAAGCAGCCCCCTAGTGGAGTATCCTATGTTAAGTATAGCCGTCGTCATCGCGTCGGAAAAAAAAAAATCGCGTCGCTTGCATAAAACGTCCATGAATGGGGATTTGACGTCATTGACGTTCACTGACAGAATTTGGAGCATGCGCACTGGGATGCATTGACAGTCGACGCATGCGCAGCATGTTCGCCGCGGGATCGCGCTTAGTTTAAATAATACACGCCCCGTACCCGCCCAATTTGAATTCTGCCGGCTCATTTGCGATACGCTGCCGCAACTTTAGGAGCAAGTGCTTCATGAATAACAGCACTTGCTCCTAAAATTTCTCCAGAGTAACGTAAATGAGAAGCGTTACTCCAGCTTAAAGATGCTCTCATCTACCTGAATCTGGCCCATTGTGTTTTTTTCAAAATTGTCGCTCTTTTTTTGTTTCTAGTGCAAAAAAATAAAAAAGCAGAGGTGATCAAATACCACCAAAAGACAGCTCTATTTGTGGGGGAAAAATGATCAACATTTTATTTGGGTACAACTTTGCATGACCGCACAATTCTCATTCAAGGTGTGACAGTGCTGAAAGCTGAAAATTGGCCTGGCCAGGAAGGGGGTAAAAATGCCCTGTATTGAAGTAGTTAAGGATCTTACAATCTAAGGTCCCTAACTCACATTCATACATGCTAGGGCTAACCCAGATAGCAAGTAATTGTGCTGCAAGTATAAAAATGACTTGCTAAGCTCTTGCTAGACTTGTCAGGCTTCACAAGTTTGTTGCACAGTTGCAGCAAGTCTGCATTGCATGACTCCAGATCAACTTTCTTTGAAAACATTCAGCAAGTCTACTACAAGTTCTGGTTCAGTTATGTTGTGTAATAGTCACCCACCACAGGCCACTGTGGCTGAATTATCATCATCGTTCCCTGCAGTGTGAAAGGTTTTTCTTTAATTGGTGCTGGGGTGTGGCGTGCAGAGAGGTGAGTGGTATCCATGAGATCTTATATGGAGTTCAGAGAGGTAGAAATCAAGGAGTGACTGACACTAATATCCCATTGGTGGAGCACAATTTGGAATGTTCTTATTTTTCCTTGTTTATATGCTAGCAGCTCACCTTAAACAAAGACCACAACTGGTCTTAGATGTGTATTTAGGAGAGAAGAGTGGAATGTAATTGTCCATAAAGGATCCATATATTAAAGCCTTGTCAGACCAGCTGTGAAATTCAAAGCAGACAAGGAGAGGAGAGTGGAATGTGAACTGTCATTAAGGATTTGTATACCAAAGCGTCACTAGACCTGTTGTAGTCTTTGTTTAAGGTGAACTGCTGGGGCAAACTCCTGTGGATGCCTGGATGGGGGGGAACAATTGTGTTCGCAAATTTCAAGAACTGTTTTTAAGCATGTGATCTTAACATCTCATCACGTTTTGATGCACATGCACTTTATTATTTGGTACTTATTTTATTGTTTTTTTTTTATGTAAACTCAGGTGAATACCTGCTTTTGATTCAAGAACTGTTATTACTGTTTCACATAGTATTGCATATTATTATATTTTTGTTTTGTGCTTTTTTTTTTATATTGTATAATTTGTATTGTTTTTGAGAATGTTCATATTATAAATGTTCTTTTTTTTATGTTTTGTTAAATGTTCACTCCAATAAAAAAAATAAAAAATAAGATGTAATCCAGTGTTATGTATTGATTTTATTCAAGTATTTAAACAAAATGTTTTTTTTTTTAAAAGATCTGTTTTATTTTAATGCACTATTCAGTGAACTGAGGTATTTTTTTAGGGAAATTGTAAAATATAGGCCAAAAAAAGCTATACTAAAAATATTTCAATGAGAACTTTTTTTTTTTACTTCAGACACTTTTTTCTGACAATTCACCTCTTTTCACTTATTAGTAAATAGACCCGATAAAACAGACACTTGGACAAACAACAAAGAAAAACTAGTGCCAAAGATATTAATGCAAGATTGAGGGATTAAATAGGAATGCTGCTCACCAACATAGGTGTCTGTAGCCTATAGCATTAGGGTGAGCACCTCAAAGATCAAACAAACATGCGTGTTTATATGTGTATGTTTGATATATATATATATATATATATATATTACATACAGACACACACACTTTTTATGGTGGAGCCGGTACAGTGAAAGAGAAGTACGAAAGCACTTCATGAATGGTAGAACTGGTCAGAGGGAGATATTTCCCATTTCCCTGCCTGCACACAGAGCAATAATGCTAATGTGCTCGGGCTGATTAGGGTGTACCCAGGCATACCCCCTGCACATGCCTATGATCACCAGTTCATTTTGCAATCCCAAGAAAAATCCAACAAAGTGATAATAATAATCTTGGATTTTTCCTAGGATTGCAAAAGGGACTGCAAATATTTTGAACACATATGCATTTTTGATGCATGCACTTTACTAATGAATTTTTTCTTGCACAATGCACTTTTTATTCACTGTGTCAACACACCATTTTTTCTTTTTCAATTTTTTAAACAGCATTTGCACTTAAAGCGGTTGTAAAGGAATTATTTTTTTTAAATAACAAACATGTTATACTTGCCTCCACTGTGCAGTTAGTTTTGCACAGAGTGGCCCCGATCCACGTCTTCTGGGGTCCCTTGGTGGCCGTCTCTGGTCCTCCCCGCAATTACTGACCACAGCAATGCGAGAGCACGCATGGTGGTGAGTAATTGCGGGCGCAATCCCGTGATACAGCGAGCGGCCAACAACATCAGATGTTTTTTCACCTAAATGTATAGATTGCATTAAGGTGAAAAATGTTTTTCATTTACAACTCCATTAAATTGTTTTCATAGAATTTTTTTTTTTGTATGATAAATTAATTATTTTATGCAATGGATTGAATGCATTTACCATGTGTACAGTAAGGATTAGGTTAATAGCAGTGGGTTAGAAATGGAATTTCCGCGCCAAAAAATTCTAATAAAATATACTCAAAATCAAGTAGTTGAAAAGCTGCTTGCCCTAGATCAAGGATCTCCAAACTACGGCCCTCCAGCTGTTTCGGAACTACATTTCCCATGAGGCATTGTAAAATTCTGACATTCACAGACATGACTAAGCATGATGGGAATTGTAGTTCCTGAACAACTGGAGGGCCATAGTTTGGAGATCCCTGCCCTAGATAAAGGGAGTATATAACTCCTATTACATATATGGTGGATAGGATAGGGGGCGCTAAAAATACATTTTAAAAAGTGCCAGTGCAAAATTTAAATTGGTGGGTGTAAATACATGAATAAGATGATATTTACAAAACAGTAATTGACATGAAATCAAAATATAAAATAAATGCATCCAGTGAAAACTAGATTCCTTAATAAATAAATATTAGTGCAATGTCCCAAAGAATATCTTGCGACAATCTAGTGGATAAAGGTCCAGTGGAAAGTGACTAATCCACAAGGGATAGTGCAAAGTGAAACAAAATAAAAAATTATATGAAAAAGTTCAACATATCATAAGTCCGAATGACTCTGATGCCACTGGAAATGAAGTGAGAGAACTTTGGATACGATGAGTGTCTCTGTGTAATCCTCCACCATAGAAACGATCGACACCTCAAACGTGCTGGGTAGATCAAAGGCTTACCAGAAAAGCTGGACCTCTTTCCTAAAAAAGAAGGTCTGATGCACATATGCAGGATAATGCCTGCATGCATATATTGTGTCTCAGAGGATGGACAAGAACACCTTAGATTCTCCAGGATTTAAAGATAGGACATGTAATGAAAAACAAAGGCACCATAGTGCAACCGGTTTTAATATAAAAAGTAAATAAAAACATGGGCCGAGTAGCCGCTTACATTAAAATGTGCCTATCCTGGCACTGGGTCTGCAGGCTTGTCAGTTACACGGGTACCTCCACCTCCGCGTCGGCGCCCCTCGCACGTGTTGTACTGTCACTCTAGTTCCTGCTTCCACAGCGTCAGATGGTACAAAACCGCGTGACCAGGCTGCGCCGCCGATGTATGTTTCGTTATTAGAATGTCTTCAGGGGGGCGCCAGGATAGGCACTTTTTAATGTAAGCGGCTTATCGGCCCATGTTTTTATTTACTTTTTATATTAAAACCGGTTGCACTATGGAGGCTTTGTTTTTCATTACATGTCCTGTGAAAATTATATTTGGTGTTATTTTGAGGAGCACTATACTTCAGAATGAAAAGGGGCGCGTGACCATTGTAATGCCACCTAAACACATACACAACTAAATGATGTAATATATCCATACCTGTAGAGAAACGTATATTTGACAATTATAACTTTCTGCTGATCTTATTGCTTCATAGCCTTCTTTGATGGCAAAATGTAGAAGCAAATTGTCAGAATGTTTATCATTTTCTTCTATGGGATTACTAGGCAGGATCACAGCTGTGTTAAAAATGTTAATTTTCTCTAATACATCTGATCTTGTAATGAAAGACTGATAGCAATACTGTATGCTAGTTCAAATTATTATACATGTGCTATATTCTATAGATGTGCACGATGAAAAAATGTTTTGCCATTCCTTCCCATTTAATTTCAGATTCATTAGTTATGCTAATCATTTTGTTTTTTCATATTCATAATGTTAGAATGATTTGTTTTTAGAATTTGTTACATATATTCAGAATATCTTACATATATTCGGATTTGTTTTGCATATTCATCGCTTCAAATTGATTTTTATTTCAAAAGTTATTTTGGAACATTGGCTATATTGTGCAAAAATGTGTAGAGAAAAACAGGGACGGCCGCACTCCAAAAAAATGGTTCCTTTTAATAAAACTGGTCACAACATGAACATATCACAGCAAAAAATCAAGAGAAAAGCTGACGCGTTTCACACTATCATACAGTGCTTATTCATTGCATACTATTGCAGTGCCTGCACCCAGGCGTTTGGACTCCACCTTGCAGTTCCCCTTGGACCTCTGAGCGGTAAACTTTTTTTTTCTCATTGGCTATATTGTTTTGACATGGTAATCCGTGATTTTGGGAGATTACGTATGCACTCAATTTGGGTTGGATGGAGGCAGATCCATTAGAATCTCTGAATCATAAGAGAACGGATAGAAGAAAATTATTTTTGAATTAATTTTTATGTTTTGATTCAGGGATTCTGATGGATCCACCTGTATCCAACCCAAACACAGTAGAAATTATTATCTTATTTCACTTATACTTTATTGTATTACTGCAATAGGTTTCTATTTCATATGTAGTGCATTTTATATAATAATTACAAATATTAATGAAAAGCAAAAATAAAATGGATCCAATTAAATTTGGATCATTCCTTATGTTGTTATTTTGGATGCTTTAAGCATTGACAAAAGGTCCCTTTGCTTTGTGTCATCGGAATGAAACAAATTAATGCATTGTTTCATTATAATTTATTTTGGATATGTTCACATTTGGTACTATTGTGATTCAGAGATCCAGATACATTTGAATCTCCGAATAAGGAAAAATATGTCCATATTTTGATTAATAATGAAAATCACACATGTCTATTATGATCTACTTAAAACTATTCGTCCTAAAAGTGTAATTTGTTGCTGCTTATGAATCTTTAAAGTGATTCTAAAGTATTAATATTTTGAAAATAATAAACATGTAATACTTACTTGCTCTGTGCAATTGTATTGCACAGATCAGCTCTGAACCTCCTCTTCTGGGGGCCCTGCTGGCATGCCTGGCTCCTCCCTGGCTCAATCAAGAGTCTATTGAAGCTGATCACAGAAGATTTTTTCAGAGTAATACAGAGAATGCATTAAGAAAAAAAAAACCTTTACAACCACTGTAAATGTGGCGCCTTTAGTTTTTTTTTTGTTTTTTTACTTTTTTCACTTGGTGATTCCTAGTAAAAAAATGTATGTCTTATGCCACGTACACATGATTGGACATTTAGACATCAAAACCGTGGAATGTTTTTCTGACGGAAGTTCGCTCAAACTTGTCTTGCATACACATGAACACACAAATGTTGTTGGAAATTGCGAACGTCAAGAATGTGGTGACGTACAACACTATGACAACAAGCTCACATCGAAAAAAAATGTTGTCAGAAATTCTGACCATGTGTACACGGCATTAGGCTCCATGTACACTGCTGTTGGTAATAGGACGTTTAGGAGCAGTTGGGCATTTTTTTAGCTGCCTCTAAACTCTCCTCTATGTTATCTTATCAGTACATGTACACGGTTGTTTATAGTGATTTCCAGGCAGTTGAGTTTAGAAGTATTTTTTGGAAAGCAAAAAAATGCATTCAGGACGGATGTTCAGAGGCATTTGAAATGCCAAATGCCTGTAACAGCTTGTAAACGCGCGTTTACAGGCGTTTTTAATGGTGATACATTTTTGATCATTTGAAAAAAATAATAATAATAATAATTAAAGACCCTCCTTAACGCAAACTTGGCTAAGCACGGCTAAACATGGCATGTAAACACGGCAAAACTGATGTTTTTTAAATGTCGTTTACTGTCTGTCAAATTTAATTGCTATGGGGAGGCTGTAAAATGTCCCGTGTACATTAAGCAGTAGGGTGTCTCCACTCTGGATGGAGGAGCAACAGAGACATCTTTGGACAGCAACATTGTTAATCTGCGGAGAGAGTAGTGTTAGATGCACTAGGATATGTAGATAGACTTGAATAATGAAATAAAGCCAAACTTCCTCTAACACTTTTTAAGAAGTTAAAATAACAGTATTTTCCTTTTGAGATAAAGCTTTTAACTAAATAAATAAAAGCTGACCATTGTAGGCACTAGGGATGAGCCCGATGTTTGAGTCGAACGTATATTTTAAAAATTGTATTTTTTCTGGGAGCAGCGATTTAATAATACATAATATAAATATTCCTTTAAATATCGTGCCGGGGGGGGGGGTAGTCTATAGTATGCCTGTAAAGTGGCATATTTTTCCCGTGTTTAGAACAGTCTCACAATAAAATGACATTTCTAAAGGAAGAAAAGTAATTTAAAACTGATCGTGGCTGTAATGAATTGTCGGTTATCGACAATACAGATAAAAGTCATTGAAAAAAAACAGTATTGGTTCCCCCCATTCCATTACCAGGCCCTTTGGGTCTGGAATGAATATTGAGGAGAACCCTGAATCAAAATGATTTTTTTTTTGCGTGGGGCCCCCCCAAAATCCATATCAAGCCCTTCAGATCTAGTATAGCTATTACGGGGAACCCTGTGCCCAATTAAAAAAGAATGTTGTAGGGGTCTCCCCAAAATCCATACCAGACCCTTATCCGAGCACACAACCTGGCATGCTGCAGGAAAAGAGGGATGGACAGGAGAGCGCCCCCCTCCTGAACTGTACCAGGCCACATGCCCTCAACATGGGGGGATGGGTGCTTTGGGGCAGGGGGGCTCTGCGCCCCCACCCCAAAGCACCTTGCCCCCATGTTGATGGGGACAAGGGCCTAATCCCCACAACCCTTGCCCAGTGGTTGTGGGGGTCTGTTCATGTTTTGGGTTACGGAGGAGGTCTAGGGATAGAATTATTGCTCTCTCTCTATTTTTACAATGTTCTCTAAAAAAAAAAAATGTCACTTTTTTTTTTTTTTTTTCTTTTTTTCTTTTTTTTTTTTTTTTTTTTCTTTTTCTTTTTTCTTTTTTCTTTTTCTTCTTTTTTTTTTCTTTTTTCTTTGAATGAATGAATGAAATGAATGAATGAATGAATGAATGAAAAACTTATATAGCGCGGCACATGCGAACTGAATCGCCTCTGGGCGCTTGTTGTTCCTGTCTCCTTTGATATCAAAAGAGATGAGTCTTGATCTTTCTCCTGAAGGCTAAGTGATTCGCCTCCAACCGAATGCTGGTTGGTAAAGCGTTCCATAGTCTGGGGCCTTGGACGGCGAATCTTCTTTCTCCTTTGGACTTGTAGTTGGCTTTTGGGATCTGTAGTAGGTTCTGATTGGTGGATCGCAGGATGCGATTGGGATTGTGAGCTTTTATTTTATCGCATAGATATTGGGGGGCATTCCCATGGACACATCTATGCGTTAGACAGAGAGCTTTAAAAGCAATCCTGTCTTTGACTGGTAACCAGTGAAGGGATCTCAGTGAAGGTGAGATGGATTCCCAGGGTTTTTTTCCAGTCACAAGTCTGGCGGCCGTATTTTGAACGACTTGCAGACGAGCGATTTGGTATTTGGGGAGTCCGAGGTAAAGGGCATTTGCATAATCCAATCTGGAGTTCACAATTGCTCCCACCACGACCGCTAAATCTTCTTTGGGGATGAAAGGGGTAAGTCTACGTAGTAGGCGCAGCAGATGGTGGGATCCGCTGACTACTGACCCTATTTGTGCGTCCATTGTCATATAGGAGTCAAAGATGACCCCGAGACTTTTGACTTTGGCGCTAGGGGTGATGATTTTGCCCAGAATGGGCGGGGGTGTCCAGATTGTTGCAGGTTGATTCCTTTGTTTGGCGTGAAACAGAAGAAGTTCTGTTTTCGCTCCGTTGAGTTTAAGATAACTCTTTGTCATCCAGTCCTCTATCAAAGAGAGGCATGTCTCTAGATTGAGGCGGTGATCCTTTTTATTGCAAATGCGGAAATACAGTTGCGTGTCGTCTGCGTATGAGTGGTAGAGCAGTTTTGGCTGCTGATAATCTCAAAAAGAGGACGAAGATATATGTTAAACAACACTGGTGACAGAGGCGATCCTTGAGGGACTCCGCATGTTACTGTGCGTTTCTCAGATGTGAAAGGTCCTAACTTCACTGTTTGCGATCGGTTTTCCAGAAAAGAGGAGAACCAAGATAAATCGCTCTCTGCGACTCTAGCTACTTTAGCAAGCCGCGTGAGTAACAGTTTGTGGTCTACAGTGTCGAAAGCTGCACTTAGGTCCAACAGAACTAGAAGACAGGATTCTCCTTCGTCTGCGGCCTCGAGAGCATCGTCCCATACTTTGAGCAGCGCGGTTTCAGTCCCGTGTCCAGGACGGAAGCCTGATTGCAATGGGTCGAGTAGTTTGTGGGTATCTAGATGCTGTTGCAGCTGTTGTACCACTACTTTCTCCATTACTTTTGAAAGTACATAGAGGCTTGTTATGGGACGGCGGTGGAGTGGGTCCTTGGGGTCAAGGGAGGGTTTCTTGAGGATGGGTTGGATTATACCCTCTTTCAACTGTGAGGGCACTATGCCCTCCAAGAAAGACTGGTTGATAAGCTGCGTGATGGGAGGAGCCAGGATATAGTCGCATTCCTTCAGCAGTTTAGTGGGGATAATGTCATTTGGTGACGTGCTATTGCGCAAAGCCCCAATGACATTCTTAGTGGTCTCAATGGAGATGGGTTCCAGGGTGAACTTACCTGATATAGGAGAATTACTATGGGTGTTGTGTGAGAGGCTGCAGGGGGGGCTGAGGGGTTTTTTTTTTTGCTGAATGCTTTCTCGGATTGCCTCGATTTTATTAATGAAGCAATCCGATAGTTCATTGCAAAATTCTTGTGTGTCTGTATTGGGGGCTTCAATACATCCTGGTTTCATGGTCTGAGTGACCATCTTGAAGAGTTCGCGGGGGCGGTTTATGGCGCTGTTGATAGCCTCCGAAAAATAATTCTTCTTGGCTTGGAAAATTCCTTTGTGGTATTTTCTTGTCGCTGCCTTGTAGATGGACAGGTTTAGTTCTGAAGAACATCTTTTCCAGGCAGATTCTGCCCTTCTGCGTTCTTGCTTCAGTAACGACAGCTGGTTGTTAAACCAGCTGCGGTTGTTTTTCCGGATGCGGGTTTTGCGTTTCGGCGCTACCAAGTCGGCTGACTGTAGCATGGCCGAATTTATGGCATCCAGTGTTTCACCGGCCGTTTGATGCGGCTGAATTGTTTCTATTTTTTCCCTTAAAGTGGTTTTGAAGAGTTCCGAGTGGAGCTTCTTCTGACATCTAGTCCAGTGTGTTGTCGCTGGATTTGATGTTTTTGTTGCGGGGGGAATTGTGGAAATAATGAATTTAATTGCATGGTGGTCTGTCCATGGCAACTTTTCATTTTCCAAAATTTTTATTTCCAGAGCTTGCCTGAAAATAAGATCAAGTGTGTGACCTGAAGCATGTGTGGATCCACATACTAGTTGCTGCGCCCCTAAATCTACCAGGTGGTTGATACAGGCGTCGGCAATGGGGTCTTGTGCGGAATTGGCCCAGAGGTTGAAATCCCCGAGCAGCAAAAAATGTTTGCTGTTGAGGGTGTAAGTGGAGAAGAAATCCGTCCATGATGATAGCAGCTGCGATTTTGGGCCGGGCGGCCTATAGCAGAGCAGAATATGGATGGTCTCTTTTGAATTTGTTTGCAGTTGTAGCGTAAGGGTTTCCATGAATGGAAGAGGATTTTGAAGGATTGGTTTGGTGATTGCAAGCTGAGTTTTGCAAATCACCGCCAGGCCTCCTCCTCTTTGCCCTATTCTGTTTTCCGTTATGATACGGTAGTTTTCTGGCACCAGTTCTCCTAGAATGGTGTTACAGTCGGCTGCGAGCCAGCTCTCTGTAATGAAGAGACAGTCTAGATCGTGTTGTAGAATGAAATCATGGATTTCAAGTCGGTGTTTGACTGCCGATCTTGTGTTGATCAGAGCACATGAAATGCGCTTAGGTTGGGGTAAACGGCTAAAACTTTTGACTGTCGATCGTCGATCGATCCTCAAAAGTTGCTCAATTCTTAGGGTCTTTTTGGTGATGGCTGGTAGTATGGCGGTAAAACGCCTCAGATCCCAAATGGTTTCTGCAGAGTACCGCAGATTAGCCATGGTAGCCATTCACCGGGGGAAAAAGTCGTTTTTTATGGTGGCGATGAAGAGAGGATTCGGTGAATCCTCCCGGCTTGGTCCAGAGGAAGGCAAAAAAAACCCTAACCGTTGCTATGCCAATTTGCTTGGGTAGGGGAAAAAAATTCCTTCCTGATCCCTGAGAGGCGATCGGGCAAAACCCCTGGATCAAGTGCTATTGAGTTGTACACAAGGGGGGGGGTGTGGGGGGGGGGAGAGAGCTGACACTGCTGCTGGGGTGTACCAAGATGGCCGCCAGCCAGGAGCAGGACCTGGGACCCAGGCTGGTGTGTGGCCAGCTGGGTGAGTTGGTGAGCCGGGGGTGGGGGGACAAGTTGTTAAGCTAGGGGTGGATGAGTCCTACAGGGGCTGGGGGTGAACTCTTGGGCGGTTATAGGTGATATTACTGGCGAGAGAGCGGGGCGCCGCTAGGCCGCGGATGAAGCCGCGGCCTTTCCTGAGATGCGGCGGCCGCGAATCAGCAGTGGCTGGCGCGGTTCCGGGGAAAAAACGGGGAAATACCGGGGGATAGAGGCGGGGAGATGCCGGGGGAGGGTTGCTTGACTGGTGGGTGGTAAGGGTAGGTGAGAAAGGCCCCAGCAATCTGGTGGCTTGTCCTGAAAAGGACGGCCGTCAGTCGGTTCCAGGGGAGGTAGAACCTGGGGAGGATGTCTGGAGAAGGGAGAAGGGGGGCCCAGGAGGAGAGAAAAAGATTCGCTTAAGGGGTGAAACTTCAGAGTCAAGGCTTGGCCAGAGCTGGAGCACGGCTGCAGGGCTGGGAGGGACACTGCCTATCTGCCTCCTACGCCTGCCTGGAGCTATGGCCCACACGCTCCTACTCCTAGGAGACGTGCGCCGCAGTGAACTCCTGATGCTAATCCGTCTGCCTCACTGCTGCCACCTAGGGACTTCTTTCTTTTTCTTTCTTTTTTTTCTTTTCTTTTTCCTTTTTTTTTTTTCTTCTCACTTTAATTACTATTACAAGGAATGTAAACATCCCTTGTAATAGAAAAAAAAAGCATGACAGGACCTCTTAAAAATTAGATTTGAACAAAAGACCTCAGATCTCATATTTATTAAAAAATGCAATAATAATAATAATAATAAAAAAAAAAACTGTTAAAAAAATGTTGCTTTAAGAACTATGGGCAAAAGTGATGCGTTGATGTCGCTTCCACTCTGCAATTGTGGGGGCCATCTTCCCCTCACTCAGCTCCATATCTAACACGGAAGAGGAAGCAATCACCAGAGAGCAAAGGGAGGGGGGCCTCTCCCGCCACTGATAAAAGTGATCTTGTAGCAAATCCACTGCAAAGAGTTGACTACACGCTGAAGAAGTGGTTACCAAAATTATGGCAGCAAGCTGCTGCCATAACAATGATATTCTACTGCAAATTACCGATGTATAATGGCGGTGGGCGGTCCGTAATTGGGTAATTCAAGCTTTGACAAAAAAAAAAAAATGGAAACTGAAGACAAGAGGAGCCGAATACACAGGACATCCGGCTCTGTGTATCTCGGCGGCGATAAAATGTAAAAACCCATCATGCAGCAATTTTGTGCAAGGCTGCAGATGGACACTGGGCAAGGCTGCAGATGGAGACACTGGAAAAGGCTGCAGATGGAGACACTGATAAGGCTGCATTGTAAGTTTTTTCCTTAAACTTCCCTACTAAACTTGGGGTGCGTGTTATACGCCGTTGCTTGTTATACGCCGACAAATACGGTATATACTTTTTTCACTGATTGCTACTGCAAAAACAAAATTGAAATTGTAGTTTCAAAACTTCATTTTAATATCACTTTATGGGCCAGATTCAGGTAGATGAGAGTATCTTTCCTCTGGAGTAACGCTTCTCATTTACGTTACTCTGAAGACCCTTTCAGCGCAAGTCCTGTAATTCACATAGCAGTTGCGCGTAAACTTGCGCCAGAGTAACGATAATGCGCTGGCGTAACCCGACGCAAGTGGAAGTGGGTGTGATCATATGTAAATGATGGGCGGAGCCCGGCGCAGAGGCTTACGTTCAGCGCATCATCCACGGAGCATGCGCAGTGAGTGCGGCTCCACTCGCCCCCTTGTGCGCATGCTCACAACTTCCGTCGGCACCACTTCCTGGGAAACGTCAGCGCAATGCGTTCCGCTGGGCGCTTAAAAGCGCTGGCGGAAACGCCATTCCGGCGCAAAAGTAGTTCCGTTTCCCCCCACCCCAGGGAAGATACTTTTGCTCTGTGATGGCTGCTCCCGCTACCCCCAGAGAGAGGAGGAACCTCAACTTTAATACCCAGGAGGTCTCTGTCATTATCTCGGCTATGGAGACGGAGAATGAATTTCTCCATGGCAAAAAAAGCCGGAAGACCAGCCGGGAGAGGAAGCAGGGCATCCTGGAGTCGATTGCTGCCAGGGTCAATGTCCTGGGCTACTCCACCCGGACTGCTGGGGACATACAAAAGAAAATAAATGACCTGCGGCGCAAGGTGAGGGACAAGGTGGCCTCCATCAGGAGGTATGAGAGGGGCACAGGTGGTGGTCCCCCATGTCCTGTCACCCTGACCGCAGAGGAGGAGGTGGTCGCTCGGTGCCTGGAGAGGGAGCAGGTGGAGGGGGTCGCAGGCTATGACTCCGTGGAGGAAGGCACAAGGACAGGTAAGTGTTTTATAATCCCCTATTTGTTGTTTTGCATTTGGGGGGGGGGGGACATGTGCCAAGTGTGTGGGACCACCAACATGTGTCTGCTTTGTGTCATCCACAGATGACGGAGCTGGGCCATCATCTGTCAGCGTGCATTCCACCCCATCCCCCCCACGCCATCGTGTGCCCGAGCCACTGGGTGGTGAAGAGGTTGTGGAGGAGGAGAGTGGCCACACCACACCTGCCGAGGTGGTTGTGGAAGATCCTGCTGTGGCAGAGCAGGACTTTTCTTTGGTTTTGTCTGTCTCCTCCCCTTCTCCTGGCCCGTCTGTCGTCCCCTCCCCCATCCTTGGAAGCCCCTCAAGGGCGACTCCTTCCACCCGAGGACATACATCTTCTGGCCCCAGGAAGGCGACCCAGAAGACCAGGGGGGTGTCTGATGGTGTCCAGGACCAGTTGGCAAGGGATCACGCCAGACAGACAGAACAAATGGGGGCCATAGCGGACCACTTGCAGAAAGTGTCGGACAGCCTGGGCTCCGTTGCCAACCTCAGCAACGCAGTGCAGGATGTCAGCTCTAATTGCGCTGCAGTGGTCACCACTTTGGGGGAGGTGCAGGGGGATATCCAGCACCTCACTGCAGCCGTCCAGGCCAACAGTGCTGCCATCCGGGAGCAGGGGAGGCTGAGTCGGCGGGCCCAGCATTACCAGATGACCCGTCAGCTCCGGATGCAGGCCCAGACCAACAGTTATCTTGGACGGATAGCCAGGGCCTTGGAGGGCACGCAGGCCACACCTGCCAGGAGTGGCCCACCTGGGGATCAGCCACCTCCAGATGCCCCCCCACCCCCACCCACTCCATCCAGGCAGCTGCGGAGCCAGAGAGGGGCCCCCAGAAGAAGCCCCCGGCATCCCCGATGAGGCCTTTTTTTTGTGGCTGGTTTTATATTATTATTTTTCACATACTCAGGTCATGAGTTTATTTTTTATTTTTCTCAGGTTATGAGATTATTTTTCTTTTATTGATCAGGATATGATCTTTCTAATTTATTTTTGTACTGCACACGGTCAGGAGTGCAGGGGACAGTGTGAATGGTGTGTGAATGTGAGAGGGTGGCACTCCTGAAAGTAAGGGGTGTCACCCTCGGCCGTGGTGGTGAAGTGAACCCCACGGCTGAATGAATGATGTGTGAAAGGTGTGTGAATGGACAGTGACATCATTGGGGCCTTGACGCTGGCGTTACTGCTCCCAACTCCTACATGCTGGACTTGGGCTAATCCAATGCGATGTGCATGTGGTGTGTGTGATCTAGGGACATCAGTGGTGTACACGCGTGCATTGTCTGTGTTATTAATGTTTTGGTTTAGTGTCCAAAGATGCCTACGGCGAGGACCCTCCTGACTGCTCTTCCATCAGCAGACTGGGTGTCCTCTGGCAGGGGGGGACTGTGTGGGTCGGGGGTCAGGTCATCACGTATGTCAATATGCAGGCCTTTTTTCATAGCAAAGTTATGTAGTATGCAACATGCACCGATGATCTGACACACAAAGGTAGGGGAATACAATAGGGCCCCCCCAGACTTATCCAGGCAGCGGAAACGGGACTTCAGGAGCCCAAATGTTTGCTCCACCACTGCACGGGTTTTGATGTGTGCTTCATTGTATTTTCTCTCTCCTCTGGTTTGGGGGTTCCGGAAAGGAGTCATTAGATGGGGTCCCAGTGCATATGCAGAGTCACCTGTAAGGGAAAAGACAGGAGAATGTTAGTCATGCATGTGCGATTTCTGTTGTGCATGACGGGAGGGGATAGTCATGCCTGACTCCCATGTCACTCACCAACCAGCCAGCTGTCCCCATACATGTTCTGGTTAAATTCTGCTGGGATGGGGCTCTGACGGTATATGAAACTGTCATGGCTGGACCCGGGGTGTTTGGCACGGACGTGCCATATGAGGCGTTGGGCATCGGCTATCACCTGTACGTTGATGGAATGCCAATGCTTCCGATTGCGGTATATGTGCTCTGTGGCACTGGGGGGCTGTAGGGCCACATGTGTGCAATCAATGGCCCCCACAGTGCGTGGGAATCTGGCAATGTTGTAGAAATCTGTCATTGCCTTCTGCCGCAGCTCCTCAGTGGTGGGTCTGATGAACTGGTTGGACATGCGTCTGAGGATTGCAGGGACAACCTGGTGCACACATCTGCTTATGGAGGACTGTGACATCCCAGCCACCACTCCACTTGTACGCTGGAATGATCCACTTGCAAGGAAATGGAGTGTTGCCAGGACCTTCACCAGTGGCTGCACTGCTTGTGATCGGTGTGTTGGGCTGGTGATGTCATCCTGCAGGGTTGTGGTTAGTTCAAGTATTGCAACAGGGCTGAATCTGAAGAGGCGATACACCTCCTCATCCCCCATGCCAAAGAGGTTCATACGAGTGCGGTATATCCTCTCACGTGGCCGCCTTCTTGGTTCCAGGGGACCCATCAGTAGTTCTAGGACCACGAGTGCCCCTGGCATGTTGGCACACAGAGGTGTTGTCCTTGCAAGTGGGGGTGCTCAGCTAGCTCCTATCGTCGGTAACGCTGCTGTAGCTGCTCTCCTGCTGACCTGTGACCGTCTGGAGTAAAGATAAAGCAGCCTTTTGTAGAAATAACTTTGCGCCGGACGGATCAGATACGCGCGGCGCATGTAGCCAGCGTATGGTGCTAATCCGTTCGTGAATTGGGAAAAATCCCTCATTTGCATATTTGCAGGGGAAATCAATAGGCGCGACTGATGCGCCCAGCGAAATTAAGCGCTGACGATACTCTGGCGTCGGAACGTTCCGCCGGTCGCAAATGACCCATTACTGGGCGCATCTAGTTTGGTGGGTACGGGCACATAGAAACGACGGCGCATCATCACAGTTACGCGGCGCATATCGAAATACTCCAGCGCAAGTGTTCCTGAATCTGGCCCTATGTGTTGTTTTTCTGTGTGCTATTCGAAAGGCCCTGATGAAGCGGGGCTACCCGCAAAACGCATAGGCCATACCTATCATACGTCTGACCATGATCTACACACCCTGGACCAAAGAAACAATAAAACTGTAATTTGTTTCAAACTGTGATTTATTGTTTTTAAGCATTCCATCCAAGTATGGTAAGTAAAAAGTTTCTATGTTTTTTTAAAAATGTATTCTCCCCGCTGATGGGGGAGGAGGAGTGCGTCTAGCTAGGTCAGCTAGGTCCCGAGTGCCTCGCAATGTCTTCCGTCAGCACGGCTTGTGGTACGGCTCACCCGAGGGTGATTCACTAATCTTGGCTGTAACCCCGGAGACTACCTCAAGACCATCCTGAGGCCATCCTGGTACTACCCCGATACTACCCCGAGGATGTTCCCGTTTGTTTCACTTGATCACATGTGAGCATCTTGGGCAGCTTAGGCAGCACGGCAGCGCGGTAGCACGGCGGCAATATAACGGGTCACTGGGGCATGAGAGCACGGTCATGTGTGTCGGTGTGGACTTGCCCTATTGGTCTCCGTGCTGACTGAGACCGCTCCGATTGTCCGTCGGCTCACCAGGGATTTTTTTTATTTTTTTGTCTTTTTTCTCTCGGCGGCGAAGCTGAGGGGGGAGACTGCGGCGTCCGAGCGGAGCGGATGGTCGGAGAATGCTCACGCTATACGAGCTACACGAGCTATTCGCCACCCCAATATACTATCACTGAACAAGGATTAATTTAGGCTGTAGACTCCCCGCACCCTGCAGAGACAGGTGGCTGTGAGAGAGATCCACGCCGCAAGTCGGCGACATTGCCTGCTGCGGTGGGAGCTCCCGCTTCCTCCTTCTCTCTTCGTCCCTCTCCATCCCAGCCTCTGCCCTAGCCGCCGCATCTGCCGGAATGCCTTCCATGCTGCCCATGCTGTCTCATCTCTCCCATTTCTGTTGCTGCTTTGTAAACGGTGTAAACGGTGTCTTGTTTTCCAACTCCAACTACTGACCAATGCTGCTAAGCTTTTAAGCTCATTGAGTATTCACCATTGAGTATTTATCAAGCTGCACTAAAGACACTGCTCCAACATTGCACTGTGACCACCCGCCAACAGTCATTAGCTATTAGTCTAAGACCCAGATCTCTGGATGGGATTGAAGCACTAGACACCACTTTAGACTTCACAGTCAACAAACCACATACACAGCCAGCCCACTCGGGCCTCTTCCTCTGGATTAAGGAAAGAAGCTGCAAATCTCAGCAAGACCCAGTCAGACCCAGGATCGTCAAACACAGTCTAAGGAGCAGCCCACAAGAGGACAAACGTCAATTCCAATACAACCAACATCAAGTCTCATGAGTAACCGTGACTATTGCTCCCCAGCTTTGTGAGTAGCGGTGGAGCAGTGCAAACGGGGAAGCCATAGAGTTAATAACAATACAGTCATAATGCACATTATAGAAATTGCAAACCGTAAAGTTAATAGAAAATAGACAAGAGACATAATTCTAATCCATAGTAAAATTTGAATCTGGAATTGTACTGAACTTGAATGAATGAATGAATGACTTGTATAGCGCAACGCATGCAAACTGAATCGCCTCTGGGCGATTCAGTTCTCATGCATGTAGGGAAGGGCAAAATCTTAAGTGCCATATGTGATCTTGAAAATTTTCATAGGCTGTATGCTGAATGTATAAATATACCTATAAGAATTCTGAAGGGTGGATCCCTAACAACAAAATACTAGACGTTGTAATCTGCTGACGTCATAAGTTTCCTTCCCCAGGCGCATTAAACAACTAATAAATATTGGGGCTTCTGGGGGATTATTTACCTAAAAAAGTTAGTCCTATTTATAGGGGTCTTCATAATAATGTGATACAAATATACGTATTTTATAAAACATGGTAGAAGGGTTAAAAGCCTTAAACCCCGCGCATTTACGATAGGGGATTAACACCCGATCAAAGGGTGTGAACGATACCGTATTCAGTATTTCAACCAGGAAAATTACAGGCTAACTACAATGAGGGGAAGATCGCTAAGAGGAGCAGCAGCAAACCCACTAAAGATTAGCGCAAGCCCGAGTACAATCAAAAGATATATGACAAAAAGCCAACCTAAAGACAGTCCTGAAAAAATGGCATCAACCAAAAAAAAGCAGCCGAGAATACACAGAAACCAGGGCTTAGAAGACAGTCAGGAGCTTTAGAAGGTGCAAGGCCTTCGACAACAGCAGAGGAAGAAGATGAAGACTTTGAAGAAGCCGATATATTTGAAGATCAATTGCCCACTAAAGGAGAAATAGCAAAAATGTTCGCTAGAATGGAAACAGTGATGCTTAAAATGGAAAGCTCTCTTAAAAGAGACATGGAATTAATACATGAGGATATGAATCATATCTTGAAGAGAGTGGAAGAAACAGAAGAAAGAATAGACATCCAAACAGCGGAAGTAAAGGATTTAAAGGAGCAGATAAAAGAGATACAAAGGGAACAAAGACATTTGAAAAATAAGCTGGAAGATCAAGAGAACCCGAAACAGGAGGAAAAAAATGGAAGATTAGAGGAATGCCAGAGGAACAAGCTGAAAACCTTCAGGAGAAAATTGACAAGATATTCGGGCAGATATTAAGTAAATCCGACACAAAACAAATAAAACTTGAGAGGGTTCACCGGATAAGGAAACCGGCGGGAGTAGCGGAGGAACTGCCAAGAGATGTAATTGTGCGATTCCATAACTATCAAGAAGAAGAGCAGATCCGTATACACATGAAATCCACAGGCCCAGCCAAATATGAAGAGACTACATTACAAATCTTTCCGGACCTCGCAGCTGACTCTAGCAAGGAAAAGAATACTAAAAACCACTCCTGGAGCAATTAAAAAGGCAAGATATCCAATATTTCTGGGGTCACCCAACCTGCCTAGTAGGAAGAAAGGATGGACGTTCGGCTACCTTACGATTCCCTGAAGAGACATTACATTTCTGCAAAAAGTTAAATATTCCAGAGACTGGGATTCCAGGATGGTGAGAAAAAAAATAGAGGTGGGCCTAGGACAGAGCAGCACGGATGGCAACAAGTTCATAGAAGAAATAAACCTCAACCATCTACTCAAGCATAATTTAGAAATGGGAAGAGTGGTAGTGGGGACTAATAGGTAGGGGTGGGATGGAATAGGAAGAAAAGACAGGTTAATGTCAACACAGAGAGAACGTAGGAGGTAGAGGAGAAGAAAAGGGAGTTTGTTTCTGGGGGATGCGGCCAAGTCTGGAATATGGGAGAAGGGGACATTGGGGGGCAGGAGGGACCTTCCCCGATGGGGAAGCTGGGCTCCAAATCAACCCATTCAGAGTCCAACCTCGAGGGGGGAGAACCGTAGGGCCAGATGGAGGGCGACCACGGATCTATTGGCCTAGGGGAGGCCACTAGCCCCCAGGGTAAGGGGGGGTGGGAGGTAGGAGGGGAGGGCGGTGAGTGAGTGAGGGATGTGGCGGGAGAGGGGAGGGACAAGGAGAGACAGCCTCTAGGAGTATCCATAGGAAAGTCTTAAATTATTCAATAGCATTCGATGACAATAGTCAAACTAATTTCTTATAATGTTCGTGGCATAAACGCCCCCATCAAAACTGCTAATATACTTGGAGAGTTGGCCTTTCTTAAGGCGGAAGTCATATTCCAACAGGAAACGCACCTAACCCTGGGTACATGCCGTAGAATTGCTACCGGTGAGTTTCCTTTATGGTTCTATGCAGACTCCCCTATCCCACAAGCTAAAGGGGTGGCTATAGGGTTTGCCAGGGGCACGCGGTTTTCTTTGGTAGAAAGAAAGGTAGATCCCGATGGTCGTTTTTTGTTTCTCAATGGGAGACTAAATGACTTTGAGATCTCACTGGCGAACATCTACTGCCCGAATAAAAAGTCAGTCCAATACTTAGTAGGAGTAATAGAAGAGTTTATGAGTTTTAAGAAAGGGGAGTCCCTTATGGGAGGACCCTAAAATGGACAGCACGTCACACGCACAGGTGAGCGAACTGGGTCAGAGAAATAAACTAAAAAAGAAGATGTACCAATTGGTGGATGCGTGGCGAACACAGCATATGAGGCAAAGAGACTACACATTTCGCTTGCCTGTGCATGAGACATATACTAGAATCGATTATTTTTGGATAGAACATAGGCTTCTTGATACAAAAATTGGAATCACAACTTTCTCGGACCACGCCCTTATCTCACTTCAACTTAGAATAGGTGAGAAAGAAAATTGGAAAACAAATTGGCGATTGAATGAAGAACTTTTACTAGATAAAGACGTAGAAAAGAAAATAAGGACGGAGTTGGACCAGTTTTTTGAGGAAAATAGCACAGAGGGCATGTCAGAAGCAACAATTTGGGAAACTCATAAGGTTTATGTTAGGGGAATCTTGATAAAAGAAGGAACCAGAAAAAAAAATAAAGATAGCAAAAGTAATTTAATTAAAGAAATAACAGAACTCAAACGTTTACATAAAGAAACAGGCCAAAAAGATATACTTCTGGATCTCTATAGTAAAAGAGAAGAGATGAGAGAATTAGTGAAACAGGAATCCCGAATAGCATTTAGTATGATTAAGAAAGAACGATATCAGTGGGGCAATAAGACTGGGAAATACTTAGCGAGCTTCCTAAAAAAAAAAAAATCTGTAAATTATATAGAGAAAATAAAAACTAAAATGGGAGAAATAAGATTCAAAACCTCAGATATTATTAATAACTTCCAAGAATTCTACGAGGAACTTAATTCAATCAATAAGAATAACACCAAAGGAGAAGCAAAGTTAAAGGAGGAAAAAACGAAAACATATCTGGGAAAAACAGAGCTAAATAATATACCAAAACATAAACTCACTAGCCTTGAAATCCCCATAACAGAAGAAGAAGTTGCAAAAACTATTCGAGAACTACCCAATGGCAAAAGTCCCGGTCCAGACGGATTCACAATATTATACTATAAATTACTGTCCGACATATTAACTCCAAAATGATGCACCTATTTTAATGGGATAGGAGAGAAATGGGAAATGAGGAAAGAAGCTTTAGAATCACTAATAATTGTAATACCTAAAGAGGGCAAAGACAATAGTCTATGCCAGGGATATGCAATTAGCGGACCTCCAGCTGTTGCAAAACTACAATTCCCATGAGGCATAGCAAGACTCTGACAGCCACAAGCATGAACCGAAAGACTGAGGCATGATAGGACTTGTAGTTTTGCAACATCTGAAGGTCCGCTAATTAATTATCTCTGGTCTATGCTCTAGCTATAGACCTATCTCGCTCCTTAATATAGACCTGAAAATGTATTCAAAAATTCTTGCCAATCGGCTGAAAAAAAGTATGTCATATGTAGTCCACATAGATCAAGTAGGGTTTATTACAGGGAGAGAAGGGAGAGATAATGGTATTAGATCCCTCCTGATCATTGAGGAACTCAAAAGAAGTGGAGCCCCAGGCCTGCTAATTAGTGTTGAGCAGAATACGCCATATTCGCTTTCGCAATATTTCGCGAATATATAGGAGAATATTCGAGAAATATTCGGAAATTTTGAATATTCGTGATATTTCATCTAAAAAAAAATTGCGAAATTCATTGCGAAATTCTCGACCGCGCATGCGCATGCGCGCGGACAACACGCGGTCGCGAAAACGGCGATCATTTCCTGGATTCTTTGCCAGTGTATATTCGGATTGCTATTTAGTGCTGCCCTGCGAATCTACTGCTGCCCTGCGAAGCGAAGATGGTGTGGAGTAACTTTTCATCCAGTGAGGAAAAACTGCTGATTGCTGTAAGTAATTTCACCACTTGTTATTTCATTATCTTTAACTGCATTTTAGACTAGTTAAAAAGTTAGGATGCAAGATCAGATATTAGTATTTCCCAAACAGTGTGTCTCCAGCGGTTGCAAAACTACAACTCCCAGCATGCCCAGGGTCGCCACCTTTTGTTCATTTCAAACCCGAACACTTCAGCGTCGCACAGCAATTTTTTGTCTTAGTTTGCATAGATGTCGCTATTAAATAACATTTCTAACCATATGAAATTAATCACAAAAGTTCCTCTTTACATCAGAGTCCACAGACTTCCCCTTTTACATCAGAGTCCACAGAGTTCTCCCTTTACATTAGAGTTCACAGAGTTCTCCCTTTACATCAGTGTCCACAGAGTTCTCCCTTTACATCAGAGTCCACAGAGTTCTACCTTTTACATTAGAGTCCACAGAGTTCTACCTTTTACATTAGAGTCCACAGAGTTCCCCTTTTACATTAGAGTCCACAGAGTTCCCCTTTTACATTAGAGTCCACAGAGTTCTCCCTTAACATCAGAGTCCACAGAGTTCTCTCTTAACATCAGAGTCCACAGAGTTCTACCTTAACATCAGAGTCCACAGAGTTTTCCCTTTACATCAGAGTCCACAGAGTTTTCCCTTTACATCAGAGTCCACAGAGTTCTCCCTTTTACATCAGAGTCCACAGAGTTCTCCCTTTTCATCAAAAAGTCAAAAGAAACAAACATATTATTGTTCATATGTAAAGATAGGGATGAAAAAAAATAATCTATTGTACAGGGCCAGTGTAAGGGTCAAAAAATAATTATAGTGGTCAGATGAATAGCAACTCATTTCTCCCCTATACGTCTATCCTGTGATGTTACTCATATATACATAATTATGCAAATGATAATGGCTGCTATATTTATTCCAAAAACCTGGCGACCAAAATGGCAACATATAAAATCTGTCATGTTACCACTGTCAGTGATTAATAAGGCGAGAATGCTTCCAATTGTTGAATACCATACATTTATGTCATATATCCATAAGGGTTTAAACAAAAGTATTATAATATACTTTGTTCTTCATCTTGCAGAGGTTCCTGCAACATGGTTACGACCTAATGAGGTGCCAGCAGGAAAAACAAAAAATCGTCCAGTCCGTATTGGTCAGACCTGAAGAGGCGCCACATGGACCGGGTCACACAGATCCGCGATGAATTTCATCCAGGTAAGTTATTGGTGACAGTCATGTAAGGTGATATGTAATTAACCTTAGGGCAGATGTTGTTAACCCAGACGCCATGTTGTGGTAACATATATCACCACCGAAGGTATTCATAGTACTGTTGAAAAAAGACATTATTCCATCAAGTTAAACCATGGAATTAAAGTGGTGGTGTGGTGGGTTTCAAGGGGAAAGGGTGGTATTTTATAACTCAATTACCACTAAATTCCTGTGCTAGGCGTGGGGTTATCATAGTAATCCCGTGTACTCCATCAGGCCCTTTTTTTAACATGAGATCTTCAGAATAATACAAAGGAAACACAAACAGCTAATTTTACCATGGTGGCAGCCCAGCTCACACTCAGTCCCCTGTAGTGCCAGCAAGACCCTTTAGTATAACATTATCCCATTGGTTAACTGTCTATATAAATAAATGTGTATTCATATACAATACAGCAGAGTACACAGAATTTGCATATGTTATTAGAAATCATTTTTACATATATGAACATTGTGTTATTATAGGAGCTCCTCTACCATCTGTGCGCCCCAAGCGCACAAGGCGACAGGCCGCAGAGGAGGAGGAGGAAGAAGAGGAGGATGAAGAGGAGGATGCAGAGGAGGAGAGGGATAAGGAGCAGCCAGGGCCCTCCGACTTACCACCCCAAGCTCCTGAGGAGCTGCAACTTCCCCCCACCCAACCTCCTGGTGAATGCCATGATGCAGAAGAGGAGCAGGAGGATGACACAGCGCCTGTGATGACCATCAGTCAGGAGGGTAAATATGTGCACAAAGATTAATGACATTTCAACAATAAGATGTAGATATAAAAATGGACAGTATTTAATCCTAATTTTTTTTCTTCTTATATCCTAACAGTTTTGAAAGAGATTCAGAAGAAATCACGTGTCATGGAGAGGACCAATCAAAAAGTCCTGTCCAATCGGCGCAAAATAAAAAAATTGGACCTCGAGAATGAACAGCAGAGAAAAAATTTTGAGGAGCTGGCTGAGATTTACAAGCGCATGAAAAATTCCATGTAAATATTTTTATTTTTGGTTATTAAACCTGTTATTCTTTTCAAATGTTTCCTTTCTTATTGAGATTGTTAGGTTTTTCAACACATCTAACTTCACATCTAACACATCAACATCAACATCAACACATCTAACTTCATAATAACCTAAAAACATTTCATACTATTATTTTATTTAACACAAATCTAATAAAAAATAAAATACACGGACACAGACACTACTAACACAAACTAAACTGTTGAAAAATTACTATAACAAAAGCTACAATATATATATATATATATATATATATATATATAGATAGATATAGAGAGAGAGCGAGAAAGAGAAAGAGAGTGCTGATTTGCTCTTGCAGACAGGCTAATAGTTGCAGTAAAAAGGCCACAAACCAGGGTTTAACATAACGTTCAGTCATTTAGTCACACTTGCTGTTTGTTACGATCCGGTCTGGTAGCTTGTAGCGGAGGCTGTTTGTGGATCCGCTGTGACAGAGAGGTCATAAAGCATTACTCAGCATGAAGGCAGCAGCAGTAGTATTCAAATATAAAGTAATTATCACACACACAACATTTACAAGCAGTAGTGGTAATAGTACTAGATAGCATCTAAACACTTGGGCAAGACTTGACAGCAGCAGTAGTGGTAATAGTAGTATATAGTGGCAAATAACTTGTGACATAGGTGTCTGAGCACTGGCAGCAGCAGTATAGTAGTAACAGTACACAATATAGTGTTTTATCACTCGTGGAAGAGGTGGCAGCAGCACAGCAGCAACATTGGTAATTGTAGTATATAGTGGCAAAGAATTTGTCACATAGGTATCTGAGCAGCAGAAGTATTAGTAACAGTACACAATAAAGTGTTTTATCACTTGTGGAAGAGGTGGCAGCAGCACAGCAGCAGCATTGGAAATTGTAGCATATAGTGGCAAATAACTTGTCACATAGGTATCTGAGCACTGGCAGCAGCAGTATAGTAGTAACAGTACACAATAAAGTGTTTTATCACTTGTGGAAGAGGTGGCAGCAGCACAGCAGCAGCATTGGTAATTGTAGCATATAGTGCCAAAGAACTTGTCACATAGGTATCTGAGCACTGGCAGCAGCAGTATAGTAGTACCAGTACACAATTAAGTGTTTTTTTCACTCTTGGTCGTGGAAGAGGTGGCAGCAGCACAGCAGGAGCAGCATTGATGATTGTAGCATATAGTGTCAAAAGAACTTGTCACATAGGTATATGAGCACTGGCAGCAGCAGCAGTATAGTAGTACTAACAGTACACAATAAAGTGTTTTTTCACTTGTGGTCGTGGAAGAGGTGGCAGCAGCACAGCAGCAGCATTGGTAATTGTAGCATATAGTGACAAAGAACTTGTCACATAGGTTTCTGAGCACTGGCAGCAGCAGTATAGTAGTAACAGTACACAATAAAGTGTTTTATCACTTGTGGAAGAGGTGGCAGCAGCACAGCAGCAGCATTGGTAATTGTAGTATATAGTGGCAAAGAACTTGTCACATAGGTATCTGAGCACTGGCAGCAGCAGTATAGTAGTACCAGTACACAATTAAGTGTTTTTTTCACTCTTGGTCGTGGAAGAGGTGGCAGCAGCACAGCAGGAGCAGCATTGATGATTGTAGCATATAGTGTCAAAAGAACTTGTCACATAGGTATATGAGCATTGGCAGCAGCAGCAGTATAGTAGTACTAACAGTACACAATAAAGTGTTTTTTCACTCGTGGTCGTGGAAGAGGTGGCAGCAGCACAGCAGCAGCAGCATTGATGATTGTAGCATATAGTGTCAAAGAACTTGTTACATAGGTATATGAGCACTGGCAGCAGCAGCAGTATAGTAGTAGTAACAGTACACAATAGAGTGTTTTTTTCACTCGTGGTCGTGGAAGAGGTGCCAGCAGCACAGCAGCAGCAGCATTGATGATTGTAGCATATAGTGTCAAAGAACTTGTCACATAGGTATATGAGCACTGGCAGCAGCAGCAGTATAGTAGTACTAACAGTACACAATAAAGTGTTTTTTCACTTGTGGTCGTGGAAGAGGTGGCAGCAGCACAGCAGCAGCAGCATTGATGATTGTAGCATATAGTGGCAAAGAACTTGTCACATAGGTATATGAGCACTGGCAGCAGCAGCAGTATAGTAGTAGTAACAGTATACAATAAAGTGTTTTTTCACTTGTGGTCGTGGAAGAGGTGGCAGCAGCACAGCAGCAGCATTGATAATTACAGCATATAGTGCCAAAGAAGTTGGCACATAGGTAAGTGAGCACTGGCAGCAGCAGCAGCATAGTAGTACCAGTACACAATTAAGTGTTTTTTTCACTCGTGGTCGTGGAAGAGGTGGCAGCAGCATTGATGATTGTAGCATATAGTGGCAAAGAACTTGTCACATAGGTATATGAGCACTGGCAGCAGCAGCAGTATAGTAGTAGTAACAGTACACAATAAAGTGTTTTTTCACTTGTGGTCGTTGAAGAGGTGGCAGCAGCACAGCAGCAGCAGCATTGATGATTGTAGCATATAGTGGCAAAGAACTTGTCACATAGGTATATGAGCACTGGCAGCAGCAGCAGTATAGTAGTAGTAACAGTACACAATAAAGTGTTTTTTCACTCGTGTTTGTGGAAGAGGTGGCAGCAGGACAGCAGCAGCATTGATAATTGCAGCATATAGTGCCAAAGAAGTTGGCACATAGGTAAGTGAGCACTGGCAGCAGCAGCAGCATAGTAGTACCAGTACACAATTAAGTGTTTTTTTCACTCGTGGTCGTGAAAGAAGTGGCAGCAGCACAGCAGCAGCAGCATTGATAATTGTAGCATATAGTGGCAAAGAACTTGACACATAGGTATCTGAGCACTGGCAGCAGCAGCAGCAGTATAGTAGTACCAGTACACAATTAAGTGTTTTTTTCACTCTTGGTCGTGGAAGAAGTGGCAGCAGCACAGCAGCAGCAGCATTGATAATTGTAGCATATAGTGCCAAAGAACTTGTCACATAGGTAAGTGAGCACTGGCAGCAGCAGCAGTGTAGTAGTAACAGTAAACAATTAAGTGTTTTTTTCACTCGTGGTCGTGGAAGAGGTGGCAGCAGGACAGCAGCAGCATTGATAATTGTAGCATATAGTGCCAAAGAACTTGACACATAAGTATCTGAGCACTGGCAGCAGCAGCAGCATAGTAGTACCAGTACACAATTAAGTGTTTTTTTCACTTGTGGTCGTGGAAGAGGTGGCAGCAGCACAGCAGCAGCATTGATAATTGTAGCATATAGTGCCAAAGAACTTGACACATAAGTATCTGAGCACTGCAGCAGCAGCAGCATAGTAGTACCAGTACACAATTAAGTGTTTTTTTCACTCGTGGTCGTGGAAGAGGTGGCAGCAGCACAGCAGCAGCATTGATAATTGTAGCATATAGTGCCAAAGAACTTGACACATAAGTATCTGAGCACTGGCAGCAGCAGCAGCATAGTAGTACCAGTACACAATTAAGTGTTTTTTTCACTCGTGGTCGTGGAAGAGGTGGCAGCAGCACCAGCAGTAGTAAGAAAGTGGCAAATCTCACAGACAAAAGGTGACAGCACCAGTATGAGTAATATATCGGTACATAATCACTCAGCCTTTTGGCATTAGCAGTAGGAGCCCATATAGTGCCAAAATTACAAAAGCTTGAAATTGCATTAGCATGGTGATTACATTTGAAAAGCAGAATGACACAGGCCTTAAGTAGCTGTGGCACCGGGTGGAGTTTTTGGGTTGTGTTTTGCACGCCACAGGCTTTTCAAAAAAATAAAAATATCCAACTTCTTCCCAGCAGCAGCATAAGGAAAGGGGGATGCACTGTGATGTAAGGGAGAGGGGGAACTCCACTTCTGATGGTGGGGTAGGATGGTGGGGTGGCCTTTGACATCTAATGTAAGGGGAGGGGATGCGCTGGACATATAATATTACAGATATAACCGGCCCTTTTGAGGGCAACCATAATGCTGATGCGGACCACGATGAAATTGAGTTTGACACCCCTGGTATAAAGAGATAGGAGAGGTATTGCTAACTGACAAGGGACCATTCAGCGCCCTGAACCGACGGCGGGTGCCAGAAAGTCACCGCCGATCCAGGACTCATTCATTTTGATGAATGTGAGTCTGTCCACGGAGTCTGTGGACAGACGGGTCCTCTTGTCCGTGACCACCCCACCTGCCGCGCTGAATGTCCGCTCAGATAGTACGCTGGAGGGGGGGCAAGACAATAACTCCAGCGCATACTGAGCGAGCTCGCGGCAGGTGTCCAATCTGGCAACCCAGTACTCCATGGGGTCGTCGGTGCTCATACTGTCAGAAGCACTGACGGACCCCATGTAGTCTGCCACCATGTGGGCCAGCCGCTGGTGGTGACTGCTGCTGCTGCTGCTGCTGCTGGTACTGGGTCGCTCAGTTTGCATGAACATCCTCATCTCACCCATTAGGTCCCCTGCTCGGCTGCTGATGTTGCTGCTGGGTGCAGCCACCTGCTGGGTGAGATGAGGGGGGACAACTGGAGGCCGGGGAGTTGCCTGCTCCAACCGGCTGACTAGGCATGCCTGCAGTTCCTCCATCCGGGGCTGCCTCCGTCTGGCTGGGAGGAACTGCTCCAGTTTCCCCTTAAATCTGGGATCTACAAGGGTGGCCAGCCAAAACTCATCCCTCTCCTTGATGGCTTTAACCCGGGGGTCCCTCCTGAGGCATCTCAGCATGTGGGCAGCCATGGGGAAGAGCACAGCCCGCTGTGACTCCTCATGGCTGCCTGGGTCCATGACGTCCGCTTCCTCGTCATGGAGGCGCTGCTGTTCGCAGTCAGTCATGCCAAACCCCCGGACTATCGGTGCCCCCAACACAGGCTCTCCCTCCTGACCAGGCCCTGACTCCAGGACGCCACCAGTCACCTCCTGATCATCATCATGATCCTCCTCCTCCTCCTCGTCCTGGGCCTGGTCTTGGTGGAGCAGTGTTGCCTCCTCCTGCTCCACCAAGGCACTCTCCCCAGCTTCGAGCAGGCGATCTAGTGCCCTGTCCAGCAGGAACACTATAGGGAGCACGTCGTTGAGGCCGACATGCTCCCTGCTCACCATCTTGGTCGCCTGCTCAAAAGGGGCCAACACATGGCAGACCTGGTGTATCTGCCCCCACTCCAGACTGGTGATGTACGGGAGTGTGTGTTGTGATGGCCCGCCAGTGCCTTGCTCCAGCAGGTACTCCTTCACCGCCCTTCGCTGCTCCCACAACCTCTCCAGCATGTAGAGGCTGGAGTTCCACCGCGTCACACTGTCCACAATCAGCCTGTGAAGGGGCAGGCTGTTGTCCCGCTGCAACTTTGACAGGGACGCGGTAGCGGTTGGGGAGCGCCTGAAGTGGCTGGCAATCCTGCGTACCCTTAGCACAATGTCACTCAACCCGGGATAGGTGCGCAGGAACTTCTGCACCACTAGGTTGAGGACATGTGCCAGACAGGGCACGTGTGTCAGACTGCCAGCCTGGAGGGCGGAGAGGAGGTTGCTGCCATTGTCACAGACAACCAGACCTGCTTGGAGCCTTCGGGGTGTCAGTCACTTCTGGACCTGAGCCTGAAGTGCGCTCAGCACTTCTCGTCCAGTGTGTCTCCGTTCCCCTAAACTAACAAGCTGGAGCACGGCCTGACAGCGCACGTGCCCCACACTTGAATAGCTACGGGGGCACTTGCTGGGAGGCTCAGCAGCTGCGGAGACAGTGGCTTGAGGGAGACCAGCAGTTCTCCCCTGGACACCCCGGGGCGGCACCACAAAAATAGATGCCGCCAATCCCTCCCCGGCGCCTCGGAGGGAAACCCAATGGGCCGTGAAGCTTATGTAGCGCCCCTGCCCATGCCTGCTGGTCCAGCCATCCATTGTCAGATGCACCCTGTTGCTGACAGCATGATCCAGCGACAGGGTTACATTCTGCACAATGTGCTGGTGTAGGGCAGGGACACCAGTCCTGGCAAAGAAATGGCGGCTGGGGACACGCCATTGGGGTTGGGCCTGCTCCAACATCTGCCTGAAGGGGTTGCAGTCCACTATGTTAAAGGGAAGCAGATGTTGGGCAATAACCCTTGCCAGGAGCCCATTGAGGGAACGCACACGTCGGTCTGCAGGGGGGAAGGGAGTGTTGCGTTCCAAGGCGTCAGAAAGCAAAGCCTGGGGGGCGTGGCTAACCACCGAGCTGAATGGCTGACTGAGATCACAGCTCCAGCACTGACCGGAGAAATTCTCTATATTACCGCTGACCCACGCAGCTAAGATGCACCAACCTGCTCTCCCCGCACTGGAGACTCAGTCCGGGTCCTCCCGGAAGAGAAAAGATTACCGGACACCGAGGAGGCTCACGGACTTCTTCGCCCTGACACCCGGAGGACACAGCCAAGATGGCGCCCGCGATCGCTCGCCGCGAGGTGACAGTTCCTGCGCCGCTCTGTCTGACGGAGACATCCCGTCCATCCTGCCCCAGAACACCTCCGGGAGTCACGATGCAGGATCGGGTCCCTCTTCCTCCCAGGGCAGCCCAGCGAAAGCGCGGATGCGCTTAGACACGGAGGACACAGCGCCTGAGGTGAGACCAGCACTAGATAGTCTCCTCACGCAGGCTCCCGCACCATCCCCCATAGCAGCTTTCCCCACCGCTAATCAGCCAGTGATTGACACCATGCTGAAAGAGATGCTAGTATCCTTACATAGCTCTCTACAAAGTGACATATCAACGATGATCTCTGCTTTCAGATCAGATATGGTTCATATGGGGTCAAAACTGAACCATGTTGAAAAACAGATGGGCGCCATGACAGTCACTGTAAATGACCTGGTAGATGCCCATGAACACACTAGAGATGAACAGCAATGGGTGCGAGCCAAGATGGCGGACCTTGAAGACAGGTCAAGACGCAATAACGTCAAGATTCGCGGCGTTCCGGAAACGATCTTACCGGCGGACCTGAACTCTTACTCCAGGAAGCTCATCTCCACGCTTCTGCCTGATCTCTCCCCAATGGAGACTATAATTGACCATATTCATCGCCTACCGAAGCCTCCGCACCTCCCAGCTACGGTCCCCCGCGATACGCTCATGAGAGTCCATTTCTTCCATGCCAAGGACATGCTACTGGCGACAACAAGACGCCTTGCTCAACTTCCACCACCGTATGCGAAACTGCAGCTGTTTGCCGACATCTCCCAATACACCCGCCAACAGAGGCGTCAACTTCAAACCATTACCAAGCCACTAAATAACCACAAGATCCCTTACCAATGGGGTTTCCCAACCAAACTTCTGGCTACCAGGAATGGAGTAAAACACAGTATTCATTCTGTAGAAGAGGGCATACAACTGCTCAGAAAGTGGAAAATACTCCCGGACGCATCCGCTCCAATGCAGGTGTCCCACGCTGATGAGAGCCAAACGGTCAACACCGGTCCCCACGCCAGCACCGCTAGATGAATGTGGGGTTAGCGGCTTTCTTATTATACAGCTCACCTAAGCACTCCGGTCAGTGCCTGCTCGTTGCAGATTACCCACGGACTAATACCTCCGTACGACTTCAGTAGTCCGCTTACCACACTACTGATCCTCATCTTTCCCATTTGCCCTACTTGTTTCTTTTATTGTTTTCTTTTATTCTTTTTTGTTTTATTTTATTTACTTCCATTAATTGTCACCCTCCATTTTTTCTCCCCTCTTGTTCTTGCCCCGGAGAGCGCTAGTCATCTGAGATCCGAATACACTTGAGGAACACAGCCTCCCTTAGTCCTCGACTTCCAGAAATACCACAGACTTCCGTATTGACCTGCAACCTAACGCCCACGAACTGTAAGTACTATCACTCCTGTAATTTGCCGCACCACACCAGCTACCATGCCGAAATTCATATCTCTAAACGCCAAAGGCCTTAATCACCCTGCTAAAAGATCCTCTTTATGGAGGATGGCACAAACCTCCCTTTGCGACGTTCTCTGTGTACAAGAGACCCATTTCAAGCTTTCTGCAGAACCCACCTGCACCAACAGGACCTTTCCCAACATTTTCAGGGCATCGGGCCCTGATAAGAAAAATGGGGTTTTGATAGCCATCAAAAACACGGTGACTTTTACGCTACATAATAGCCTGGTCGATGTTGGCGGCAGGTACCTAGCTCTGGACTGTTCCATAAACAACACCAGGTATACAATAGTAACGGTGTACGCTCCCAACACAAACCAAATTAGTTTCCTAAACAAGCTCATGAAGAAGATAACACGTTTCAAACACGGTCATCTTGTCATCTGCGGTGACTTCAATATAGCTCCCGACAACTCCTTGGATACTTCGTCCAGATCTAGTAGACTCCGGTCACCCATGGGCTCCTTCATACAAACCAATGATCTGTACGATGTGTGGCGTTGCCACCACACCACCGAAAGAGACTATTCTTATTTTTCACCACGTCATAACTCCTATACCCGAATTGACTATTTCTTGGTGGACAAATGGACACTGCCCAAAGTATCAAACTCAGAAATTTCTACCATTACGTGGTCGGATCACGCTCCAGTCGCGCTAACCATCAATGACTCATTAGCCACTTCCACTACGCGGATTTGGCGTGCTAATGCCACACTCATCCACTCCCCCGTTGGGGGATAACTCGGTTCTTTGGAATGCCCACAAGGCGTTCATAAGGGGAATTTTTGTTCAATTGGGAGCTAGAGAGAGGAGGAGGAGATCACTGCGTCTGGACACCCTTACGTCTGAGATCAAAACCCTTGAGGGACAAAACCAATCTAACCCTGACCACGATACCAAAACCAAACTAGGCCTCCTTAGACAAGAGCTACGATCACACCTGTTAGACTCTTTTGAAAAAGCCCACACCCACTTCAAAGCCAAACTATACTCCACTGGCAATAAGGCAGGGAAAGCCATGGCCAATAGACTTAAAGGACATCACTCTAAAACCAAAATCCCCCACCTCTACCACCCCACTTCAAATCAAAAACTTATTGACCAGTCAGACATTGCTGATGCCTTCCGCCACTACTATAACAATCTTTACAATCTAAAAAATGATGCCTCGATGCCACAACCTTCCCCACCTGTTATAGCTTCGTTCCTTGAGGAGATCAACCTTCCCTCATTATCCGCGGATCAACTTGAGTCGCTAAATGCCCCTTTCACCTCCCAGGAAATTATGGACACTATTTCTAAATTACCCTCAAACAAATCCCCAGGCCCCGATGGACTCACTAGTGAGTACTATAAAAGATTTGGTATGATCCTTTCCCCTTTCCTGTCTAGGGTATGTAATGACGCCGCCTCTTCCTCCTCTCTCCCTCTGGAAATGTTGTCTGCCCTAATTGTCACACTGCCGAAGCCAGGTAAGGAACCCACATGCCCGCAAAATTTCCGACCAATTTCTCTCCTCAACCTAGATACAAAAATTTATGCCAAACTTATCGCCAATCGACTGATAGACCTGATGCCTCTTCTCATTCATAGAGACCAATCCGGTTTCACGAAAGGGAGACAATCCTATGATGCCACTCGAAGGATTCTAAATATTATTCATGCTGCTGAGTCCACCCGAACGCCTTCTCTGCTCCTCTCCCTGGATGCGGAGAAGGCGTTTGATAGAGTGCATTGGGACTATATGAAAGCAACTCTCCTCAAATTTGGATTTCAGGGACACATCCTGTCCGCTATATTGGCCTTGTACTCCTCCCCCTCAGCGCAAGTCTACACGTCTGAAATGCTATCTAAACCATTTTCTATCTCCAATGGTACCCGACAGGGGTGCCCGTTGTCCCCGCTCATATTCAATTTAATAATGGAACCCCTGGCCGAACACGTCAGGTCCAGCTCCAAGATTACAGGCTTCCAAGTGGGAGCTGTGAACCACAAAATTAATTTATTTGCGGACGACGTAATTTTGATGCTCACAAACCCACTTTCCTCCCTGGCTTCGGTACAACTCCTATTGCAAAGGTTCAGTGCTGTATCCTACTATAAAGCAAATAGTCACAAATCTTATATTCTAGATCTAGGTCAGGACGCAATCACGAGTAATCTCCTCAGGAATACATACCAATACCCCTGGGCAGAATCTGGAATATCTTACCTAGGCATTACACTTACCAAATCTCCGAAAGGCTTATTCCCACATAACTACTTGAATCTTAAACAGATGCTGATACGCGAAACTGCAAACATCTCCAAACACGAATTCTCCTGGGTAGGTCGCTTGGCAGCTTTCAAGATGATGTTACTACCTAGAATGCTCTATTTGTTTCGGACGCTGCCCATACCCCTCTCTAAAACATACCTTGACTCACTGCAATCCATCGTCACAAGATTCATATGGCAAGGCAAGAAGTCTAGATGTAGTCATACCAGGCTTATTAAACATAGACTAGTGGGTGGCATGGGTCAAGTTGATGTTAGGGACTACTACCTAGCGACTATTCTAGCACAGGCGAAAGATTGGTTCACCGCACCACCCTGTACGATGTGGAGTCAAATAGAAAATGCTATGACGCCCGGACCGAACCTCGCTAGTTGGCTATTTCATATGACCTCCAACACTAAGCTGCTCCAAATTTACTCCCCTACCATTCAAGCCACAGTCAAAGCTTGGAAGACGATCCACCACTCCAAATGGACTGACCTCCCGATCAAACCCATACCTGTCCCCCTTGAGACGTTACAACTAATCTCATCTGACTTACACATTCCGACCTGGATAACTAACCATATGTCCTCTACATCGGACCTTCGCACTGTTGCGACGACCGACTCGTTCTTACGTATCCAAGAACGTTTTCAGGTTGCGACCACCGACTTCTTCACCTACTACAGAATACGGAGTTGCTTACTAGCTAACCCTTCCCTGGAAGGCTCTTTACCCGTACGTATATGGAACTATTTCTTCTCAGACAGGCATACCAACAAAGGTACATCAATTATATACTCCACTTTGCAAGACAAAAACACTTTTCAAAAAACAAAACCACTTACTGATTGGGAAAATGATATCCAAACTGCATTCTCAGACATGCAATGGCAGAGGGCGATTAAATCTACATACAAGTACACATCCTGTACCTCCCTATGGGAGCTTGCTCAGAAACTGTTGATGCGCTGGTATCTGACACCACACAGATTAGCTAAGTTCTATAGACACTCCTCGAGCGATTGCTGGAGACAGTGCAACTCTTTGGGTACACTCATACATGTCTTTTGGTCCTGCACTCACATACGACGTCTCTGGACTGACGTTGAATCATTGCTGCGGAAAGTACTCCATGTCCCAGTGATACTGACCCCTCAACTAGCTATTCTAAACCTGACTATTGATGATATACCACCCAACCTCCGACTGGTGACGACACACATCCTCCTAGCAACAAGACTGTTGATCGCTAGAAAATGGAAAACGCCAGTACCCCCTACACTTACAGAAGTGGTTACATTGGTACAGACTCACTTTACCTATGAAACGGTTTTATCTCGTGGGAAACCTACTTATGCTAACCTGTTAAACCTATGGGACCCCTGGCACTATTGGTACACCAATTCGCACGCCCATTAACCACCTCTTGATTGCGCTCTGATGTTCCTGACTCGTGCCCTCCTCCCCTCCTACTTCTTTCCCTTCTCCTCCCTTTCTGGTATGCATATGTTCCCACCAACTGGTTTGTTGCAGTTGTTCATTTTATCACACGATCTGTTATATCTTCTCTCTTGGGATCACGCACTCCCAGCCAGTTATGTGTTCTGTTATGGGTCTCCTACATGGTTGACTCCACTGCTTATTATCTTTACAATGTTCATTTTACTGCATTGCTATACCACTATGTATGTTGAAACCTCAATAAAAAAGATTTGAAAGAAAGCAAAGCCTGGCGCCGGACAGCAGTGCGGGACACCGAAGAGGAGGGTGATGATGTGGAGGTCTGGCTGCCGGTACCAGTACCTCTACTAGAGGGAGCGGGGGGGCATGACCTGCTGGTAGCCGATGAAGCTGTGGCAGGGGCTGCTGTACCCTGCACACTTGTGGTGGTGGCGCTGCTACCACCACCACGCTTCATCTGGTCATGCTCCTGCCAGTGGTTAATCCTCAGGTGCTGGTTGAGTGCCGTGGTACCCACCCGAGCCAAGCACTTCCCTCTCTTCACCTTGGCACGACAGAGCTGGCAGATGGCTACTGTCGGGTTATCTGCTACCAAGGTGAAGTAGGCCCAGACAGGTGACTTCAGCGCCGCCCTCCTGTCAGATGGGGTGACGCTGACTTCCACCTGCTGGGACTCGGTGCGCACAGGTGGAGCTGCCTGCTGCTGCTGCTGCTGCTGACACCTCCTGCTGCCATCACCAGTGGAGACCCTGACGCTGGTCTCCCTGGTGACCTGGCGCACCGTTTCCCCAGGGTGCCTACCTTCCTCGTCGTCACTGATGCTGTGAACCGACGAGGCAGGTGGCACCCATGTTGGGTCACCCTCCTCTTCACCCCCAGATATGTCAGACCCAGGGCTGACATATGGTGGTCTGAAGGAGACATCTGACATGGAGCCGCTATCCTGGCTCCGATGTCCCCTCACAGACGCATGGGTCTGACTAGGTGCTGGTGTTTCCTGCAGAAAATCACCAGCACCACCATGAAGGGAGGTCTCTGGGCTACTGACAGCCGGTACCCCATCCTCCTCCTCCTCGATTAACCCTTAAAAAAGGTCCTGACCATCAGCACATAAATCTATGTCTGCATGATCGAGGGCCTCCCCCAAGATATCCATCTCACCTTCATCCTCAAACAGCATGAGGCTGGACTCTTGGGGGCTGGGGCTGGGTACTAAAGGCACCGGTGTACTGATGGTGGTGGTGCTACTTGGTGTGGCTACTGGTGATGACTCAGTGGCACTGCTGTGCCCCATGTACTCCACCACTGCTGGAGCCTGGGAAGGCAATATCGGGCGGCTGCCCGAAGTGAAAAACTCCCGGATGAGGCGGACTCCCCTTCCACCCGATCCTCTACCAGTAGTAGGGGCGCGAGAGGTACCCCGTGCTGGCAGCGACCCAGCACTGGGAGTAACTCCCCTACCCCTGCTGCCACGACCACGGCCACGGATGCTGCTCATGCTGATATGGGGGGGTGGGTAAAATTTATTGGGGGGGGGGGTAAATGTGATAAAAGAAAAAACAGGCACGCAGACAAACACCTAGTAGCTATGCCACTAAACAACACTTAAACGAAAGGTAAATTTATTTTATTTTTTTTAAACTAACTAACTGACTGACAGACAACAGACAAAAACTGACTGGGCAACGAATAAAAGCAATAAACAAACTAATATAGATAGAACAGTGACTCTGCTAACACAGCAGAGCCAGAGATCTGAATAAACTAAAAATAACTTTTTTTTTTTTTTTTTATAAAACAGATAACTAAATAAACACAGTAAACGAAGCTAGCTAGCTTACAGAGGTGTACAAGTACACTCAAACCTATCTATCTAACACTAAATGAAACTGGAACACAAACACACAAATAGTAGCTTTAAAAAAAGCTGTTTGGTATCTTCTTGCTTTTAAAAAAGCAGTTTAGAAATATAAGCACTAGCAGCTGCTAATACTCAAATGAACTGAACACTGAACAGGAGCACAGAACTGAAAGGCACTGCAATGCTGATGCAATATAACACAGAGCACAGAAACACTTCTCCCTCTATATCCACCTTGTGAATCTGCAATGAGCACATGCTGGGACCTAGTTTATATAATGGTCGTGAGGCAGGTTCCTATTGGTTGATGTGGAGGTTGCTAACCTCTGACACCTGTGGAAATAGAACTCTGATTGGCTCTGATGCCAATGAAGGGCGGAGAAAATATTCGCGCAATATTCCTATTGCCGAATATTCGCATTGCGAATATTCGGCAGCATAAAAGGATCGCATGCGCTACTCGGCCCAGGGTCTCTCTAATCATACCACCATTGCTTTTACACGTCGATGGAGATCACTAGCATGTGATCTGTGTTAAAAAATTTTTAAGAAAAATCCGAATATTCGACATTGCGAATATTCAGCGCGATATTCGAGATATTGCGCGATTACTCGAATATGCAATATTCGAGCCGAATATTCGTAATGCGAATATTCGTGAGCAACACTACTGCTAATGTCTGTAGATGCAGAAAAGGCTTTTGACCGAGTCGACTGGGGCTTCATGCAGAACACACTAGAAGCGATGGAAATAGGACCCAGAATGAGGCAGTGGATAGGATCATTATACAACAGACCGACTGCAAGAATTAAAATTAACGGGAAGATCTCCGAATCCTTTGAACTAAAAAATGGCACACGACAGGGATGTCCATTATCCCTGCTGCTGTTTAGGCTCGCACTAGAACCTCTTTTGAGAGAAATAAGGCAAAACGCGGACATCAGGGGGATAAAAGTAGGAGGAGAGGAACATAAATTGGCAGCTTACGCAGACGACATATTGTTTTACTTGGCAAACCCAAGGACAACCCTGCCTAATATAATTAAAACAATAAAAGAATTTGGTATGATATCCAACTTTAAGATAAATCCAACCAAATCAGAAATATTGAGTATTAACATCACTAAAAAAGAAAGAAGTGCCCTACAGATTAACTTTCCACTTTGTTGGAGAAAAGATCTAAAATATCTTGGAATCAGATTAGGAAACTCCAGGGAGACCCTCTACAAGACCAACTTTATCCCACTACTAAACGATATCAAAGATGACCTAAATAGAATTGCACCAGGACAACTAAAACGGACCGGGAGGATAAATATTTTTAAAATCATAATACTACCAAAAATCGTCTATAAAATACAGATGCTGCCAATTCGAATACCACAAGCTTTTTTTTAAAAAACTTCAGTCAATGCTCCTTAAATTTATTTGGAGGGGGAAAAAAACACAAATTAAATTAACACTTTTGACAAAAGATAAGTCACAAGGGGGGTTGAGGGCACCGGATATAAGAAATTCTTACTATTCAATTATTTTGTCACGGGTAATAGATTGGGCATGAAATAATGTAGAAAAAAGATGGGTATCCATGGAAAATAAATTGAGTAAAATAGCACTGGGGAATGTAATTTGGGTTCCGGCACAGTTTAGAAGACTAAGTCCCGATGTGCACGATATCACAAGACACGCATTAACACTGTGGGACCAGATCCATAAGAAAGAAAGATGGAACTATAACTCACCATTTATACCCCTGAAAGACACACAATTTTTCCAACCAGGAGAGGAAAAAAGATTTGGTAAATGGATTATGAGAGACAACATCCAATTAAAAGACCTCATGGAGCAAAAAAGGGATTTTTAAATACAGCTTACCTGTAAAATCCTTTTCTTGGAGTACATCACGGGACACAGAGCGGCATATTCATTACTATGTGGGTTATATGGAGTACCTTCAGGTGTGGACACTGGCAATCTTCAAACAGGAAGTCCCCTCCCTATATAACCCCCTCCCCTAGAGGGAGTCCCTCAGTTTTGTAGCAAGCAGTATGCCTCCCAAAATGGTCACCCAAAAGAGGGGTGGGAGCTCTGTGTCCCGTGATGTACTCCAAGAAAAGGATTTTACAGGTAAGCTGTATTTAAAAATCCCTTTTTCTTTCTCGTACATCACGGGACACAGAGCGGCATATTCATTACTATGTGGGATGTCCGAAAGCAATGCTTTAATGAGGGGAGGGAGACATCTTCCAAAGAAGGATTCAATTTTAGAGCTAAACTCAAATCATAATAATATTTCCAAATTAGTCAAGAAAGAAGAACCTTTTTCTTTTTTTTTTTTTTTTTTTTTTTTTTATATATAACCAAGGGTGTTTCTGATCCCGAGGATTTCAAACTGCAGCCTGTAGTACTGCCTGACCAAAGGCAGTATCCGCATTTCTTCTCACGTCTAGTTGATAAAACCTTGTAAACGTGTGGACTGATGACCACGTTGCCGCCTTGCATATCTGAGCCATAGAGATCTGATGGTGTGCTGCCCAAGAGGCGCCCATGGCCCTGGTAGAATGGGCCTTTACCGACAACGGAGGGGGCAACCTCTTCAATCCGTAGGCTTGAATGATTAATTGTCTAATCCATCTCGAGATGGTGGATTTTGCAGCTGCCTGCCCCTTCTTGGGGCCATCTGGTAGAACGAATAACACCTCTGTTTTCCGGATCTTTTCCGTAGCTTTAAGATAGGCCTTCATGGCCCGGACAATATCCAAGGTATGCAGCAACCCCTCCTTTCTAGATGTAGGTTTTGGAAAGAAGGATGGAAGTACCAAATCCTGGTTTAAGTGAAATTTGGATATAACCTTTGGTAGAAAGGAAGGATGGGGCCGGAGAACTGCCCTGTCCTTATGCAGAACAAGATATGGTTCCTTACACGATAAGGCTGCTAATACTGACACTCTCCTGGCCGAAACTATGGCGACCAAGAAAACCAATTTTCTTGTCAGTAAGAGTAAAGGAATCTCAGCCAAAGGCTCAAAAGGCTGTTTCTGTAGAGTGGACAGGACAAGATTTAGGTCCCAAGGACAAACTGGTGACTTGACAGGAGGATTAATACGCAAGACCCCCTGTAAGAAGGTCTTTACCAGCGAGTGGGTGGCCAGCGGCCTCTGAAACCACACTGACAGAGCTGAGATCTGTCCTTTGATTGTGCTTAGTGCCAGGCCTTTATCCACTCCTAGCTGGAGAAAACTTAACACCCTATCAATAGTATATTTGCGGCAATTCCATCTTTTGGATTCACACCAGCCTATATAGTTCCTCCACACCCTGTAATAAATTACCCTGGAGACCGGCTTTCTAGCCTTAATCAGGGTAGGGATTACCTGCTTAGACAGACCCCTACCCCTGAGAATCAGGGATTCAGCCTCCAGGCCGTCAAATTTAGACGCTGTAATGTAGGGTGGAGGATCGGGCCTTGTGAGAGTAGGTCTGGTTGTAGAGGAAGAGTCCAAGGGTCTCCCACTGCCATATTCAGGACTAGTGAGTACCAAGCCCTCCGGGGCCAAGCTGGAGCTATTAGAATGACTGGCTTGTGCTCCACTCTGATCTTGCGCAACAGGCGGGGGAGTAACTGTAGTGGAGGGAATGCATATAGAAGTTTGAATTGATGCCAAGGGCAAACCAACGCATCGGTTCCGCAGGCCATAGGATCCCTCGCTCGCGACACGAACCTGTCTAGTTTCTTGTTGAACCTGGATGCCATTATATCTACGTCTGGCGTTCCCCACCTCTGGCAGATTGTCTGAAAGACCTGGGGATGCAGAGACCACTCCCCTGGCAACAGACTCTGGCGACTTAAGAAGTCTGCCTGCAGGTTGTCCACTCCGGGAATGAATATCGCTGAAATGCAGGGTACATGAACCTCTGCCCATTGAAAAATCAAGTTCACTTCCCTTTGAGCGGCCTGGCTCCTGGTTCCCCCTTGGTGGTTTATGTATGCCACCGCCGTGGCATTGTCTGACTGGATTCTCACCGGGAACCCCTTTAATCTGGAGGTCCACGCCAACAGGGCTAGGCGAGCAGCTCTGATTTCCAAGATATTGATGGGGAGCTGCCTCTCTGCTTTCACCCAAGTTCCCTGGCGGGAGAACCCTTCGAAGACCGCCCCCCAGCCTGCCAGGCTGGCGTCTGTGGTAACTACCTTCCAGACAACAGGGCTGAAGGATCTTCCCTTTAGAAGATTCTGAGGGTTCAACCACCAGGCCAGGCTCTGTCGGACCCTTGATGATAGCGTCAAAGGGGACTCTAAGGCATGTGCCCTCTTGCCCCAGGCTGCTAGAATGGCTGCCTGTAGGACGCGAGTGTGGATCTGAGCGTATGGTACTGCCTCGAATGTGGCCACTAGCTTGCCTAGTAATCGCATACACAGGCGAATAGTTGGTCTTTTCTTGTTTATAACCAACTGAACCAACCCCTTGATCGCCTTGATCTTTACAAGGGGCAGGAACACCTTTTGATGTTCTGTGTCTAACCTCATGCCGAGGTATTCCAACTGCTTTGTAGGCTGGAATGCTGACTTTCCCTGGTTTAGGACCCAGCCGAATTCTTCGAGGTACCGACCCGTGAGGTTTACTGCCTTTTGCAGACCCGTCCGTGAGTGATCTATGATTAAAAGGTCGTCCAAGTATGCTAGGACTGTGACTCCTTGGATCCTTAAATTGGCCAGAACTGGGGCTAGGATCTTCGTGAATACCCGGGGGGCCGTGGCCAGCCCGAAAGGGAGCGCCCTGAATTGGAAGTGTCGCTGCCCCACCGCGAAGCGTAAAAACCTTTGATGCGACTGAAAGATTGGTATATGAAGGTAAGCATCTTTTATGTCTATGGAGGCCAGAAAATCGTCTTTCTGAAGCGCGGCGGCTGCTGACCGGATGGATTCCATCCGGAAGGACCGCACCCTTAGATAAGCGTTTAACCTCTTTAGGTCCAAGATTGGCCTGACATCGCCGTTGGGCTTTGGTATGACAAAGAGATTGGAATAGAAACCTAGGCCTTGCTCTTGGGCTGGCACTTCTATAATTACGTCCTGGCAAAGCAGGTGATCCAAAGCTGCCCGCATTGAGGCCTTCCTTGCTGGATCCCTTGGTAGCCTTGATTCTTGAAAATGAGGCGGAGGATATCTTAGAAACTCCAATCTGTAACCTGTGGTTACAGATGCCCGGGCCCAATTGTCGGGGATCTTGGCTTCCCAAACTTCTGAGAAGAGACGAAGCCTTCCCCCCACCCGTGAGAGTGGGGGCGCCCCTTCATAAGGCAGACTTAGGGGCTGTCTTTGACGGCTTGCGATACCACGGCTTCTTACCCCCAGGGGTCTGTCCCTGCGATCTACTGTTAACGTTGGATCGTGCAGGCGGCCGTCGATACTGCCTGGAATTAGAGGGCCCCGAGACAGGAAAAAGCTGCCTTTTAAATGTAGGAGCCCGGAATGTCTTTTTGACCGGTAAAAGGGTACTCTTGCCATTTGAAATAGTCTGAATATATTTATCCAGATCTTCTCCGAAGAGTCGTCCTCCATGGAAGGGAAATCCTGCCAGAAGCTTTTTGCATGGGGGTTCTGCCGCCCAGTTCTTCAACCATAAGAGCCTTCTCATGTGTACCAAACATAGTGATAAACGAGAAGCCTGCTGGATGGAATCTTTTATAGCATCTACCGCGAAACACAGAGCTCTGGGAATGTCAGCAAACTCTTCTGCTTGTTGGGTAGGCATGTCCTTTAACATCTCTTTTGTCTGGTCTTTTAATGCCTGACAAACTCCAATTGCAGCTACCGCTGGCTGCACCACTGCTCCTGCCGTAGCAAAGGATGCTTTTAAAAGTGTCTCTAATCTTTTATCAACCGGATCTTTAAACATATGTATGTTTTCCACCGGGCAAGTTAGTGATTTATTCACACATGAGATGGCTGCATCCACTACTGGGAGCCTCCACTTCTTGGAGAATTTTTCCTCCATGGGATAAATGACCGCAAATCTTTTCGGTGGCAGAAAAACCCTGTCCGGCCGTACCCAATCCCGAAAGATCAATTCCTCCAAGAGAGGATGGACCGGAAAAACTGCGTTGCTTAACGGGGCTTTCAAAGAGCCCAGAGAGGATACCGGAGGAACCTGAAGTTCTGGCAATGGCAAACTAAATGCCGAGCGGACCATGTCCGTCAAAGACTGTACCCACAGTCTCTCTGTCTGGGAGTCTGAAAATGGTTCCTCAGAGGTAGACCCCTCCATCCCTGAACCCTCTTGGTTCAGGTCCAGTTGATCCTCCTGTGATTCTAATTCCTCCGGAGAGAGAATCTCAGCATCTGAGGATACACCCCCTGGTGATGGGGATCTAACCCGTTTCTTACCAGGAATAGCTCTGGCGATCAATGCCGCTATTCTCTCTTCTAGCCCCCCTAGGGATACGGCTAGCATCTCCTCTGTGATAAACACAGGGCTGGGCTGATCTGGGCCAGCCTCCGCACCAGATCCCCCTAATGGCTCATCCAAGGCGCTTCTTAAATTAATAAGCTGCGGGGAAAGTATCGGCATATCAGAATCAGAAAGGGACCCCTTTTGTTTTTTGGTCTTTTTTGTCCCCTTTGACCCCGAACCCTTGGAAGCCATAATACAAAATCGAGGGACTCCGCCCACACAACAGACTGTAGTGGCCAGGAGTACAATTTTCAGAGTTTAGGGGAGAATAGATCACTAGTGTCCCCAAAAACTGATGGGCCCGTATGTTGGTCTTTTCTTTTTTTTTTTTTTTTTTTAAATAATTATATATTATATATTATATATTTGACAACATACAATGACCCTAATTTAAGTTTGCCAGCCTCCAACCTGCTGCAAAATAAGGGGGATTTCTTGGCTTAACAATAAAGGCATTGGAACAAAGTCCACATGTACTACCCCTCTTCCGCCACCGGGAGTCACTGTTCTGCCGCTCTGCGTCCTCTCCTTGAAAAAATCAGCCTCAGACTGAGCCCTGACAAGGCCTGCTGTCTATAACAGCACAAAGGCGCGCCCCTGTATGACGCCGCAGGCCCGCCCCCCCCCGCCCTCCTGTCTGGACGGCGCGCGAAAAACGTCAATAAGACGTGCGCGCGCACGCGCGCGCGCGCGTATGCCGGATACAGGAGGAACATGGAGGAGCCGCGCTGCTGGAGATCCAGGCACGCAGAAACAGGCGGCAGATTCAAACCCCCGGCCAGGTAGGACTCTCTCAAGGCCCCTAGGGATCCTTACTAGCCCTAGGAAGAAACAGCAGGTTAGCTAGCAACACATATTTAGACAGGGGGGCCTAGTGATGGGGGGAGAAAGGGTGTCATCCTGTCTCTTTTAGACATAGTGATCACGGTTGCCCATGCAGAGCATACTTAGGCTATCCCCCCTTTTAGGTTACCCCGGGGAGCCTGCTGTCGAACCAAGTCCCGCAGGCTCCCCCTTACCTGCTCCATGCTGCAGGATGTTTGACCAGCAAACTGATCCAATCTTCTCCCATCTCCGTGGGTAGCGTAGTAGACCTTCAGGCCCTGGGGTCCTATGAAGGTACCCACTGTCCTGGACCTATATAGCACCCTGGCAAAACAGGAACTTTATGGTTTTTGCAAACTCCAAGTCCTGGGCCCAGGGTCCAGCCCTCCAAAGAGGAGCATTATAGGCAAAACCCCACGGTTTGGGGCCCGGGTACTGTCCACTTTGGCACTGAGGCTCCTTGGACAGATCCGGTAGCCCGCCCTTAATCCCAAGGATGTGGAGCAAAGCTATTCCGTGACCAACACCTAAGACACTGGCGAAAAAACTGAGGGACTCCCTCTAGGGGAGGGGGTTATATAGGGAGGGGACTTCCTGTTTGAAGATTGCCAGTGTCCACACCTGAAGGTACTCCATATAACCCACATAGTAATGAATATGCCGCTCTGTGTCCCGTGATGTACGAGAAAGAAATAGGCTACTATCAATGCAGGAACTAAAAAAAAAAAGAAAGATATAATTCTGATTGATGAATGGAGATACGCGCAAATAAAACACTTTTTTGAAAGCCTCCTACAGCCTACTAGATCGGAAACGAATCTTCGGCCTTTCGAAAAACTATGTGTAGAAAAGACTGGGAAGGGAATAATTTCAAGGATATTTAAAATTTTGAATGTTTCAAAACAACAAAGCGTACCTCCATTCATCAAGAAATGGGAAGAAGAAATGGGTTCATCAATTAACAAACTGGAAATGAGACAGATAATAAATAGGGTTCATGTTACTTCCATAAATAACAATGTAATGGAACAGAATTACAAGTACCTGGTACAATGGTACCTCACACCCGATAAAATACATACATACAGGAATTAGCTTGCGGTTATGTTAGAGAGGTTGCAAAGAAACTGGTACAATGACCCACATTTGGTGGTCCTGTCCCAAAATTAAAGTTTTTTGGTCAGAAACTAGACAAAAAATGAAAGAAATAATAAACGTGAATATCCCCGAGGACATTTGGGTCTGCGTATTGCACGGGGCCCGAATGCCAAACAAAAAATATCTAAAGACATTAATACCAGAATTCCTGAATGTCGCAAAGAGTCAAATTTCGGGTAACTGGCAACAAGTGGAAAGACCTACACTAAGAGTATGGTCTAACAAAATTGATGAAACATACTATAACGAATACCTAAGATATAGAGATAGGGAAACACTGGCAGACTTTGAAGAGAAATGGTATACCTGGAAAAGATTTAAGTCTAGGATGAAATATGCAGAGATGATGGAGGCCTAAGATAACATAATATAAAGGCAAGGAATATCTCTAACAAGAGAGAAGGCAAAGGCTTAATAAGAGGATAAGAGGGAGGCCGGGAAGGGGGGAAGGGCTGGGAAGGGGGAGCGGGGAAAAGGGAGGATAAAGGGTAACTTTCTTTCTTTAAAAAAAAAACAAAAAAACATAAATTAACAATACGAATTCCACATATGATGCATAACCGAAGTAGAGACAGAACTACTGAATATAACCATGAGTAGGTCTCAAGCTGTGGTTAAGTCTGAGGTGGAAAAAAAAAAAGAAAAAAAAAAGTTTATTCATTTTTTCCAACCCCGCTGAGGCACATTTAAAGTCCCACTCTACTTCATACTTTTTGAGTTTTCATACTCTGCAGGGACAGTGCATCCTTGGAGTTATAATCCTCTAATGCCTACCCCCACCCCCCCATACATATTTTGAACGTTTTTTATTAGAGAAACATTCTCCAATTTGACCTTAGGATGGCATTATGGTATCATACATGCCATAGGTCATATATGCCAGGTTATCAAGCTATTGTTGACCATGGTTACAGAACAATAGACTGATCTATCAGCTCAAATAAAGCAATGATATCTAAGTTTGCATTGTATACAGTGGCATTTGTTTGAGAAGTAGCCACTCAAACATTTAAAAGTAACCTGGCTTCAGTTAGCCATGACAAACTACTAAACAGATTTTTTCATGTACACTAAAGTCTGAGTATAAAATCATAAAACATACATATATTTATATCATATATTTATAGCTTATGATGCTATATAATCAATAGCGATCCTTGACACAGATTTGCTCTTTGATTAATTGATGTCTAGGTGCAGGCGGCCGCCATTTTGTTGTGGGTTACTTTGTTTACATTCAACTGTCAGCCCGCAATCCCCTGAAGCATGTTGTTAAATGCTTCAGCCTGGATGGCATTTTTTTTTAACTTAGCAAGGTGCATATTCATGTCCTCCAAACTAGAAGAGATGTCTGATGACTCTACTCTAACGAGTATGTAAACCCAACATTTCATGTTCCTGATATGTGTCTTATGTACAAGGTACTTGTATGAAAAAGTATCCTGTTCTCTTTGTATTGCTTTCTTTGTGTGAAATACTTGGTGCTTCAGTCCCACTGCTTTCCTATTAAAAACTGACCACACCAAGCAGGAGAACACACAGTGGTCAGTTCTCCAGCTGTGCTGGGAACTTAGCCTGCTCTCCTTTAATGATCAGACTTGTCCACCTGATATACCCCCCCTGCACAGAGTTTCACTGGGCTGCCTCCTGGGATACACACAGTTCCCAGAAGGCAGCGCACCCCATTCACCAGAAGACATCACGATGGAGGACGAAGAAGAGGACTGCGGTGGAGGAAGAGGCAGAAGAGCTGTTTCCACATAGCATCAGCCTTTTCTGGTGATTATAACTCAATTCTAACTTCAGCTTGTTCAATTAAGCATTAACAAAAAAAAATACTGGAAGCTGATTGGTTTCTATGCAGAGCTGCTCCTGATTTTGCACTCTCCTGTTTTAGTTACCCAACCCCACAGTTACAGCATATCAATAAAAAAATAATTATTGTTGGAATGTAAATACTATATAATTGTCACAAACTTTAGCATTAGCTGGAAATGTTAATTTAATCTATCTGTGATTTAGCATTTTACTGTAAAGTATAGATATTAAAGGTATTATTGGACTCCCAGATTTTAACTTTATCAAATAGTTTTTTATACCTTAGGCCTCTTAAATGCTCTTGGTGCAAGAATGATCACTTTTGGAGGACATCCTGGGCTAGACAAATGAACACTTACAGCATATTCTCTCCCTGTGTTAACAATGAACTTGACAGTGCTCTGGAGGCTAGTTGGAGTCTTTGCAATCTTATTATATCTTTCCCTTGAGTGAGACTATTTAATAACCTTTAGTCTGATTTGCTTTGAGTGTTCTTTGATCTATATTATTCAGTTTTTTTTTTTTTCATTTGGAAAACCATTAAATGATTAAGTGACCCCTCAATGACAAATGTATTTATTTTCACATTTGTTTGACATTTTAAATGTACACACAGGTGGACTCAAGTCAATTAACTGTGGTACCTATGAAGAGAATAGATTTTAAAGTTTGATTAATTGCGTAGTAACAAAACTATTTAAAAATAAAATATTATCAACTACTTACCATAAAAAATAAAGGTTCATAGATTTTGAGACTGTAATAGAATGTTTTGTTTTGATAACTAGTAAGGCTTCTGAGAACATCTATTTCAATTTTTTGGCTTGAACAATGAAATGTAAAACATGAATGAAAAGTGATTAACTAACTTTTATGATGTCAGTATGTGCTGGCAAATTAAAGAATAAAAGCTGTTAAATTCACAGAATCATAGCGACTTGTTAGTTCCTTCCTGATCCCTGTACAATCACTGATTTAAATGGCAAGCCATGAACATAATTGTAGTCATAATTGGTGCATATACAACTCGAATGACCTGATGCAATGTACTAACATAAATACACAAACGGTCACTGGCGCTAGGAGGGATATAGGCCGGGCAATGAGGCAAAAACAAACCCTATAGTGATTACTGTAGAGGGTATCATATAGACAGTTCAGTGCAGCGGGAATGACGGTACCCGGAAGTACCCAACACAAGTAATATACACAAAACAAGTCCGCGCTCTTAAATGTCTGTAAAATATATATAAAATATATAAGCCCAATGTTGTAGGGATAAAAGAAAATAATCATATATATATAGAGAAAAAATAATCCATTTATTGCAGATCCACTTCTAAAAACAAGGGAGAAACAGTCCATATAGGATAATATACTGGGCTGTAGAGTAGTAAGCAATGTGCACAAACAGTTCCACCAGCAGACACCAGCAATTCATGGGGTTAAACCTCAAAGGTTCCATGCACAGGCCATCATGAGGACAAAAACACACGCTGACAGTACCTTGATGGTAGATGGTATAAAGTGGTACACAGAGGACCGCCGTCAGATCTTAGGGTGAGGACCTGACATCAAACAGTCCACAATGTTGGAGTGTCACCACGAAGAGAAGGGGATGGTGCCATCCGACGGGACCATCCGACGGGTCTTACAGCCGGAATTATATATTTTATATATATTTTACAGACATTTAAGAGCGCAGACTTGTTTTGTGTATATTGCAATGTACTAACATGATGGTGGGAAGTCTTATGGAAGGTCATGAAACAAAAAGGCCCATTACAATAAACCTGATTTTCTACCAATTAAAGGCTAGAGCAGACAAACTGCCTCCCCAGAACAGACCAAAGAACTAAGTCATAATTTTCAAAAAAAGTCTACTTATGAAATACAAAGTGTTTTTACATTGACATATGGCAGCCAGTGATGGGGTTTACAGCTCATTCATGGCTGTACAGGATTTGTGCACACTTTTAAACTAAATAGTCGAATACAGCTGGAAATCATATTTTTACTTCCACCGCTAAATGACAACTTTCCACTGTATGTCCATAAACATTTCTAGTTGCTTGGTAGCAAGCAGTCACTTATGTTTTACAACCAAAGACACTGTTAACATAATTGGTTGCTAGAACGCACAGACATTGGTTGTTATGGTGCACCATTTATTTCCAGGCTCTTATCCTGGAATACGTAGTCTGATATAAGTTGGAAGTAGAGGACTCAATACAAACAAACTAAAAATAGGGTCCCCAAAATATGTGTAGCACTACCCCCATAGGAGCTGCTGGTTATATTTTTGGTTATTTTTTGGGTGAAAGGAGAGTCTGAAGAATTTCAATGTCCACACAATACACTTTTTTTTCTTGGATTTTTTGGGGATAAGTCAGAAGCAAAGAAGGATGAGGGGTGGAAGTGTAGGTAGGTTCAGGTACATAATCAAAGTAAGGAAACACTCCTGTTTCCAGCAAACAGTTCTCATCGCCACTCTAGCCAGAGTGGGCATTGCTCACCCGGATAGGTCTCTCCCAATGGCCCAGCAGCCGGGATGGCGTACAAAGCAAAGTACAGTCTCTGCCACAGACCTTCCTTTGTTGATGAGGCACTTTGGCCTGGAATCCGCTGCCACAGGATTTAGCACCCGGATGTCTTTAGCTTGGCTTCTTTAAATCTTTTAGATCCGACAGGCGACACTGTCAAGCCTTTCAGTGTACGGTGCATCCTTCAATGACAATTTCAGGCTTTCTCCCAAGGTACCAGCCTCTTGCATGGCCCTCTTCAGGATAGGTCCTCCCCCTGCTTCCTTCATCAAGCGGCCTCCTCCCGCAGGACGGACACCTGAGCTTTTACCTTATACTGCTATTCTCTAAAGGTCCCGCTGTTGGCATGCACTTCGGTGCTGCCCCGTGTGCGCCTCCCCCCGGTCTCCCCCTCGTCCCGGGCTGATATGGTCCCGAGTTACTTTTCCATCAATTGGGGCCCGCGGGGGGGAGGCTTGGGCGGAAGTACTCGACGTTTTGAATGCCCTTTTACTACACATGGGTCCGTGCCTTCTTTTTGGGGACAGTGGGGTATTCCCCCTCTTAGGCCTCCTGTGGCAGATGCCCTGTATGGCCCCTGCCCATTATAACTATAGGGGTTGGAATACCCATATGCATGCCACAATATCTTTTCGCTCTGGGGTGGCACACCACTGTAACACTTACCTGCCCAGACCTCACTGCTCTTCGGTTCTGACCAACCCCCACGTGGACGCATACAGGGGTGCTTGTGCACTGTATAGGGCGCGGGTACCCTGTGCGACCGCAACCCACCGGTTACTACGGACTTTTGTCCAGTGAGAGGACTTAGCCCTCCCACCTAACCGGCTCTCCCCTCTGCTGGACTTATCCTCTGAGGAGTGGGACCACATATGGGAACACACTCACAAGGGGTCCATCAATGTCTCGGCACAGGAGAATAGGTACAAAATTTGTTCACAATGGTATCGCACACCAGAAAAACTTCACAAGATCTTCCCGGGGATCGCACCCACATGTTGGCGATGCAACACGGGGGTGGGTTCCTTCCTGCACATTTGGTGGAGCTGCCCATTGCTCCTAACATTTTGGAAGCAGATTCACGATCTCATTGCCCAGATTACCACCTTCTCTCCGGAATTTACCCCGGCACAGTATCTCCTTCATCATACGTCCTGTTCCAGGAAGACATACAAAAAATCCCTCATGCTACAGCTCATTAATGCAGCTACCCAATGCATCCCGCTGAGATGGAAGTCCGCTACCCCCCCCCCCTCGGTAGAGGACTGGCACTCACAGGTTGCAAAGATCGAAGAAATGGAAAGAATCATCCACCAGGCCTAAGATACACATGATAAATTTAGGATGACCTGGGCCTGCTGGATACACTACAGGGAATCCCAGAACTCCCGGGCTGGGGACGCCCGCGATACACCAGATTTATGAGTGAGATCCTCAGTTACGGCCTCCCTTCCTGCCTGTCTACCCACCCTATATGCAGCTCTCATTCTGTCTTCCCTCCTCCCCCCTGGGGGCTCCCCCCTTTTTGGGTTTCTTTTTTTTTTCACTAGGATTGTGGGATCACTCACCAATTGGAGCCTTACATACTCTGGGTTCTGCTCGCTATAAGGGATTCCCCATCCCGCTCACAGTGTGCTCCCTTGAGGGGTGGGCGGGTATGGGGAACGTGCCCAAGGTTCCCATGATTAATTGGTCCCAACACGATCCTCCTCACAACTTTACAGTTCAACAGTTCCCCCTTATCTCGAGCCCCCTAGGGGATGCCTCGGATAGTTCAGAGTGCTTTACTCTCAAGTTTCCTGCTAGCAGGGCCTCTCGGTCTGTAGTTTTTAGACTTCACGTTGTAGATTTTACTAGTTCAGGCTACATTTTGCCATTTTCCATTTGATATGTACACTTACTGTGAACAATATCTCTATTTCTGCATGTGTTACGCGATTCTTCCCTTTATGACTATTTGTTATCTGCGATATTGCCTTACTGTGTTTACTGTATCAGTTTTTTCTAATGTATTTGAAAAACTTCTAATAAAATATAAAAAAATAAAAATAAATCAATATACAAGAATGTCAGCGCTACACACATATTTCACAGACAATCATATAAGGTTGTGAATAAACAAAGTGAACAAAGTAAATGCATTTGTGGGGAAATAAGCAGCAAAAATTCAGTGGATAATCTAATAAATTCCAGCAAAAGCATTAGTAAATTGAGCTCACAAGACTATAATACTAGATATACAAACAATACAATTCTTTCCAGAACGTTATAATAAATAAAATAAAAATAAAAACTTTTTCAATACTATAAAAAGAATGGTGCCATCTAGTGTCAAAAGAGTATATTCCAAATAAAACCAATTATAAACAACAAATAATACATATACTGTATTTACTACACAAGTATTCATATATAAAAAGTAAAAACTGCTAATATACAGTCTAAATCATGTTTAAAACTACATGCAAGGAAAATAAAAAAACAGCATTTTTGCTTGCACATGATTGGATGATGGAAGTCAGCAGAGCTTTTGCTCATTTACTAAGCTCTGGAGCAACTGCACTTGCAGAATGCAACTCCACTTTACAAAGTGCACAGCCTTTAGTAAATCAACCCTTTTTTTTTCATTTCATTAATCCAAAGTATTTCAAGGTGGGAAATTTCTCTTGTGCAACTACTACCACGCCAATGAGGTACCAATTTGTCAATTTCTATTACTTTTAGGCTAGTTTGATGTTTTGAGTGATGAGAGGCATACTATTTAGAATGACTATGTCTTTTGAAACCTTTGAGAAAACTGGCCACATGCTCTCCTGTCCTAGGAGAGATGTTCTGAGAAGAGCATGTTATAAATTCCTCAAAATCATAAATTGTCATAGTTATTTTAGAACAAAAATGTTTCTTTCTGATTATTTTTTATCCACCACACCTACAAAATGGGCACCTTTTACAAGAATAGAATCCCTTCAATCCTCCAAAGAGAGCTATTCATTTTGGTTGATCATCTATCCTGGGGGCCATACTTTTTCTTAAATGTGGAGCCTTCTTGAAATTGACAGAGGAACTAATAATACACTGTGGAGTTCCACTTCTTTTATTCTTATATTGGATGTTATTTGGCATAACAGCAACAGAGTTCTTCGCTGCGGAGACTGGGGTCATACACTGATGTTATTAAGTGCTGTTAGACCTCCTATACACTGAGGTCTTTTTTTTTTAAAGGTTAACTTTTATATTGTTTTTTATAAACATAACACGTAATAGTTACACAGGCGTATAGTCATAGCGAACATTGCTGCAAACATAGTGCAATACGTTAATCAGGTATACAGGTGAATAGTGCCAAACAGTACACAGAAAACATCAGCGCATAGCATAGTTTACTCTAGTCAGGGCGTAGGCACTGGAGGGGAAGAATTTCACCCCAGATCTCCTCCGTCAGCTCAGGTATGTCTGTGCGCCATCCCTATTCAATGGTGGTAAGCCTAGTGGTCGTGGAGTGCAGTATAATCTTATAGTAAGAGGAAACTAGTTTGGTGTGGCAGGGATCCGTCGTTAAGTTTTCAAAGGGAAACGTACACATCTCTATATTTCGCAACCCGAATTGTGCCGCAGCGTTATGTCGTATCTGTAGATATTAGAAGTAGGTCGTGCGTGGGAGTCCCAAGTCTCTCTGGAATTCCTCAAAGGAACGGAACATATTGTCTGTAAATAGGTGCGATATCGTTTTTACCCCTTTCTTAAACCAGTACCCCCCGTTGGTTCTCTGATGAAATTCTGGTAGGCATGGGTTTCCCCAAAGAGGGGCGTTGGGAAAATATGTAGCTGGGGTGCTGGGTGGTAATACACTGAGGTCTTAATCTCTGGTAAGCAGTACATGTGGGTGAAGGAGGTGGAGCATTGAAACACTTGCACAAAGAGATTTTTTTTGCTGCTTATTTCCCCAAAAATGTATGAACTTTTTGCATTTCCCTTTATTTACTTTATTCATTTATAACATAATATCATTTTCTGTGAATTATTTACTAGGCATTTTTTTTGTTACATGGAATTGGTATTGTGTAGGTTACAATCTTATTGTGAGTTGAGGAAATCTATAACCTGGAATACCTTAGATTTAGAGACAAAGAGAAATGGGAGGAGTTTGAAGAGAAGTGGGAGCAATGGAAAAGGTTTAAGCACACAATGGAATATGCTGAAGCGTTGGGTGCATAAAGCTTAAAGTATACAGCGATATAATTTAAAGGTGTGAGGCAACAGAGTGGCATGGTAGTGAAACTGGGAAATAGATGTCAGTGGGAAAGAGCCAAGCAAGAAAGGTCGGAAGGGGAGGGAGGGAATAGGAAGGGGGAAAGGGAAGGGAATCAATCTCCACATAGATACCATTGTTTTAATATCCGCCATTTCTGAAGAAGTAAAAAAAAATAAAAAAAAATAAGAGAAACAATTAAAAGAAATAACAAATAATAAGTAAAAGAGAATAAACCACTCATGATGCAAAACCATAGAGGAGACGTTGTGGGCAAATGAACTATGGGCAAGTTTTGTTGCCCTTCTTGGTTGACTCTGAAGTGGAGAAAAAACAAACAAAAAAACAATCTAATTGTGTTTGTGTAAGCATTTGAAAGGGACAGTGCAACTCATTTTATTTACATATATTGTTATGGCAGCACCTGCTTTTCTTGCAGCAAGTACCCCAGATTTATTTAGATCCTTAGTATATAATTTACCTTTTGGCTCCTTTACCCCAAATACATCAGGGAATGTTTTTAGCACACTAATCAAGTAGTGTGTTCAGAGACCAGTCATCCCAGCTGACTAGCTGTGTGATGAGTGAGTGATCTCCTGGACACCCCCAAAAACTAGTGCTTCAGGACATATCTATGTTACATAGCATTGCAGCCTATCAGACTCCTTTTTGTAAAATTGGAACAAGAAAAACATGCTGGGTTAAGCTTGGTGGTTATAGAAAGAAAAAAGATATAAAAAAAATAGAAGAAAAAATATAATTTATTGTTTCTCTAAAGATGTTAACATACTTGCCTGGAATTGAGCTTTAATGGTAAACTACAATAATTTCCTGGAAATAAGGTCACCTTATCCAGCTTTCTGCCCACCCAGTTACCAGTATCCTAAATGCCCCCCACTAGTTCTACAGTGTGCACCTTCCTTGGTAAGAACATGGGGGCGAGTGAGGCTTGGTGGTGATGTCACCCAGGCTTTGAAAATGTTTTTTTTCTTAACAGCAAGGTAATTAAAAAAGTAAAAAATCAATAAACCGCACTAAGGGGTATGTTAACAAAAACAAAAATAATAAAAACAATTCAAACAGATTGCATAATAGTTCTTCAATCACATTAGTGAATATCCCAATAAGTGACAAACAGTGCTTATGATGGGAGATAATATATCCGTGCTGCTTGGTGCTCCGACAAGGTGCCCCCACATGGATGTAAACTCACTCCTCAGTATGGACCAACCATTGCTAGTATGGTCAAACATGTCTGTGGGGAGACCCCTGGAGATAGCCTAGTGCTGATGATTCCTGAAGTGGATAAGCCTCATGCAAATAGAAATGAAGTAAAGGACCTCATTGTGCAATATAATTTACAAAATGTATTTTAAAACATTAAAACAACATATTTACACTGACATGAAAGGGTGCCTATGTCCTGGCATCTGGTGTGAAAAGCAGGGGATTTTTAGAGGAAATCGCCCCACATGAGATGATACACCGCTGGCCGTGGTTCTGCTTGATTGGCTATCATCAGGAAGCTCTAATTCCACCATCTTGGATAAGTGCATATATACCCTTACTAGTATTCACATGATTTAAATCGGTCCAATCGTGTCTAATTACCTGCTATTTACTCGGGGTGCTTACAATCTATGATTAGAAGCCAAATACATATATTAAATGTACTAAATACATATGACGTGTGGACAAAGAGACGTAAATAGTTAATTAAATATTTATTAAAAACTTTAGTAGGAAACGGTGTCCAGTGTGATTGTATTATGTAAATGTATTAAGGTGAAATTAAGAGGCCATTTAGTGGCCACATATTACATGTTAGTTCTCAGAAAGTGAGTGAACCCAGTTTGCTGAGACATCCTTATAATATTTAAAAGTCAGAATAATTATGATTATTGATATGCGTAAACATATACCTAGGTGTGTTAAATACATAAATACACTAGTACATAGGCAAACAGCAAGAAGGTAGTGTACATTGGTGTGCCTAAAGGTATAATGTATGGATAATAAAATATGGGTAAATCATTAAATAGATAGGTAGATATAGGTGGAGTACCACTGTTAGGTGGCTTTGAACATATAATCTCCCCAAAATGAAAATAAAATAAAATTGAAATACAATTCTCATAAAGTAAATATTATAATAACTAAAAAAAGAAAATTACCAAAAAGAGCTGGATGGACTGCTAATAATTGGTTATAAAGCCATTGAGATCCAGCTCAACGTTTAACCCCAATGGGGTGAGGGTCTGGAGGTCAAAAATCCATCTAGTTTTGTTTTGAGATATTTTTTTAATCATATTGGCACCCCTCCAATGCTTACTGACAGTGTCAATAGTTTAGAAGGACAGTGCAGCTGGGTTCTTATTATGTACCATTCTTTTATTTTTTTTCAAAATAATTTATTAAACAAAATTGACATACAGATAAAAATTGTGTGCAACAACGGGAGGAAACTCAGCGTCACCCGATATAAAACCTTTTAACAAAGGTATAAGGCCGCGTACACACAATCAAATTTATCTGCTGAAACCGGTCCGATCGTGTGTACGGGCTAGCAGACAGGTTTTTCCAGCAGACAAGTTTTAAAGCATGCTTTAAAACTTGTCTGCTGGAAACCCGTCCGTCCGACATGTCCGCTGGTTAGTACGCCTAACCAGCGGACAAAAATCTCCTGCATGCGCCCAATGGATTACACGCATGCGTGGAAGTATTTCACTTCCTGGAGTGGTGACGTGGCGGCGTCAACGTCACCGCCACGTCACCGCGCTGTCTGTCCTTGGGGATTTTGGTTTGATCGTGTGTACACTGATCAAACCAAAATAGCCCAGCAGACATATCCGATGAAAACGGTCTGTCCCACCGCTTTCATCAGATTTGTTTAGTCGTGTGTATGCGGCCTAAGACATAAAACAGCAGATCCAGTGAAAACCAGTGACAGTAACCAGTAAATGCAACACAAAACGGAACTGGATTTGTTAGCTAGAAAAACTAGATTGTGAGAGATAAGGGGGGGGGGGGATTAGGAGAGAAGAGAGGGCGGAGAGAAGGAAAGTGGAGGAGGGGGGTAACCTGGGACACTTTTCCCAAGTGTGCATAACTTAATAAGTAGTTCATCAGGCATAGGAAGAAAAATAGATCCTATAAAGCGATCATTTGCTGATAGGAGTAAACGGTCTCTAACCTGTAGGTGCGTGGAGGGGAAATGAGTGGCACCAAGACTTTAGGGAGAGTCGTCATTATCCTTTTGTGACAGGAGATTGTTGTAGATGTACCATTCTAAAGTAATTGGATATGCTAGGGAATCCATTACGTAAGTGCCAATACGATTAAAAAAAAAGGACACTACTAGTAAGGGTATACATACCCTTATCCAAAATGGCAGAATTAGAGCTTCCAGATGATAGCCCACTGATAGGCTGAAACACGTTAAAGCGGTGTACCATCCCATGTGGGACGATTTCCCTAAAAAAACACCTGCTATCCACACCGGGTGCTAGTATATAGGCACCCATTCGTTTGAGTGTAAATATGTTGTTTAAATGTTTTAAAATACATTTTGTAAAAGGTATTTTTCTTCATATCTACTTGCAGGAGGCTAATCCACTTTAGCAATCATCAGCACATCATGCCTGTTTGACCATACTAGCAATAGTTGGTCCATACTGAGGTGAGTTTACATCCATGTGGGAGCACCGTGTCTGAGCACGAGAAACATTTTTAACGGAAAACCATAAATGACCTCCCTTTGTGCTTAAATAGGTCATTCATCATGTTTAACCAACAAATAATTAAATGAATTGCAATTTCAGAACCCTAAGCCAGCATTTGATAATTAATAGATTTACTTAGGAACATACTAGTATATATCTATATATATATATCTATATATATATATATATATATATATATATATATATATATATATATATATATATTAAAAAAATTGGTTAAGAAATAAAGATATCTACTTTTATTACTATGGTAAAGTTTATATGAGATTTTAGTTGATGGGATTTAAATCTACTGTAATGCTTTAAAATCATAGCTCTATGATCACTTTAGCTGCATTTTAAAGTAGGGATACATATAATTATATTTGTGAAGTTCGGAAGATGTTTATTAGGAAAGCAATAATATACTAATTTTATAGGCATAGATTTTGTATTGTGTGTAATCTCTATCAGTTGATATAACCTTTTTTTTCAACATTTGTCCCTGCACAGTTAATAAGGGCTCCTGTCCCAGAGCACCTGTATACCTCCGATTATATTTAGTTGCAAGGAAAAAAAAATCAATCATTTTAAATCTGACACAGTTTGATGTTCATTTCAGAATGGATCCATCATTTTTTTCATTTCCGAGTACATCTCTATACTCACCCAGAGCTAGATTTAGTCCATTCATCCTTTAAAAAATAGAATTTTAACTATGTATTGCTTTATAGCCCTTTCACTTTATTCCCTAAATTTAATGGGGGAGATTTGTCAGTTAGTTTGTTCCATGTATTATGTACAATCCCTGTAAAGATATGACTGTAACAAAATCCTGACTATACTTTTACTGCTTATGAGTCTATTTGTAAAAAATGTTTGCTCATATTTGATAAAAAGCTATCTCTGGGGCTGCAAAAGTCACTGATCAAATTTCTTCAATTTGGAGAGCTGCATTAAAATAACAGTAATTTATAGATGCACCACAATATATTGCATGATGTTTAAAGTAAATAATGATACATTAGCTTTAAGCAAGGAAGATCAGTGCTAATAGTTTCTGCCATAGAGATCCTAGCATAGAAGGCAAAGCTCTACCCTAAGGGCCCATTATCACTGACTCCTTCCTGCAATCTTATCCTTGACACAAATCATCCTTGTAACCCATATCTTCACACTTACATTCACTGTAGATCTAACCCTCATACTAACTTTCCTTTTTACCATTATCTTCACACTAAACCTCTTTATGAACTCATTGTTAACCCTCTCTTTAACATTTCTTGAAAAATCATCTTTCCTACTAACCCTCCCAGTAAACCTGAGGGGCTCATTTAAAAGCAATGGTATGTCCTCACCACAAGACTCTGAAGCCTGTGGAGTGTATTAAAAATCATTAAGTGTTAAAAAAAAGGAGACCTCTTCTTCAATCACCAAGTTCTCACTTCTTCACCAGCTACACACTGCAGCCTGATTTTCCTTAGTAGACTGGACCACAGTGCGTGTAGTACAGTGGTGAAAAACAGAAAGCGCACTGATATCTACTATTTTGTTATAAATGACCCTCGAAGTCTCAAACGAACCCTTCCTATAGTCAAAATGTTTCCACTATCCCTCTTTGTATTCCCAACCCTCACACTAACCCTTCCTGGATCCCTAGCCCTCACACTAACCCTCTAAAGGGTAAAACATGATAAAATCATATACTGTAAAGTCTTTTATCAAATGATACAGCAGCGCTAATGATCACTGAAATCCTGAATGTGACCACTATTTTGCATAATAGTACATAAAAGCAAGAAAGTTTTCCGGAAGTTAGAGGTTGAGTCAAAGTTCAGTGACTTCAAACGTGAAAGATAAACCCGTCAGACGTCTCCTGTGCCGAAGTCCCCTCAAGGGGATCTACTCACCAGACAGTAGAATTAACAGGCTCTGAACATCAGCATCATCCAACCATCTCCAACTCCAGGGAACTGTGATTTGACCAGCGTGTTGTGCTCCTAGTGACCACCAGGTGTCAGGATACACAAAAAACTAGATATGGTGTAATAAGGTTTTTAAAACTTTATTTTCACAAGCTGTGTCAGTCCACTTTAAAATAACAGCATTGTTTCATTAAAAATAATAATAATAAAATGGCAAACACGAACCGAGGCCAGTCCAAGGCTCACAGTGGGGTTACTTGGCTGATACCTGTCAGCGTCCACCACCAACACATACCGCTCTCTTACCGCACACTGGAGCGCAGATGGAATGCAGCGCTCAGCGTGTTGCTTCCTGTGCGTCGTGAGGTCACGCCCTAACGTTTCGTCCTTCCGACTTCTTCCGAGGGCTCCAACACAGAATATATTGTGATCCGACTGTGTGAGCCGCGCCTACAACCTTAACCCCTCGTATCCCTACAATCACTCATGGACAATATGAGGGAAGAGACGCTTCTCAAGACAAGTGCTCCCCAGTGGTAGTTAAAATCCAAAAACCCAGTGGGTGCAGGCAATGTACAAGGCAGTAACGAAGAGAAAAAAAGGAGATGGACAGCCACACTCCAACACGATACCAAAATGTAGAAGATGGTGCCTTTATTACCAGTAAAAAATTACACTCCACAGCAATAAAAAAGCAAACAGTGGGGTAACAATGCTGACACGTTTCACATCAATAACTAATGCTTAGTCATAGCTAAACAAAATAATGAAAACAATCTCATTTATAGGAAAAAAGTCCTGAAACCATCTGATGATCAATTTGCCTTGTGATAGGTCCTGGCTGATGTCCATAATCAAACACACCTGTTAGAGAAATGTGGTGAAGGGAGAACAACACCCACCACAGCCAGGTGGAGACACAATATGCAGATCAGCTGGTTGAAAAAACACAGCTAATCTGATTGCGACCAGGATAGCTATAACCCCTAAATATAAATGTTTGTTTAAAACATATGTAGTACAGTCCAATGGATAAATATATATATATATAAAAAAAATGTAATGAACATAATATTGAATTAAAGAAAGCCTCTCAAAAAAGTAGCATATCTATGGACAAATGAGTGAATAAAGCATAAATGGAACATCACTATATGTTATGTATCAATAATAATCTAATGTGAAAGTACAAGTGACAAAAAAGAGTACAGTATATGTGCTACATTTAGCCTAATAAATATGCTATACTTGATGGGATAAGTGAATCACCCTTAATGGTACGTGAAACAGAGAGAAGTGCAAGATAAGCACTGCACTAAATCTCGTGCACGAATTGTGCTTCATGAGATGTGTGAATCACTCTTCATAGGGTATGTAAAATATAAAGTATAACAGTACCCATGAAAATATCTCAATGTATAATGTGCTACAAAAAAAGCTCATCATGTGTTGTACATAGTTGTATATATATTGTGCATAGATAATGAACTAGTGTGTAGACATGTGAAATAAGAAGCAAGTGCAAAAAAACTGTGTTTAGCCTGATGCTTGAAATACACTTCATAGGGTGTGTGAATTGCCCTTCATGGGGTGTGTAGACAATGATAATATCCATGAAAAGCGATATCTCGATTTATAGAGAAAAGCACTTCATAGGATGTGTGAATTGCCCTTCATTGGGTGTGTGGACAATAATAATACCCATGAAAAGCGATATCTCGGTTAGCAATGAAAAAGTAGTGTTCGTAGTCTGTGAATATAGACATAACTAGTAAGACCGATGTATATACACACTGTCCCATGCCATGACAAATGAAGATGACGGGTAAAAAGTCAGGGTGAAAAAGTGTATGTCTAGAGAGGAAAGGGGGAGGGGAAAAGTAGAAACAAAGGTGAGGCACTGAGTTGATGGAAGGTGTGTATCCCTTAAACGAATGAATGTTTCCCACCATTAGTCTAAGTCGCCGGTAGCCCTAATAGCCCCGGTGTAGAAGATGTTTATAGGTAAATGATAAACAAAAATATCTTAAAACAAGGCGTATAATAAAACATATCCAGATGAGTGGGAAACAATTAAGGGAACCGTGAATAGTATGCACGGAAAAGTAAAATAAAAAAAATATATATAAAAAATTAAATAAAAGACCATACCACAGAGAACTGAACAGACGGTGAACTGCTGCAAAATTAACCTGTGCATGTCTGAATATATGCATAACCAGCATGCACCTATGTGCAGAGTACCTCCCATAGATGTCTATAGTTATCTATGGTGGACTCAATATTTAATGGTAAACATAGAACGTACCGGATAAAAAGAAAAACGTATCCACCATTTATGTATATAAGAGAGGAAACTGTCTATCTGTGGTAATTAGGACTTAGAAACTATTTTTAGAGATTTTTTTCAATATATGTTAAAATAGAACCCATATGAGAACAACTAGTGTTGGCTCCTACCATTCGTGTGTCATAGAAGGATCACGCTCAGACACCCGAGAGGATGCATAGGGAATTCCTTCATAGGGGACATGTTTGTAATTACCATTAATTACCATTATATGCTCAAATACACAGCGCTCTCTTCCACATTTCATAGGGCTATACAATTTGCTGCATTGTTGTCACAAATGGTAGATTATCCTAACTTGTAATTTATATACATGTTGTTATCAAAAACAGACAAAATCAATATAACTACAATAACAAAAGGAAACGTCTATTCGACTTAACATCTAAAAATAGGGACACAGAGGTACTTTTAATGTGTCACTCGGATGTATATTAGGTGGATCTCTAAACGTAATTATATATTCACGTATAGAAATACAAGTCCCTAAATTTAATATCCATAGGGCATATATACACATTTTTATATAAAGCAGGTTTTAAAATTACAGTATAATGATATTAAGACTGGAAAATCATGATAGATAATTAATTAGATACCTGCATAGGGAATGAGATTTTATTCACCTATGCTAATCTTAAATTACATTAATCTAAAAAACATATATAAAAGAGAGATAAAAAAGAGGGAGATAAAAAACACTAGGGGGAGCTCTACAATATGTATTTCTTAAAACTACAGAGTCATGTTCAATTATGTTTTACTTATAAAGCAATTTATGTCTAGTTCTACATTTAACCCCTTAGGGGTGAGTGTATCTAATAAGTATATCCATAGTGTTTCACGCTTGGATAGTTCTCTGACCATATTGTTACCCCTCTATGCAGGTTTAATTACATCAATACCCCACAATTTCAATCCAGAGGGGTCTTGATTATGATGTAATTTGAAATGGAGCTAAACATTATGGTCCTTGTATCCAAGTCTAATATTTTTAATATGCTCACCAATCCTAACTTATAACCGTCTTTTGGTGCGGCCTACATACATAAGTCCGGATGGACAACTTAAGGCATATACCACATGCGTGACATTACACGTAATGAACTCTTCAATATTGAACTCTTTGTTATTCACCGTAGATTTAAACTTGGCTATGCCTCTCATAGGTTCTGAAACTGATTTGCAACATTTGCACTTCCGCCATGCATAGAAACCCTTTTGATCCCAAAAGGAAGCTGGTTTTGTAGGTTGGTCTAAAACTTTTTTCACGACCTTATCTCCAATACTTGGTGCTTTTCTATAAATAAATTTAGGATTCGCTGGAAGCACAGGTTTCAAAGTTTTATCGAGGCAGAGTACATGCCAATGGTTCTGGAGTATCGCTTCTACTTCCTTGTATTGCGCATGGAAGGAAGACATAAAACTCCATTCATGATCCTTAAATGTAGTAGTTTTAACCACATCTTTGACACATCTGCTCATGGGATAAGTTTAATCTCTTCAGATATTGAATCTAATTTTTGGGCATCATATCCCTTTTCTATAAATCTTCTTTTCAGAATCTCTGATTGGGAATCATAATCTTCTAATGTCGAGCAGTTTCTTTTTACCCGCATCAGTTGGCCTTTCGGGATGTTTTTTAACCATGCCGGGTGGTGGGTATGGGAAGAAAGCTATTACGATCTGTGGGTTTAAAATAGACTTCTAAAATGTCACCGCTCACACTAACCCTTCCTGAAATTCTAATTCTCTGTAAGCCTCACTCTAGCTCTCCCTTAGGTAAATGTAATCCCTTGTTTGTCTTAAAATGTTTCCTATGCCAGGATCCTCTGCAACCCCAAAAAAATGAGACAAATTTTACTTCTTCAGTATGAACTGGCAGTGATAAGAAAACTGAGAAAAGTTCAGTTTGCTGTACTTTTGACGAAGACCTAAAAATCCACTAAAGTGAAATATATCAGTGAACCCCATTGAAGTTAATGTGAACTAAATCTTTTTTCTGACTTTTTTTTACAGCATATTTTCAATATTTTTTGAAAAGGGCATGGGCAGTCGAGCAAGTGGCATGTACCGATGCAAACAAAAATGGAAAAAAAAAGAGCCTTTTAATATAGCTTGGAGGACAACATTAACCACTTACCTACTGTGCACCTACACCCCCTTCCTGCCCAGACAAAATATAAGCTTCCGGCACTGCGTCGCTTTAACTGACAATTGCGCGGTCGTGCGACGTGGCTCCCAAACAAAATTGGCGTCCTTTTTTTCCCACAAATAGAGCTTTCTTTTGGTGGTATTTGATCACCTCTGCGGTTTTTATTTTTTGCGCTATAAACAAAAATAGAGCGTCAATTTTTAAAAAAATTCAATATTTTTTCCTTTTTGCTATAATAAATAACCCAAAAAATATATAAAAAAAATATTTTTTTCCCTCAGTTTAGGCCGATACGTATTCTTCTACATATTTTTGGTAAAAAAAAAATGCAATAAGCGTTTATCGATTGGTTTGCGCAAAATTTATAGCGTTTACAAAATAGGGGATAGTTTATGGCATTTTTTTTTTTTACTATTAATGGCGGCGATCTGCGATTTTTTTATTGGGACTGCGATGTTATGGCGGACATTTCGGACACTTTTCTGACATTTTTGGGACCATTTACATTTATACAGTGAACAATGCTATAAATATGCATTGATTACTGTATAAATGTGACTGGCAGTGAAGGGGTTAACCACTAGGGGGCGGGGAAGGGGTTAAATGTGTATCCTATGAGTGTTCTAACTGTGGGGGGAGGGGGGGTGACTGGGGGAGGTGACCGATTGTGTCCCTATGTACAAGGGACACAATCGCTCTCCTCTCTCCCTGACAGGGACGTGCAGCTCTGTGTTTACACACAGAGCTGCACGTCCCCGCTCAGTTACTGAGCAATCGCGTGTGCCCGGCGGTGATCGTTGCCGCCGGGCACTCGCACGGGATCCCCGCAGAGCGGCGGGTGCGCGCGCGCGCCTGCCCGCGGCTTTAAAGGGACATCACGTCATATGACGTGATGTCAGAACAATGGAGTCGTCTGCCCGCCGTCATTTGACGGTGGGCAGATGACAAGTGGTTAAAAACATACAATACACAAAAACTTTAAGTAACACGTTTATTAGATGTTTTAAATCTGCACTTCAGTACAATATACTCCTGCAAGCCCATGGCTCCTGTAAGCCCTGTTCATGGCCATTTAGCGGGTGCACAATAGCACTTGCACACACAGGTTCACAAGCATGTGCATGCAAGAGTGTGCATTGGTACCAGGCAGCCTATTTAAACTACACCAGTGCCTTGTGTCAGTGTCCTGATGCATCTGTTCCTGTTTTGCTCACCCACTGCCAGCCTGATCTACTCCTGACTTTGCCTGAACTTTGCCTTCACCGACCCTTGTCTTGTCCATAGACTACACTCCTGCCTTATCTATCTGTTTATCTGCCTTGTCATTATCAAATCGTGCCTAACTTCTGACTATTCTTCTGCCTGATGCCTGTGTATGATCTTCCTGTACGTTGATGACTGTCTAACCTTGCCTTCAATCTTCGATGGAGTGCACATCCACACTCTCCAGCAGAAGTCTTATCAGGCACTCATACCACTCTGTGCTACTGTGCTCCCTGTTATACTACCAGGGCTCCTGAGCCAAAGCTGTAAGAGAGGCCTCTACACTTCAGTCTCCATCACCAGGTACGTTATAAAAAGTGACATTTGGGCAGCACAGTGGTGTTGGGCAGCACAGTGGGATAGTGAGTAGCACTCTTGCCTAGCAGTAACAAGGGTTTCTGGTTCGAATCCCGACACTACCTGCCTGGAGTTTGCATGTTCTCCCTGTGACTGCATGGGATTCCTCCGGGTACTCCGGTTTCATTCCACACTCCAAAGACATGCTGATAGGTTAATTGGCTTCTGCCTAAAGTGGCCCTAGTATATGAATGTGAGTTAGGGACCTTGGGTTGTAAGCTCCTTGAGGATAGGGACTGATGTGAATGTACCTTGTATATGTAAAGCGCTGTGTAAATTGACGGCGCTATATAAGTAGCTAAATAATAATGATTTAGAAAAAAATTACTGCCACTAAATGACAAGGGATTTAGTCTTATTGCTTCACATGAGGGAAGGGCCAGATAATTTGGCCTCCCTCATTATAAATGAGGCTTTCAGATGTTGTTCTCATTTATGGACACCTACATCTGCTGAGCCAGGGATGTGGGAAAGAGCCCCTTGTCTAAATCAGCATAAAAACAAAGTATATGCAATGACTGAGCTTGTATGCAGGTGATCAGGGCACAATTCAACACAAATTCCCACAGAAGTTTGCTGTATAATCAGGACAGTAACAGATCCTGAGTGCAGTATAAAAGGACAGTGGCAGCCAGTCAACTGAATGGAGTGTGGCATTTTCAAGAGACTCTCCAATATACTTTGAGCCTATTTTGACAACCATGAGAGTGAATGGCAACAGCATTTGGTGAGTGCTTTTCTAAAGGGGGTTGATCCCCTGTTCATCACTGGTGGAGGATTTTGGTATACATTTCACATATGTTTTTCTGCACTTTTCAAAAAAGGACAGCTTTTTATACATGTGTGGAATTGCAATATAGTTTCACAATTGTTTTATGGACATTATTTAAATTTTGGTTTGGAATTATTTTTGAATGCTACTTTGGAAATGTTAAATATATGTTTTTGCATTTATTGATTTTCTCACCTGATGGTTGATATATTATTATTTTAAGTAGCAGCACATATTTCACTTATTGTTGGTGTCATAAGTGCAGTGCATATTGAATGTATTACAAAGTACCTTCCTAGGGATGTTGTTTTGCTGCACCTTCTTGCAAGTTCCCCTATCAATTTTGAGGAAGGAAGCACACACACTTACTACATCATTTTTTCTGGCCAGCCAGGCTGTGTGCCTGGATAATAGTCTGCTATGGATTGTGAAGTGGGCCCAATCCCTTTTTTTATTTTCCTAAAATAACAATACACATTTTCTATTCAGTATTTCTCTCACACTGTTTAAAGTTTGCTTTAATGATTTCTTATACCAGATTCAGGACTAAACTAGGATACTGAGAACCCAGGTATTTGTGAGTAGGATAATTATGAATAGGATAACTGTGATAATATGGGATCAGTGTCATTGAAGGGACTTAAAGGATGTTTCAATTGTAGGGAAAAGTGAATTTATTTTAAACCACAATAAAATGATTAGACATTACCAGCACTCTGTTGAAAATATACAGTATACATCATTTATTAGTGCAATTTCACATTAGTCAAATAAATCAATGTTTATTTGAGGAAGGGACCTTGCTTGGCCCGAAACATTGGATTTGTTGATTAATGTAATATTGCACTAATAAATTAGTATATATATATTTGCAATGGAGTGCTAGTGACGTCTCGTCGTTTACTGTGATTTATGTGGCCTCATCTGCTACAGTCACTAAGAGCAACTATCTAACACCAGTGTCAAACACTGAAGGGAATGTGGTTCTTTTGACTTCAATGTTTTTTAACCAGACAACCTTATTTTTTTGACTGGCCTGAACTACCTGATTGGAGGAGAGTTTAACATTTACAGCATAGGTCACAACTGTCTGGATCCCTTAAAGCGGAACTATACTCATCTCGGCTCCAGCAATGCAGAGTCCTGGAGCACCCCACCAGCCGCTGACATTTTCTAGCAGCCAACTCCTGGGAATTGAGCATCATCCACTTTTCCTGACTGAGCCGATATGACGTCATTCCAGTGCATGCATGGAGTGCAGTCAGAATCAAAATTGCTAAATGTCTACAGTGTGTGTGTCAAACAATCTACCAGGCTGTACCCTGTCTTGTGATATTGCACAGATGCCCTGTGGAGTCTTCATCAGTTAATGAATTCTGCTACAATATTGTAATTTTTTTGCCAGATACATGATTGTGTCATGTATACATTCCAGACACACTAACTGCAAATGATATGCTTTTTTGGCCACAAGGCCCTGCTCAAAGTTTAAAAATGATCAGTATGAGCAGTGTTTCATAGATATGTAAACTCCAATTTACTTTTCATCCAACTTTACTTTCAACATTAATTTCATTTAAGTGTACTTGGGCAAGTAAAAACAAGTGATGATTCCTAAGGGTTGATTTACTAAAGGCAAGAGGGCTGTGCACTTTGTAAGCACAGTTGTTTAAGAGCTTAGTAAATGTGGTAAAGCTTCACTTTACAAAGAATACCCAGTTATATGCAAGGAAAAAAAATCATGTTTGCTTGGGCATGATTGGATGATGGACATCAGCAGAGCTCCCCCTCATTTACTAAGCTTTGAAGCAACTGTATTTGGAAAGTGGAACTGCACTTATCTTATACCTCAGCTATGAGGCTTGTTTTATATTTAATTGTAATTTTTATTATTTGTATTTTCCTGAAATTAAAAAATAAGTAAACTGTGAATATTTAATGACTCAACTACTCTAGTTATACATTTTAAAGCTGTGTAGGTTGTTACAGGAAAGTCAAAGATGGGGTTAATTTTTCCACTTTGTTTGTATCAGCTTTTATTACTAGCTTTTTATTTTTACTGTCCTTGATCATGCAAACAATACAAACTGCACATGAACCAATAGAGAATATATTGATTAAATGTCACGTAAGAAAAGTAGACAATTATAGGTCAGCTTGTATCTTGTGCATTTCAAATATTTTCTGTCTTTAGGCTATTTTTAAATAGGAATTATCTTGCTTTAATTCAGTGTCTGGTTATTTACAGAAACTATGCCTGGCAACCTTCCATTGATCAGAAGAAACATTTCCACATGGGTATTGTTGTAGAGCCATAGCGGTAAAGCCTCTGCAGGAATATAGAGCAAGTGTTATGGTACTCCCGAAGATAAAATTATATTTTAACAATAAGTAAGAGCTGATAATGTTACTTTCATTTTAATCTTCTTAGTTGGGTCATGTCAACAAAAATAATGTAACATTTATATTCACTGAAGAATAAGGTCTGCTTTCATATGCTGCCTTGTTCTTTTAAATGTGTCAAAATCTGCAAATTTTTAGCTATTAAAAGTGGCATTAACTGCTAAAACTTGTATAAAGCATGTCATTTCCCATCCTTCTAAAACAATTATGATTTGTGTCAACTTTCCTCTTTCACTCAACTACACACATCAGACAGTCTCACTATTATCCAATAAATTCAGTTGTTCCGCACCACACTTTGCTGTTATCTAGAACATCGAAATTTTAGGGAATATCAGATTACTTTTACTATGTAATATGTATATTATTTTTTTTTTAACCAGACTCTTTAGGGTGTAAATTTAAAAAAAATATATATATATTTACACTTGTTTTTGTTTATCTGACCTTACAGCCAGAAACCCCTCTGATATTAGCTAGATAGATAGATAAATAGATAGATTGATGGATAGATGGATAGCTCTAAAAAAGAAAAAAAAACTCACACAGTGTTATTTTATATTGATTTTAAGTAACATTTTCATTTCTGCAAGCAGGGCTCCCATGAGGATTTTATTTAGAGGGAAAAACCTGTACATTTTATTTTTACTTTGTGCATAGTGATAATGTTGGTAGTAGACAAGGGACATGCTATTACCATCTATCTTTAACCTTCAAGTGACTTTTGGAATCTTTAAGATAAATTATTTCAAAGCAATTACTGCTATTTGCCTAAGGTAATCTTAAAAACAGATAAGCTCCTAGCCAGAAATTAGAAACCACAATTAAAGAATTGTATTTAAGATCCACAGCAGTTCTCTTTAAAGACCCAATATTCATCAGCAAGTTCATGAATGATTTAAATTAATCTTTAGCCCTAAAATGCTGATTTTCATACAGTAATCCCAGAGGAAAATAAAATAATAAAACAGAGAATTTTGTTTCACACGGTTCATTAACAGAATTTTTACATGCAGGTTTAGCTTAGTTTAAAACAGCATCATTACTAATATATGTTGTATTATTAAACCAAAATGTGAATATGGCAATTTTCATTTTAAATATTGTGCAGAAAAAAAAAAACATATTGTAATATTGACTAAATGTGTCATTCAGTCTGTACGATTAGTTCCAGGTGGCTTTGAACAAAGGATGATATACAGTATAAAGGGATGAACAAAATAACAGATTTAATATGTGAGCATTTCAATATAATGGACCTAAAAAGGAGTAATAATATTTGCCTTTAGAGCAGCTTTATTCTTTCTAAGAAAGTGATCATAAGTGTGTGTAGTAAAATGCTGCACAGCTATTTACAATAATAGTGTTTAGATATTTAATGGATGAAAGATGTAGATGTTGCACTTGACTTGCACATGAAATTCTTTTCAGAATTTGCTGTAAGGTTTTAATATTATTTAGGGCTGGTGTTTGGAAAGCTATTTACTTCATTCTGATATTCATGGAACAGTTCTTGAATTTGTTTGGCAGTGTGTAGGCGAAAATATTATAAGAGAAAATGGGAACATCATAAAGCAACAATCTCCTAGGGTACATATTGTCCTGTGAAATGACCCTATATTCCATGATTATTATTAAGCCATGTATAAAAAATATTAGACTTAATAATAAAATGTTGCATATACTACTGACATTGTGACCATTGGGATTCTACAAGCACAAATCCATCTTAATTTATAAAGTAACCCTAACGACTTATTCGATCATATTAAATGTTTAAATGATTTAGGGGTTCAGCTTTTATGTTCAATCACCATGTAATGCACTTACTCTGGTAGTCTTTTACATAAATGTGTTCTGAGTAAGTTCCAGGTTTGTGAAGCTCAGAACATACTGTTTTATTGAGACAGACAAAGATGAACTCTGAAAATGCAATTCTGTTGAGATTCGGAGGCTATACTTTACTAGCATTTGGATACTTTTATGAACTTTAACAGCTTGCCGACCAGCGGCGGCAGGTCTGCTATCCTGGGCGAGAGCCTGTAGATATACGTAGGCTCTTCTGCGGCCACAAGGGGGCGCGCGCCCCATCGGAGGCTGGTGCGCGCACCCCCCCGCTCGCCCCCGAGTCCTGTGCGTGTGCCTGGTGGGCACGATCGCCGCCGGGCACACACGATCGCTCGTTACAGACCAAGGACCGGGAGCTATGTGTGTAAACACACAGCTCCTGGTCCTGTCAGCGGGGGAAATGCTGATCTTCTGTTCATACAATGTATGAACGGCAGATCAGTGATTTCCCCTAGTGAGTCAACCCCCCATACAGTTAGAACACACCCAGGAACATACTTAACCCCTTCCCCGCCCCCTAGTGTTAACCCCTTCACTGCCAATGGCATTTTTATAGTAATCCAATGCATTTTTATAGCATTGATCGCTAAAAAAATGCCAATGGTCCCAAAATTGTGTCAAAAGTGTCTGAAGTGTCCGCCATAATGTCACAGTACTGAAAAAAAAAACGCTGATCGCCGCCATTACTAGTAAAAAAAAAAAAATAATAAAAATGCCATAAAACGACACCCTATTTTGTAAACGCTATAACTTTTGCGCAAACCAATCAATAAGCGCTTATTGCGATTTTTTTTACGAAAAATATGTAAAAGAATACGTATCGGCCTAAACTGAGGAAAAAACATTTTTTTATATATTTTTGGGGGATATTTATTACAGCAAAAAGTAAAAAATATTGATTTTTTTCAAAATAGTCGCTCTATTTTTGTTTATAGTGCAAAAAATAAAAACTGCAGAGACGATCAAATACCACCAAAAGAAAGCTCTATTTGTGGGGAAAAAAGGACGCCAATTTTGTTTGGGAGCCACGTCGCACGACCGCGACGTGCTCTGGTCATTGGGCAGCAATATGGTCCGGAGGTTATATTGGTAAAGCCCTCTGCACAAAAAAAAAATTAAAAGTCAGCACCTACACATACTGTAGCTGCTGAATTTTAGTAATAGGACAGTTACCTCTGCTGTAATCCAGAAATGTTGGCACCCCAGCCAATGTTTCTATCTGCTCTTGGGTGCTGCCACTACCATAGCTAATAAGCAAAACTGGCAGTGAAGCCTTCTGGCTTCATGTAACGGATCCCTGTTGCACTCCACTTGAGTGCTTCCATCAGTACACTGCTTCCTCCAATCTGGTCTTCAGATATCACGTTTTACAGCCAAATATTGTAACCAAGAACTAGACTAGACTAGCTCAGTTACAAAGCTGGAACATGAACTAGTCTAATCTGGTTTAGGGTTACACTATTCAGCTGTAAAATCTGATATCAGAAGGTCCAGATTGGCAGAAGCAGTTGTAACAGCACTGGTGAACGGGGTGAACCACAACTGCGGTTGCAAGGATTTCAATGCGCCTCTTTATGTAACAACTCAGTATTAGCCCCAGGAGTCACTCCTCACAAACAGGACTTTGGGGGATCTCTACGTCATCTCTCTGTCACATAAAGAAAGGCGTTGAGCTACTATAAATGGACAAATTACAACATGCGACCAGAGCTTAGCGTTTAAAATTATATTAGGTACTAAAAGATTGCAATGCACAATTGTACAGTAGTGATTATGAGTATTACATAGCGTTGTGCATTAGGCGACTAAGGGAGAAGGTATAGAATACGTCAACCCTTAGCATAGAAAGTTTTAGAAAAAAGCACTAAAACCAGCGCTCATGGCTCTCAAACAAATATAAACTAAATACCAGAAAGTGTAAAAATAAGTCCATTTATTGGTCGCAATAGCATATAATGGATCCAATCATGAGTGAATAATTGTCCACATGGTTAATGCAGATAAAATAGAATAAACAGCAATTTAAAATCAGCAATGGTAGTGTCCGAGATCCAGGGAGCACAATGGATTAAGGTCTCAGTACCTTAGGGCTTCTAGCTGTCAGCAATTGATGGTGGAAGGGAGGGAGATGGAACCCTCAAACGTGGGCAGCGCTGGCTGAGACTGTAGCGCGGCTGGGATGAGAAAGAACACACGCACATCGCCTACGTTCCTCTATGGCGGATGACGTCACACGTCTGCGACCCTAGCTGCCGCCTGAGGAAACAGGCAGCGCTATGGATGGACAGTGCCGTAGGTACGATTCCTGCACTTGGAGCATAGGTGTACTGCTGTGCTCTGGTGGAAAGGAATGGAAGTACCATCCAATTGTTAGTCCTTGATGCACAAGCTGACAAAAAGGGGATCAATAAAAATTGCTTCAGCAGCGTCATTCTCTGGGCTGTCCCTGGTGGAGACAGGCGGCCGTTGATGCTGCGCTCTGGATCCCGGACGATCTTCTCATCGCTGGACTGGAGAGGAGATCACCCGTTGCTGGATACTGACAATGTTGGAGCGGGGAGCCGGGACCGAGAGTGGATTACCACCGCTGGATTTTGTTTTCTTTTTAATAAAGGACTTTTATGTTCGAGTCCCATAGACTTTAACAGGGTTCTAAAGTTCACACGAACGTTTGGTCTGTTTGCATGTTCTGGTGCGAACCGAACAGGGGGGTGTTCGGCTCATCCCTAAAGGGGACTATAGGCTGTACTTTGGTGATCTCAGTGTACTGGTATCTTCCAAAGGCAAAAAAGATTGCCTTTCTGGAATTGGCTTTTGCCAAACTGGGTGAATTCACAGAGGGGCAGTGATAGTGGGAGATGACATGCATCTTACATTGGATCTGGTTCTGGATGCCTCTAGTAATGCTTCTCATATCTCCTATGCAATGTTGAAACACGTGAAGAAGAACTATATACCACAGGCCTTTACTTGCAGAACTTATGGCAGGAAGTACAGTTGGCTCATTTCATTGTCTCTCTACCCTCCCAAGATGCCTTTACACATCCCCTTAATACATTTGAGCTTCTTTGCACAAAGCAGTGTCCATTATGCCACGCAGTGTCTCAGACTTATCGACTACTAGTTTCCCCACCTCCGACCTTTTTACTGCCATATATTTTCAAATGGGAACAAGATTTAGGGCTGAGACAAACTGGTGGACAGAATTCCCTGTTTTCCTATAAAACCTCTATATGTGCAAAGCACCAGGAATCTGGTCTCAAGATCTTGAAACGGTGGTACCATACCCAGAAGTGTATTTAGGTTTTGTGCTGCCCTAGGCCTGACTAAACTCGTGCACCCCCTAATTTAAATATGACACACCCCTTCCTGTCACGGCCACACCCTGTGTTGTTTAAGACCCGCCCTAAAAATTTTGAATGAGGACACTAGTTCTGAGGGCCTGGGGGGGGGGAATGGATTCCCTTAATTTACTTAGATTTCCTCTTACTTCCTGGTTGCCCATAGAGCAGGAAGTGAAGGGAAATCGTCGCAATGGGACAGGGATGGTAAAAGTGTTGCCTATAGTTCTACTTTAAATAGATGGTGCAGCAGAAACATATAGCACAGTGAGGAAGGTCTGTGGTTTAGGATGACAAAACAGTCAAAATTGGAAGCCCCCTTTCCCACAGTTGCGGAATGCCGGCCGCCCGCATACTAGAAGCAGCGCGGCCGCTTTATGGGGGAGCTAGACTAATTTTTCTAACAGTGTAGCACAAGCCGGCGGGGACTCTTTTCATGCTGCCCCCCTGCAAAGTGCTGCCCTAGGCCTGGGCCTCTGCTAAGATTCATAAGATGTTTACCCAATGTTCAGAACTTTGTTGGAGAGGAGACAGGCTCCCTTCTCCATATCTTCTGGGATTGTGGACTATCATATTGGTTCTGGACGGAAGTTGATTGCATTATCTAAAAATTGACTGACCATGACCTACAGAAGGAGCCTATGCTTTTCCTTCCACATCACCACTGTTTCTCTGGCAAGACTTACAGGCGTTCCGTCTTGCCACTTCTTATCACCGCATCAAAGAGCTTTATCCTGCTCTTTTGTAAACAGGCACCTCCCATTACTGTCTGATTGAGAAAAGTTCCTGAAATCAATGAGTTGGGAGGACTTGGTGGACACTAAGAGAGGACTCTAAGATAAATGTCTTAAAAAATGGCTTTATTTGCACAAATTTGCATACTCTGAATAGTACAAGGCTTTGTTAAATGGATCTAGCTATAACTGAGACTGTACCAGCGGGCCTCCTAGATCTGGAAGGATGGTGGTTGTGACCGGTCCCCTTCCTATACCCTCCCCTCTTCCCCCCTGGTTTGCACCTCTGGGAAGGGGATTAACATCATAGTGGATCAAAGGGTTAACTGTCTGCCTAGCCTGTGCTTTCTCACTGTGGGGAGGTGTTTTTACTATGGTAAGGCATTGATCGATGTTATTGCTTTCCAGGAACACAGGATTAATACCTTCCCTACTGACAGAACAGCAATCTGCCTTGTTTACATAGGCAGATCGCCATTCTGCCTGCATATTGTACAATCGGCGGGTGCTGGTGCAGAATAATCTTTAACCCATGAACCCATGTTTCCCCACCTCCGACCTTTTTACTGCCATATATTTTCAAATGGGAACAAGATTTAGGACTGAGACAAACTGGTGGACAGAATTCCCTGTGCTGCAGCAATCATTGCCAAAACCTTTACAAGTAAAATAAGATATTTTTTGGTGAATGTTTTTCTCACAGCCAAAAGGCAGGGACAAGCAAATACCCCAAGCTATTTATAATTGTCTGGTTGCAAAAAGGCCAGTAACCCCATTTTGCATGCATTTACCATTGCTCTATGAACCTAGCCCTGAGTGTTACAAATTCATTTGATTACTACTTTCTCAAACAGGTCATTCAAAATTCATGAGGCTATCCTGCCCCCTGCACTCTAAACGAGATGGAAAAAGCAGACAATCCTTTTTTTTTTTACAGTTAAGCCACGCAACAGGGATGGTCATACAGAGGAGACAATGAAGGGATAATAAAAGGAGATAAATCATAATGGTGTGTGTCTATCCATATAGACCCATTACACAAAAAAAAATAATAATAATGTGGTGAACAGTTCTCTGAATCCTGAATGTGTGACTGCAAAATTAAAGCTAAACACACATACATACATAAATACAATAAATACATAAATACACAGAGCAAGTTCTGGCCAGCTGATGAACTGGCCAAAAATCAAGCTGAGCATGGCTCCGTCAGCATCCTCCCCCCCAACATCTTTCACTCTGAAAGATGAAGCACCCAGGTGAAAAATTGTTGAACATCAACATCCAATCATATGCAGCCACTGTTTGGGTATTCTGATAGCAGCAGATTGTCAGAATAGAATAGCTGTCATGGGAGATTTCTCTATCTACAATGTTTAGTGTGGATGGGGCAATATATTTCTCTTGTTCAGCCCACATGTCTGAATGAGAGAAATATTACACTGTATGTCCATCTTTAGCTATTCCTTTTGAAGTTAAGAATGTTTTATAATAATTTCAGTACCGACACCAAATAAAACATGCACAAATTGACAAATGCGTACATTCCATTTATTGGGAATTCAGTTACGGGATTGTAAATTATTATATTTCTCCAGGAGAGTATTTTGAAAATATATATAGCTACAGAAGAAAACACTGTTCCTGGAAATGATTTTGACAGGGACTGGTGTGACCAGAAATGTGTGGACTACAATAGAGTGAACCAAAAAGAAAAGTAAATAAACAAAAGCAAACACACCTCCAATATGACAAATAGTAAACTAACCAGCAACCAACCACAGTGACACACAACAACTGAATACCAAAACAAAATCTATATAGAGATATGGAATATAATCGTAACTGTAACAAGCCAGGCTCATACATGAGAGGTCAATCAGATAGAGCTGGGATGCAAGACAGGACAGGGAGGGAGTAACAAGGCTCAGAGAGAGCAGGTGTATGGGATCAGGGTGCAGGACAAGTGTCCAGGAATAGATGCAGGGTTCAGGAACACAGGATACAGGGTTCACGATACAGGTTTTAGGATTCCAGATGCAGGGTTCATGATACAGGGACACAGGATTAGCAAACGCAGGTCAGGGCATAAGAAAACAATACCAAGGCAATGAATCCAAGTGATCACCAGGTTTAAGTATACTTCCTGCAATCCGTATCAGGTGATGTCTGATTGCAGGAGATAGAATAATTAAATTTTGATCCTCACAGAGTGGAACTGTGGATCAAATAAGGTATATGTATGCCACGTCCCGAAATTAATTTTAGATAGTTGGATATACACCATGTAACCATACACGAGTGTATAGTAAAATACGGACTTTCTAGGCGTAGTACATTTAAAAAAAAATTGGATTATTTATTACATACAAAAAAGAAAAAAACAAAGTATATATTAATTAAAACATAAACTGTCACAAAAAGTGGCAGTTGATTAGCATATGTCAGAGTGAGACAGACCACAAGAAAGTATTTGTATATATATATATACACAAGGTAACCAAAACGTAGATGTTTCTATAGGTGGGGTGTCGCACGATGGTTGGCCCAACAATGTTTCACGTTTTTGACGCTTCTTCTGGAGCTTTTTAACACAAATCTATAAAATAAAATAATACAAAACATAATAATAATAATAATAAATATCAATATAAACAATTAAAAACAAAAATTAATAAACAAATCTTGAAACATGTTTTGTTCAGTCAGTCTCCACAATGTCTACAGGTATACCCCAAACCACATAGCCAATTATATTTATATTTATAATACTTGGAGGTTCTACTTACATTGGGTGAGTAGGAGTGTATATATATATAAATATAACCAACGAGGATTTTTTCCCCAGGGGCAGAGGTCAGGAAAAGGATGTAAGTACTCTTTCACAGCAAGTTCAGGACAGAATGGTTATAGTAAGCTTCTTAGTCCATACTGCATTGTCGCATTGGCAGTCCAGAGTGACTGTTAAAGGCAGCCTAAAGTTTGCTTTACAGGGTAGATCCACCCGAACGGATCACAGATAAACAGGTATCAGCCAAATCTCCCAGGGAAATTCACCACTATAGGAGAATAATCTGAAAACAAACCACATAATATACTGTAATCAGAGTGTAGTATAGGGGAGCATAAACAGCCAATAATTCAAAGAAAAAAAGGACCAGTATTTAATATAAACAAAAAAGAAAGAAAAAGAAAGAAAAAGAAAAAAGGGGGCCAACGCTAAGGGTTAATAATTAAACAGTAGGCTTGGGGTGCATACATCTATTAGTGGCTGAATATCACCAAAGAGTAAGGGAGTGGTAAATAGATGCTTTAGTTGTCAGCATTCTAAATAGCCATACATAAGGAAAATAAAATGACCTATAGACGTTAGCCTATAAGTTACATACCTTGCTGGAAGTACCCTAACGTAGGACCTCTGCCCGTAGTGACATGGGGAGTGAGTGAACAGCCGCACATCCGGCAGTATCACGTGACGCTGTGTGGACCAGTGGGAGCAACAGAGGCAGACACCGCGGGCGACGTAGCTATATCCGCCCACCCGATGATCAGTAAATAAAACATATGACATGTATGGATGAAATAACAACGTATAACAGCCATCATACAATAAATAAAATAAATACATACAGTTACCCATAATTGTAGGGACATTTGAATATCAAATGAATTATTTCACTGAAAATAGATTTCATGAATTACATTTGGTAGAGGTAATTACCATTGTCAATTTGAACTGAAGAACATAAGAACAAGAATGTAAATATAGATTAGAATGAGAAGGACAAACACAAACAAACAGTTTGCACAACCATCTATACACACTGCACAGAGAGCTTCAATAATCGTGCGCTCAATCAGTACATGTAAATAGATAGCTGCGCAAAAAAGGACCAAACAGTGTAGAGTAACTTAAAATTACAAGAATGATTTATATGAATGTGCCTCGTTTATACCTGGTGCGTGCGTAGCGTTTAGCCTTTCAATCCATAGAGTTTCCTTTTGTAGGACACGTTTGTCCTAGTTGCCACCCCGGGGATCCCTGGGTATAACGGCAAGGGCAAAAAATGTTACAACAGATGTGTCAAATCTATGGTAGAGGTCAAGGTGTCTGGATATGGGAGTCAACATCTTGCCATTTCCGGATAAATAGACATGATCCTTAATCCTCTGCCATAGATGTCGGATTGTCTTACCGACATAGAACGCACCGCACGCACAGGTCATGAGATACACAATTCCCTGCGTGGTACAATCTGCTTTAAAGCTTGGACAGAAGATTTCATTATTAGGCAGGGTAAATTGACTCCCTTCTTGTATCCATGGGCAGAACTTGCAGTGGCCACATTTGTGCATACCCTTAGAGTTGGATCGAGGTAGGGGGTCCGCAGAATAGTGACTGCAAACTAGACTGTCTCTTAAAGATGTGGCACGTCTGAAGGTTAATTTGGGTTTAACTCCTACATGTCTCCTAATAATAGGGTCTTGATGTAAGGTTTGCCAGTGTGTAGTTAGAATGTCCCGCACTTCCTCATTCTGAGAGGAAAATTTAGTGATAATTCTTAGAGTGGCAATTGATTCATTAACTGGTTTGGATTGAAGGGAAAGTAGCTCATTTCTTGGACGGCCCAACGCCTTATTGTAGGCTCGGCGAAGAAGAGATTTACTATATCCTCTAGCCAAAAGTCTTGTCCGCAACTGTCGTGCTTCTTGTTTGAAGTCTGAGATATGAGTACAGTTTCGGTGGAGCCTTATGTATTGTGCGTAAGGGAAACTTCTAATCAGAGCTGCTGGATGTGCACTCGATGCGTGCAGCATTGTGTTTCCTGCAGTCTCTTTTCGAAAGAGGCTTGTAGCTATGCATCCCTTTTGGTCTTTATAGATGGTAAGGTCAAGGAATGTGATTTTGGATACATCCATATTCAATGTAAACTTTAAATTGAATGTATTGGAATTAAGTACTCGGATGAATGCTACCAAGGAGTCTTTGCTATGGTATGTCTGATGAGGGTTCTTCGCTGGTATTGGTTGTGTCACTAGTCATCCCAAACCTGTAGTACACTCACAGGAAGTGTAGTACTACCTACTACTATCAAAAGAAAGTTTAAACTGAAATCTCAAAGATTTCCAGATCTAATGACAAACGCTTTTGTATGGGCTTTTCTAGTGGGAGTAATTAGCGACATCAAGAAAATGCAACTTACTCCCTATCTGAATAATCTCACAATAGCACAGCGTAAATCAATCAAGAAATTGAAGGAACATCCTGACCTAATAGTGAAAGCGTCAGACAAAGGCGGGAACGTGGTGCTAATGACAAGATCACAGTATGAAAAAATGTGTATGGCCATCCTTTGTAATCCAGATTGGTATCGAATTATTCCAATCTCAATAATTCCAACTTTTAAAGCCAAGTATTTAGACATCATCAATGACGGCCACCAGAGGGGCCTAATTGACCAAGACACATATGAATACCTTAATAATAAATTTCCCAGAGAAGCAACATTTTATTCTCTACCTAAAATCCATAAAAACCCGAAAGACCCCCCGGGGAGACCAATAATTTCAGGTATTGGATCCCTTACTGAAAATGCCAGCAGATTAATCGATGCAGTTCTGATGCCCCATGTTGTTGGTCTGTCCTTGTATATCAAAGACACTCCTGATTTGCTAAAAAAGATCGAGGGTATGGTTGTCCCTCCCGAGGCCCTGCTCGTGACTCTGGATGTGGAGGCTCTTTACTCCAGTATCCCTCATGAACAGGGTGTCGGGATGGCCCGTACCTTCCTCTATGAGAAACCACATACCCAATGGAAGTATAACGACTTTATACTCACACTTCTTGATTTTATTTTGTCACACAACTGGTTTGGATTCAATGGCTCCTACTACCTCCAGGTACAGGGAGTGGCAATGGGCACATGTTGTGCACCTGCCTACGCGAACCTGTACCTGGGGGGGTGGGAGCGTCAGATCTTTTCTGATGAATCATTGTCTATGTACGCAGAAGAAACTTTGTGTTGGATGCGGTACATAGACAACATCTTCTTGATTTGGACAGGTAGCAAAGACTCCTTGGTAGCATTCATCCGAGTACTTAATTCCAATACATTCAATTTAAAGTTTACATTGAATATGGATGTATCTAAAATAACATTCCTTGACCTTACCATCTATAAAGACCAAAAGGGATGCATAGCTACAAGCCTCTTTCGAAAAGAGACTGCAGGAAACACAATGCTGCACGCATCGAGTGCACATCCAGCAGCTCTGATTAGAAGTATCCCTTACGCACAATACATAAGGCTCCGCCAAAACTGTACTCATATCTCAGACTTCAAACAAGAAGCACGACAGTTGCGGACAAGACTTTTGGCTAGACAATATAGTAAATCTCTTCTTCGCCGAGCCTACAATAAGGCGTTGGGCCGTCCAAGAAATGAGCTACTTTCCCTTCAATCCAAACCAGTTAATGAATCAATGGCCACTCTAAGAATTATCACTAAATTTTCCTCTCAGCATGAGGAAGTGCGGGACATTCTAACTAAACACTGGCAAACCTTACATCAAGACCCTATTATTAGGAGACATGTAGGAGTTAAACCCGAATTAACCTTCAGACGTGCTACATCTTTAAGAGACAGTCTAGTTCGCAGTCACTATTCTGCGGACCCCCTACCTCGATCCAACACTAAGGGTATGCACAAATGTGGCCACTGCAAGTTCTGCCCATGGATACAAGAAGGGAGTCAATTTACCCTGCCTAATAATGAAATCTTCTGTCCAAGCTTTAAAGCAGATTGTACCACGCAGGGAATTGTGTATCTCATGACCTGTGCGTGTGGTGCGTTCTATGTCGGTAAGACAATCCGACATCTATTTGTCCGGAAACGGCAAGATGTTGACTCCCATATCCAGACACCTTGACCTCTACCATAGATTTGACACATCTGTTGTATCATTTTTTGCCCTTGCCGTTATACCCAGGGATCCCCGGGGTGGCAACTGGGACAAACGTGTCCTACAAAAGAAAACTCTATGGATTGAAAGGCTAAACGCTACGCACGCACCAGGTATAAACGAGGCACATTCATATAAATCATTCTTGTAATTTTAAGTTACTCTACACTGTTTGGTCCTTTTTTGCGCAGCTATCTATTTACATGTACTGATTGAGCGCACGATTATTGAAGCTCTCTGTGCAGTGTGTATAGATGGTTGTGCAAACTGTTTGTTTGTGTTTGTCCTTCTCATTCTAATCTATATTTACATTCTTGTTCTTATGTTCTTCAGTTCAAATTGACAATGGTAATTACCTCTACCAAATGTAATTCATGAAATCTATTTTCAGTGAAATAATTCATTTGATATTCAAATGTCCCTACAATTATGGGTAACTGTATGTATTTATTTTATTTATTGTATGATGGCTGTTATACGTTGTTATTTCATCCATACATGTCATATGTTTTATTTACTGTCTGTTGCTATGTTCTAGGCGATGTTTCTCACCTTGTGTTATGAGCGTCGCCTCCTACATAGCAGCTGTGCTGATTGTACACTCATGGTGCAGAGAACACCATGGCAATAGGTACTATGACCATTCTCAAATATCAATATTGTGATCCTTTGTTCCGTTTGTCTCTGCAGTGCCTCCAATATACGGGTCCCCCCTTCCCCCTGCTCTTTTTATTGGCTACTTGTGTTTTTTCTTTCTCTGTCCTTTGTGTGGCAGGTGGGGCTACTTTGCTTAGATGCTCCCTGGTTAGCGGTTGCGACATTCACGGCTTGGCTGCAAAGGCTGTCTGCTCGCACGGGCTGTGTATGTTGCTGTGCCTCCGTGGCGGTGCGCTGACGTTCTCTGTGCTCTTTGCTTCTGGGCGGTGATGTGCCGTGTTTTCAGCATGCGGGTTGGACGGATAGGTCTGGCATGCCCCCTGGCTACCACGCGGCAAGCCCCGATTGGATCGGTCATCGGGTGGGCGGATATAGCTACGTCGCCCGCGGTGTCTGCCTCTGTTGCTCCCACTGGTCCACACAGCGTCACGTGATACTATCGTCATCAATGTTTTCCCTTTATTAGCCACAATGAACGCCGCCGGATGTGCGGCTGTTCACTCACTCCCCATGTCACTACGGGCAGAGGTCCTACGTTAGGGTACTTCCAGCAAGGTATGTAACTTATAGGCTAACGTCTATAGGTCATTTTATTTTCCTTATGTATGGCTATTTAGAATGCTGACAACTAAAGCATCTATTTACCACTCCCTTACTCTTTGGTGATATTCAGCCACTAATAGATGTATGCACCCCAAGCCTACTGTTTAATTATTAACCCTTAGCGTTGGCCCCCTTTTTTTTTTTTCTTTTTCTTTCTTTTTCTTTCTTTTTTGTCTATATTAAATACTGGTCCTTTTTTTCTTTGAATTATTGGCTGTTTATGCTCCCCTATACTACACTCTGATTACAGTATATTATGTGGTTTGTTTTCAGATTATTCTCCTATAGTGGTGAATTTCCCTGGGAGATTTGGCTGATCCCTGTTTATCTGTGATCCGTTCAGGTGGATCTACCCTGTAAAGCAAACTTTAGGCTGCCTTTAACAGTCACTCTGGACCGCCAATGCGACAATGCAGTATGGACTAAGAAGCTTACTATAACCATTCTGTCCTGAACTTGCTGTGAAAGAGTACTTACATCCTTTTCCTGACCTCTGCCCCTGGGGAAAAAATCCTCTTTGGTTATATTTATATATATATATATATATACACTCCTATTCACCCAATGTAAGTAGAACCTCCAAGTATTATAAATATAAATATAATTGGCTATGTGGTTTGGGGTATACCTGTAGACATTGTGGAGACTGACTGAACAAAACATGTTTCAAGATTTGTTTATTAATTTTTGTTTTTAATTGTTTATATTGATATTTATTATTATTATTTTTTGTATTATTTTATTTTATAGATTTGTGTTAAAAAGCTCCAGAAGAAGCGTCAAAAACGCGAAACATTGTTGGGCCAACCATCGTGCGACACCCCACCTATACCGGTTCCCAAAATTCTACATAACTATAGTAGATGTGAAACATCTACGTTTTGGTTACCTTGTGTATATATATGTACAAATACTTTCTTGTGGTCTGTCTCACTCTGATATATGCTAATCAACTGCCACTTTTTGTGACAGTTTATGTTTTAATTAATATATACTTTGTTTTTTCTTTTTTGTATGTAATAAATAATCAAATTTTTTTTAAATGTACTACGCCTAGAAAGTCCGTATTTTACTATACACTCGTGTATGGTTACATGGTGTATATCCAACTATCTATGATTGCAGGAGATGTCAGCGACTGACTGCCGATATCCACCCGCTGGTGGACACCAGAACTGCAGCCTATAGGTCTGGGAGCCACAGTCCCACCAGCAGGTGAAACCTTTCCTGACAGTACCCCCCCCCCCCTTGAAGGAGCGACCTCCGGACACTCCAACCAGTTGTAGCCAAAAAAGTCCAAGGAGTGCCGGGTCCGAATTAAAAAAAAAACTTCCAAGATCCAGACAGAAACTAGTTGTTCCACCACCTGATTCCAGAAACTGGCTAGGTACCCCACCGATGGGGCTATGTCACTGGCTAGGTATCCTGATGGCCAAATTCTTAGAAGCATAGCACCTTTTAACCCCAAACACATTAGGCATCCCAATGCTGGGGTACCATATCATTCACAAACTTATCCCAGGTGTCAAGTGGCACTTCCTATCCCGCGCTGAAGAAGTCCCGCCCACAGGACGTAACGCGTACGGAGGGAGGAGTCACGCAGGACGTCACCCATGATCGCCACGGATAGCCTATGCCTGTATGCTAACACTCAGCGGAGAGTGTTTCTAAATGTGAGTGTGTTTACAATACATTTGATGTCTCAATTAAATGGTTATACCAGAGAGCACTAGATCCCTGTTTCTTGTCTTCCTTTGTTGTTATTATGGAGAACGTTTGAGCCCGGATCCTAGAGTTTGCTATTTCCTATTTGTCTCCTATGGATGTCTGCCGTATGTCATCTGCCTTGGGATTTTGCTGACATGCTGTGTGACCTATTTTAGGTCGAATCTATAAGGTGAGAGGCCATCTATCACACGGTGGAGGATTAGTTTGGTGTCATCGTATTCACTCTCACTTCATGTGGATTCTTGGGAGTTGCATTTTGGAATCTCTTTCTTGCTTCTTTCCAAGGACATTATTATTATTTTCACACTGCTGCATATGTTCATTTATGCCTTTATTCACTACATTATTGTTTTTAGTATAATATTTGCGCTGCACTATTCTTTTTGTATTTGTGTCAAGTGGCAATGCTGCAATTCTAAAACTGGAATGTCTGGTCACAATTATGTAGCTTTCCTGATCTCCAGGACTTGTTCCACACTTTGACAGCCATCTAGGTTTCCCCAGGGCACTGGTTACCTGACACGGGTCCCCTAATGCACCTAGAGTTGTGGAAATCGCATCCGTGTCGTGGCAAGGCACAAATGGTGCTCTGCAACTCCCCAGGAGCTCACCACTACCAAGGTCACAAAGACAAACAAAGCTACCAATTGTGAGAGGTATGTCTGGACCACCAGGCTTTGGTGCCATCAGAGCAACCAAAGCAAATAGGAAAATAATCTTAAGCAAAACAGGTAACCCATAACAGGCACCCAAAGACTCAGGGGTATCAGACCCTAGGGCAGATTGAATCCTACCCTCTGCAGCACAATCCAGCTGGCATAGAGTCAATATATGCTAACTGAGCAGTAGGCATAAAGTCAGTAGCCCTGGGCGGTAAGTAGGAGGTTAATAAAAACAAGCTGATGGCCTTGGTCACAGGATCATCAGTGGCATTGGATCATCAGGCTGGGCAACAGGCAGAGGAACATAAAGCTGGGCAGTGGGCAGAGGCACATCAATAACGGCAGCGGGCAGAAGCACAACAGCCTGGGCAATGGGCACAGGATCCTCAGTCTGGTCAATGGGCACTGGAACATTAGGTTAGGCATCAGGAATTGGATCATCAAGTTGGGCATAGGCACCAGAATAGAAGGCTGGTCAGCGGGCCCCCGGAAAATCAGGTTATGCATCAGGAACTGGATCATCAGGAACTGGATTGTCAGGCTGGGTATCAGGAATTGGATCGACAAACTGGGCATCGGGCATAGGATCCTCAAGATGGACATCGGGGCACCAGAACAGCAGGCAGGGCAGCGGGCACTGTAACAGGTTGGTCAGTGAGCACAGGAACATCAGGTTGGGCACCAGGAACTGGATCATCAGGAACTGAATCGTCAGGCTGGACATCAGGAACTGGATTGTCAAGCTGGGCATCGGGCATCAGATCATCAAGCTGGACATCGGGCACCATAGCAGCAGGCAGGGCAGTAAGGACTGGAACATCAGGCTGGAAAGTGGGCACCAGAATATCAGACTGGACAGCAGGCACAAGGAAGTAAGCAAAGGCACTGGAACATCAGGCTGGACAGTGGGCACTGGAACATCAGGCTGGACAGTGGGCAGTGGAACATCAGCCTGGACAGCGGGCACTGGGACATCTGGCTGGACAGCGGGCACTGGAAACATCAGGCTGGACAGCGGGCTTTAGAACATCAGGCTGGAAAACAGGCACCAGAACATCAGGCTGGACAGCAGGCAGAGGCACCGGAAAATCAGACTGAGAAGCAGGCACTGGAACATCAGACTGGGAAGCAAGCACCGGAACATCAGACTGGGAAGTGGGCACCGGAACATCAGACTGGACAGGGGCAGAAGCACCAGGACATCAAGCTGGACAGAGGCACTGGAACATCTGGCTGGATAGCAGGCACTGGATCATCAGGCTGGGTATCAGGAACTGGATCACCAGACTGGACAGCAGGCAGAGGCACTGGAACATCAGATTGTGCAGTGGGAACTGGAACACCATGCTGGAAAGCAGGCATCAGAACATCAGGCTGGACAGTGGGTAGAGGATTAGCAAAGTCAAGTGGGTCATTAGGTTCAGGACCATTGGAGGCTAGCTTAACCCCATTGTCACTCATAGAGGCAGGCTGGAGCAGATCGGCTGGCTTGCAGGCAGGCTGGAGCAGATCAGATTATGTAGAAGCAGGCTGGAGCAGATCAGCTGGTGTGGAAGCAGGCTGGAGCAGATCAGCTGGTGTGGGAGTAGGCTGTAGCAGATCTGCTGGTGTGGAAGCAGGCTGCAACAGATCAGCTGGTGTGGAAGCAGGCTGGAGCAGATCGGCTGGTGTGGATTGTACAGGTTGGGAAAAATCTCTGTTTATTTTTATTTTTAACCACTGAATTTGTGTAAGTGACTGCAGGGCTGTAAGTAGGGGGTGCAGCTGATGGAAGAGAAGAGCTGAAGTATGGTAAAAAAAGAGGGAGCACTGACTAAGGTGGATTTTTGTAGGATTGTTGCAGGCAGCAGAGAAGAGGCAGATGGGTTAAATGCAGGGTAGATGCAGCAAGTGGAAACAGGGTACTGATACTTAATTGGTAGCAGGGTATATTGGGCTGTGACTGTGGTTGCGGTGGGTGATAGAGAGAGAGAAATTTGAGCAGACAGGTGTCTGGCAGCAATAATAGGTTGTTTCAAGCTAAATGGGACTGGGTGCAATATATCTGACCATAGTAAAGGTTGAACAAAATTCAGTTTACATGCTGTCAGTTTGAAAACGAAATCGCCTCTGGGTGCCCGTTGTTCCTTTCTCCTTTGATATCAAAAGTGATGAGTTTTGGTCTTTCTTCTGAAGGCTAGGTGATTCTCCTCCAACCGAATGCTGGTTGGTAAGGCGTTCCATAGTTTGGGACCTTGGAGCGCAAATCTTCTTTCTCCTTTGGACTTGTATTTGGCTTTGGGTATCTGGAGCAGATTTTGGTTGGTGGATCGCAGAACGCGATTGGAATTGTGAGCTTTTATTTTTTCGCATAGATATCGGGGGGCCTTCCAATTTATGCGTCAAACAGAGTGCTTTAAAAGCAATTCTGTCTTTTACTGGCAACCAATGAAGGGTTCTCAGCGAAGGTGAGATTGATTCTCAGGGTTTTTTCCCAGTCACAAGTCTGGCGGCCGTATTTTGAACGACTTGCATATGAGAGATTTGGTACTTAGGGAGTCCAAGATAGAGGGCATTAGCATAGTCCAGTCTGGAGTTAACAATAGTTCCTTCAACTAGCCTAGTCATTAATAGATTGTGGTCTACAGTGTTGAAAGCTGCGCTTAGGTCCAACAAAACTAGAAGAGAAGAGTCTCCTTTGTCTGCGGCCTCGAGAATGTATTCCCATATTTTGAGCAGTGCTGTTTCTGTCTCATGCCTGGGACGGAAACCCGATTGAAATGGATCAAGTATATTATCGGTATCTAGATGATGTTGCAGCTGTTGTACCACTACTTTCTCCATTACCTTGGAGAGAACGTTTAGGCCTGTTATGGGGCGACGGTGAGATGGGTCTTTGGGGTCAAGGGTAGGTTTCTTCAGGATGGGTTTAATTATGCCCTGTTTCAACTGGGAGGGTACTAAACCCTCCCTGAAGGACTGGTTTATAAGCTGTGTGATAGGAGGCGCTAGTATAGGGCCACATTCCTTCAGCAGTTTGGTGGGGATGATATCATTAGGCGCTGTGCTATTTCGCAGAGTACCTATGATATTTTTGGCGGCATTGGTGGAAATGGGTTTAAGAGTGAACTTTGTTGAATTTGGTGAATTTGTATGGATATTGGGCGAATGATTGAGGGGGGGGGGGTTAAGGGGGGTACTGTTTTGCTGAAAGCTTTCACGGATCCTTTCAATTTTGTTAATGAAATAATCTGATAAAGTGAAATCTAATAAATGGTCCGTCTGAACCAACAATAGCAGACTTAGTGAGCAGCAACACACTGAAAATAGTGAAATAGAAATAGATTGTACAAAAAAAAATAATAATAATTAATGAATGAATAAATAAATAAACTCAAGTCCATTCAAAGAGTGTTAGATAAAGTTCAATCAAGGCTAATCTTTCTCAGATGCAAATTGTTGAAAATTCATTGTAAAAGGTGTCCACCTCCACCAAGAAGATCCCCCAAATGTGCACTAATGGATGGCTCCTTACCGCACAGTGTTGACCTGATTGTTTAGAAAAGGTCAAATACAGCAGTTGGTCACTAAACCAGTTGAATGATTCAGCTCCGCAGCTCTATGTTTCCCGGAATCAAACACTCTCATGAAGGAGGGAGAGGGGAAACCACCATAGTGAAGTACAGTTTATTTAAAATATGTCACAGATAAAACAGCATAGCCAAATGGCCTCTTACTTTAGTAGTGCCTAGGACCCGGCACTGAGGCTAGTCAGCATGGCAGGATGGGCTATGATGAGTGTTCCTCACTGGGGAACTGGGGTGAAGTCCAAGCCGGATACGAGTTCCTCGCTAGGGAGCTGGCGTGCGTTCCAGGCCAGGGGACCAGCGGGACCGGAAGTGCGTTGTTTTTACGTATCCAGGCGCTTCGACGTACGTTTCGTGATTAACACGTCGTCACGACAATTTGCATCTGAGAAAGATTAGCCTTGATTGGACTTTATCTAACACTCTTTGAATGGACTTGAGTTTATTTATTTATTCATTCATAATTTTTTTTTTTTTTTACAATCTATTTCTATTTCACTATTTTCAGTGTGTTGCTGCTCACTAAGTCTGCTATTGTTGGTTCAGACAGACCATTTATTAGATTTCACTTTATTGTTTATTCTCTTATTATTCAATATTAGCGCCCCCTCCATTTACCATTACTGTTCAGTTCAGACCTTTGATGAGGTCTCTATCTTAGGGGAGCTGCTTATTCACTATAATTATATGTTGTTTTTATTGGCGCAAGATACCACACATTTTAAATAATCTGAGTTCATTGCAGAATTCTTGGGTATCTGAATTGGGGGCTTCAAGACAGACCGGATTCATGGTCTGGGTGACGATCTTGAAGAGGTCACGGGGGCGGTTTAGGGCATTGGTGATGGCATTGGAAAAGTGATTTTTCTTGGCTTTGAAGATTTCCTTGTGGTAATTTTTTGTTATTACCTTGTAGATGGCATGGTTTTCCTCTGAAGAGCTTCTTTTCGAAACGGCTTCTGCTCTTCTGCGCTCTTGCTTCAGCAACAACAGCTGGTCATTAAACCAGCTGGCGTTGTTTTTTCGGATGCAAGTTTTACGTTTGGGCTCTACTCGGTCGGCTGACTGTAGCAGAGCCATATTTATGGCATCCAGTGTTTCTGTGGCTGTTTGGTGTGATTGGATTTCTTTTATTTTTTTACCAAAAGTGGTTTTGAAGAGCTCTGAGTAGAGCTTCTTTTGCGATTAATCCAGTGTGTTGTCACCGGTTTTGATATTTTTGTTGAGGTGGCATTTATAGTGATAGTGAGTTTAATTGCATGGTGGTCTGTCCATGGCAATAGTTCATTTTTTAGAATGTTTACCAGATCTTGTCTGAAAATAAGATCGAGCATGTGACCGGAAGTATGTGTGGGCCCACATACTAGTTGCTGCAGACCTAATCCTTCCAGGTTGTCAATACAGGCATCGGCAATGGGATCCTGTGAGGAGTTGGCCCACAGGTTGAAATCCCCGAGCAGCAAAAGATGTTTGCTGTTTAGGGTGTAAGTGGACATAAACTCAGTCCAAGGTGAGAGAAGCTGCGATTTTGGACCCGGTGGTCTATTGCAGAGTAGAATATGGACGGTCTCCTGGGGATTTATTTGTAGTTGCAGCGTGAGGGTTTCCATGAATGGAAGTGGGTTTTGAAGGACTGGTTTAGTGATTGCGAGATGAGTCTTATGGATCACTGCCAGGCCTCCTCCTCTTTGCCCCACTCTGTTTTTTGTTAAAATGCGATAATTTTCCGGCACCAATTCTCCCAGAATGGTGTTACAGTGGGCTGTAAGCCAGCTTTCTGTAATGAAGAGGCAGTCTAAATCGCATTGTAGGATGAAATTGTGTATTTCTTGATGGTGTTTTACTGCTGACCTAGTGTTGACCAATGCGCATAGAATGTGCTTGGGTTGGGGCCGATGCATGCGATTTTTAACTGTCGAACGTCGATTGGTTCGTAACAGTTGTTTGTTTCTTAGTGCTTTTTTGATCACGGCTGGTAGTATTGAAGCACATGGTTTTAGCCCCCAGATGATCTCGGCAGAGTAACTCAAGCGAGCCACACCTGCAGAAAGTACCCGGGGGGAAGGTAATTTAATGAATGACTGAGGAGCTAACCTCCCTGTTTGATCCAGAGGAAGGCGAAAAACCCTTTGCTGTGCTGGGCCAATCTGCAAAGGCAAGGGAAAAAAATTCCTTCCTGATCCCACTTAGGGCGATCGGAGAGCCCCTGGATCAAAACACTGAATGGTCCGGGGGGGGGGGGGGTGTGGGCACCAGTTGCCCTGTTTCCTAACATCTCATAAGATCTGGAGGGTTTACTCTACCCCTTTCCCAAAGATCTAACCACAGTTAACATTAGAGTTTAGGTTTTATGACAAAAGGCTAGGGAGCCCAGGTTTTTATGATCAATTTTAGACATTAAACACCATAAACCCTTGCTGGAGATCGTGGTACCGTACCCACCACCCAGTAACTAAGGACACCCTAATTTGAGCCCTCTCAGACTGCGACAAGCTCTTTGGGTAATGGCCATGCCTGCGATGCCTCTGCCTCCTCATTTCCTGCTTGCAGTAGTAAAAATACACCTTGCAATGAAAAAAAAATTGGGCAAAGAATCCCCATTTAACCTTAACTGAGCCAGACTTGCTTAGCCCCACTCACCCACAACATATTTACCATCTTTCCAAATTGTCCCATCTTAATGTCCAGGTGAACAGCAGAAAGTTGCACACCATCCCCTCTTACAGCCACAAAATATGATCACACACAGAGATACACACTTCACTGTACCAAGAGATACACACTTCACTGTACCACTCCATTCGCTCACTCATCTGTTCCAAACTCAAACCTCTTTTGTCGAGGCATCAGATTTGCAGGCCTTTTTGCTTTAAACCAAGATGGCTGTTATAACCTAGAACTTCTAATCTTTGCTATTTGGTGCGACAAATTGACAGTGGCCCAAAATCCATACGCTGAAATAGAAAACTACACTACTGAGAGGAATGGCTGCACACCCCAAAATGCACAACATCACAACGTCACAACCTCACAACGTCACAACATCACGACTCTGATACAATGTTATTTTTACTTTATATTTAGTTCTCTTACAACATTTTTCTTATTCAAGTCACATTCATTATGAATTTTTCAACGCCACTAGTCTCTAACAGTATATACCTATGCACTAACACTTGTTTGGATATTTTTATACTCTGAACATTCCAACACTAAATAAGTTATAATTCATAAAGGATTTTTTTTATCTCATTTCATAGAATATGAAAACTCACTTTAAAATTTGAGCAGAATCACACTAATATGATTATTGTTCAATATTTGCCAACAGTTGGGAAGCAGTATATTGGTCTAGTACTCTCCTCTTTCTCCCCACCCCTGGGGGGGGGGCACATAATGTGGCTTCTTGAAAGCCTTTCAGGCTGCCCTTCTTCCCCTGTTCCTCCTAGGGCGGAGGTGTCTGCCAAAAAGTCCCTTGGGTCTTCTCAACCAGGTTTAAGGCCCCATACACACGAGCAGACAGATTTGTTCAAATCGGTCGGGCCAACCGATTTGAACAAATCTGTCTGCTGGGGACATATTGGTTTGATCGTGTACACACGATCAAACCAAAATCCCCGCCGCCAGACGGCGCGGTGACGTGGCGGTGACGTTGACGCCGCCACGTCACCGCACCAGGAAGTAAAACACTTCCGCGCATGCGTCAAAACCATTCGGCGCGTGTGCGAGAAGACATGTCTGCTGGTTAGCGTACTAACCAGCAGACATGACGGGCGGACGGGTTCCCAGCCGACAGATTGGTAAGCATGCTTTCCAATCTGTCGGGTGGCCAAATCCATCTGTTTGCCCGTACACACGATCGAATCTGTCTGCTGAAACGGTCTAGCAGACCGCTTCCAGCAGACAGATTTGATCGTGTGTACGAGGCCTTAGACTTAATCAACAGGAGGCTAATCACATTCAGTGCACAGTGGTAAATATAACAATGTTTGTGCATAAATAATATCTTTTAGTGTTTATAACCTTTCTTAAATAAAGACCTTTTTATACATTCAACAGACTGTAATATTATTGCTGCTTGAAAATCCTGTAAGGGGACTCCTCTTTTTCAGAATCCATATGCTATCCTTTTAGCCTGAAATAAGAAAAATGATCTGCCAAACCAAATACTAACCAAAACACCTCCCAAGAAACGAACGTGCCCAAAAAACAAACTGATCACTGCTCATGCATTGACACCCCACATATATAAGTCCTAGATTTCCATCTATTGGCTGCATTAATTTCCACCATTTACCTATTCCTGGCTACCCACAAGATAGAAACTCCAATCTTGCTGGATTTAAACATATGCAATTAAAACACCAACAAGGTGGTCCCAACCATGCATCTAAAAATTGTACTCTGTCCTCCCCCAGTATGTCAGGTATTTCTCCATGGTCCTAACAGGGTGCAAATAGAGTGAAGAGTGCAAAACCTGGTGCAGCTCTGCATAGAAACCGCTTTTATTTTTATTTTTCTTGACAAAGCTTAGTTGAACAAGCTGAAGGTGGAGGCTGATTGACTACCATGCAAAGGTGCACCTTATTTTGCACTCTCCAGTTTTAGTAAATTAACCCAACTGTATTTATTTGATATTGTAATTTTTCAATATTAAAATGTGGACATCTTTGAAACATTTTTGTATTACTTTTGGCTAGTCTATGGTACCAATCATTAAAAATCATATTTGCCATCTATATTTGAATATCTTACACAGCCTGGCACAATATGAATATGGGTTATAATAGGTTAGTCAGCATTTCTGTGCTTTGAAGTATAGAAAAGATGATTACTGATTTTCCTGTTATAGGGCACTTTTGCTATATCCAGCAGTTTAAATTATGGCACTTATTTCCATTTAGTCAAAAGTTCTCCTTATACATTCATTCATACTATGCACAATACATATGCATTTTAAACACGGCACACATTAACAGCAAGTAAAATGTAAAAGGTCTTATATCAGTGTCCAAGCTGGCAACTTTTGTTCACGCATTATTACTAATATAAAATCAAAGGAAATATAAAATGAGAACCAGAATGTAGAGTACAATGTAATGTAAGTAGTGATAGTGATACAATAAGGTCTTCCCTGCAGTGTAGTAGAATGTGTAGAAATACTTATTTAGTATGATTTGCGATAAACTGCTCAGTAATGTTGCACAGTGTGAAGGACTGAAATGAGTCTCCATCCCCTGCAGTGTTCATTTCTATACAAACCAAAGAGATAGGATATATTATATAGAGGGTACTGCACAGAGAGAGGATTTTATTAAATCCAGCTTTCTGAGATTCTGATTGATTAATAACTAAAAAATGAAAAACTTAACCTAAAAGAAAAAAAACACCATTGAATCAGTCACATTTTAGATACTGTAACATCAGGTTGATTTCCTAAAATCAAATTGACTGTGCACTTTGCAAGTGCAGTTGCACTCATTTTAAATGTGTAAATGTGGTAAAACTGTACTGATTTCCATCATCTGGTCATGTGCAAGCCAAATTCTTTTTTTTGTTGTTTTTGTTTTTCCTTGCACCTTGATTGGGTATTCTTTACAAAGTGAAGCTTAACCACATTTAGATTTACTAAGGAAAATTAGCACAACTGCACTTGCAAAGTGCACAGTCTATATGCTTTTAGTAAATGAATCCTATATAGTTTCTCAGCTTTGCATTATCTATGCTTCTAAAAAGGAAAAGGTTTAGCAAGGAGTTTAAACTTAAATTTTAAACAACATAAAATATTTGTTTTAATGTTTTCGTACATACACTTTGGAGAGTATGTTTTTAAATTTTACTTTTTGGATGTAGGGGGACAGGATCTGATGTGGCGTTTACTGGATTTTTTTTATGCTGCTTACAGAAACTAATTTTTGCATAAAGGGATAAATAGATTTTGATAGATTTTTATCCATTGAGCTGCTTAAACAAAATGTGTTAAAAAAAAAAAAACACAAACAGCTATTTACTAACCCTATCACTTGTAAACATCCCAGCAATAGGTAGCGACAGGTAGTCCAAGGAGAGATCTGGGGTCTATTAGATCCCAGATGTCTCCAGATGCCCTTACAAGCATCTGATCACACCAAGATCTGTGTGATCAGATACATTCTACATTTAAAAATTGCGCTATCTACATCCGTAAAAAAAGGAAGTGGCAAAAAATGCTCATTGCTTCAGTTTCCTATACCTTAGAGGTAATTTGGGACCTTCTGGGGACTGATGGAAAGGTAGAGCCTGGAGAGGCACCAGCGCATGGCCAAGGGTGGCATCAACTACTCTGTTTTCCTAAAAATAAGCCCTACTCTGAAAATAAGACCTAGTGTTATTTTCGGGGATGGCTGCAATATAAGCCCTATTCTGAAAATAAGCCCTAGTCAAAGTCATTGTAAAGAAACATAATATTATATAATGTGCAGTGCCTCCTATTGTAACTTGGTGCTTACGTGACTCGCCTGAGATATTCTTCTCTCCTTCTGGCTGTCATCAGCAGCCCCCCCCCCCTCTGCAGTGCTTAGAGCGAGGCTGATGTCAGCAGGGATCTTGTCCTCTCCCACTGCAGTGAGCGGGTCATGTAAGCACCCAGCGGTACTGTAAATAAGGTATTTTCTACAAAAAAGTTACAAAAAGAGACACTGCACAATATATAATATTTTTACAAAATGAATTACATAATTTTACAATGATTTTAATCAAGGTTTGTATTTGGGATTGCAGAATGTCATAATGCTGAGTCCTGAGCAGACAGGGGGAGAGGGGATAAGAACACAGGGGACATTTTTATTGTTTTATTCCAGTTTTTTTTAGAACAAACATAGGGATAAATGTCTATCATGCTTTAACCGCTTGCCACCAACCGGCTGTCAAATGACGGCTGAATGGTGCGGCTCTTGTTCTGGGCGTGTGTCATATGAAGTCCACCATTACTAGTAATGGCGCCATTACTAGTAAAAAAAAAATAATAATAATAAAAATGCTATAAATCTATCCCCTATTTTGTAGATGCTATAACTTTTGCGCAAACTAATCAATATACGCTTATTGCAATTTTTTTTAACCAAAAATTTGTAGAAGAATACATATCAGCCTAAACTGAGAATTTTTTTTTAAAATATATATATATATATATTATACCAAAAAGTAAAAAAAAATGTGTTTTTTCCAAACTTGTAACTTTTCTTTTGTTTTTAGCGCAAGAAATAAAAAGTGCAGAGGTGATCATATACTGCCAAAAGAAAGCTCTATTTGTGGGAAAAAAATTATAAAAATGTCATTTGGGTACAGCATTGCATGACCGGGCAATTGTCATTCAAAGTGTGACAGTGCTGAAAACTAAAACATTTCTTGGGCAGGAAGGGGGTGAAAGTGCCCTGTATTGAGTTGGTTAAAGGATCAGGATATTTTTTTTTATGACATGACTGTATTTTAATAAATGTAGATTATTGTACATACCGTAAATAAATAAGACATCCCCTGAAAATAAGCCCTAGTGTGTTTTTGTAGCCAACATTAATATAAGACCGGTCCTATTTTCGGGGGAAACACGGTAGCTGCTAGGATAGCTTTTACATAAAATCTATCTGCCGCCTGCAAAAAAAAAAAAAACAATACTGGGATGATGCCTGTAGCTGCATGCATCATCCTGTTAAAACCACTTAAATTCAAATTACGTACATGTATGTGATTTGGTGTTAGGTGGTTATGGATGGTAGTTTCTTTTATTTCATGTAGTGTACTTTGTATTTTTATTCTACTTTTTTTTTACTGCGTATATTGATTTTTCTATTAAAAAAACATAAATAATGAAGTGAATGAGGGGACTTTTTGGCAAGTACAGGATAATTAAAAGGAAGTTCTAGATCTTTTAGAGGTATTTAAAGGCCATTACACCCTTAAAAACCATCAATTTGTACAGAAAATGTTAGTTATGTAGCTTGCTTAAAATGTTGCCTTAGAGTATTTCATATTTGCATATCCTGATGGGTTTCACATTGAAGAGAATGCCCGTCTGCTTGCGTTTTTTATCAAATTCAATGGCTTACTGTCCAGGGACAGCATACAGCTGCTGCTGCATCAAATAGTAAATATTTGTATTCTAAAATAATAGATCATACCTGGGAAAGCTTATTTAACTGTTTTCAAAGCATCACTTTTAACCTTTAAAGGCTTTTGGAGCCATATCATCAGCATTTTATCAGCTTTAGATTTTAGGTGGAGAGAGAGGTTGTGTTGAAAGGGAGTAACAAACCACCTGTGTTGAATTATTTCATTAAGAGTAGACCTGCTCCAAACTGTATTTTCTGTTTTTTATAAGTAACACATTTTAGTAATGCTTAGCAATCAAGGGTCTGCACATTTTTCTTCAGCAATTTGATGTTTCACTAGAGCTTTATATAATCTCTATTGCACGCTCCTGGTCTTAAACAGAATATCATACTGCCTCTTTACATGAGAACTATTTTTCCCTTTTTCTTGTAAATATATTGATTTTGTTTTTTATTCATAGATGTTATTGATTTCCATTTATTAACTGCAGATTTTCAATTTTTGTTCTGTATACCTAACTATATACCTGAATATAAGCCAAGGCATCAAATTTTACCACAAAAAATGGGAAAACGTTTTGACTCGAGTATAAGCCTAGGGTGTCCATCTGCATGCCTCACTGTGCCTCACTTTGCTGCACTGTGTCAATGTGCATGCCTCACTGTGTCCATGCCTCACTGTGCTCATGCTTCACTGTGCCCATGCCTCACTGTGTCCATGCCTCACTATGCCCATGCCTCACTGTGTCCATGACTAGATTGACGTTTAACATGGGAGTCTATGGAAGGGGTGCCAGGTTTGGCTACATATGTGCCAAGTTCCGGGTCCAAGGGACCTACGACCGGCCGGTATCAGGTCCCCAAAGTCACCGGAGAAATTACTGTTTAACATAGGAGTCTATAGAAGGGGTGCCCGGCTTTGAAAAAACGGTGCTCCTGGCCGTAGATTCCCTGGACAACAAACTTTGCACACTTGTAGAGGAATAGTGGTGCTACAGGTGTGCCAAGTACCGGGTCCCCAAAGTCCGGGAGATCAGGTGCAAAAAGGTGACTCGAGTATAAGCCGAGGTGGGCATTTTCAGCACAAAAAAATCTGCTGAAAAACTCAGCTTATACTCGAGTATATACGGTATATATGTACCGTATATATATATATATATATATATATATATATATATATATATATTTATATATATATTAGGGCTGTGCAAATTAACTTTTAATTAATCGATTAATCTTTAATTTTTTTGATCGATCAAAATCTTTTTGATCAATTAAATTTTTTTGGATTGGTACTCACCTCTCCGCCGACTTCTGGGCCTTCAGGGAATTCCGTCGGAGATCCGGTAACGTGCCCATCTGAAGGGCTCCTTTGCTGTACCTTCATATCTGCATGCCGACGGGACCTTACTATCTGCCACACGCAAGGGCTGTTACACTTCCCTCTATCACTTCCCTCTATCTACATGCTGACGGACTGATGCTAACGCCTCTTCATCTGGATTTAACAGTGGCATCGTTGTACACATTTTTATACCAGTATCATACTTGGCTACATGTTTTTATGACTGCTTTTGGTACCGTTTGGTATTACTCGCACCATTTTTACAGTTTATGTAGCTACATCGATTTTGTCTCCAGTGCAATATTTATTGTGTTACCTACTTGAAGACTATAAAAGTTTTAATGCTTCCTGGGAGTGCAAGTTCCCTTGTCACCGAAACTATTTTTACTGGGAGTATCGCCCCTGCAAATCCCCAAAACCTCCAAAAAACTGCTCAGGCATGTACTGACGGCTGCAAGGTGCCTAGTTGCCCTCCATTGGAAGCGCCTGTCTCCCCCCTCTCAAACTGACCTGTATGCCAGGATTAAGGATGTTGAGCTCATGGAAAAAATGACAGCCAGGTTGCAGGATAGATTGGAAATGCATGACGCGATCTGGGAGGAGTGGCATAGTTGTGAGGACCCGCCCTGAGCCATGGGTTGAGCCCCCCCTTACCCCTCCCCTTCTCCCCTTATCTCCCTGCGTCTGCAGCCCCCCCTCTCCTTTTTCTTTCTTCTTCTCTTCTCTCTTTTCTTGCTTTTTCTTCATCTCTCTTCTGACCCTTTCCTTCTTATTGTTGTTGTGTTATTTGTCCCTGTTTTGCAGGCGTTTCTTCTAGTGCTATGATATAATGTGCTGAAATTAGCTATGCACTGTATTTTCTACTCCTCTGCTGAAGCTTTTGTACAATTTTCTCTGCGGCACGGGGGTTACCCTGTGTCTAATAAAAACTGTTATTTGAAAAAAAAAAAAAAAGTTTTAATGCTATTCCCATCGAGCGCTGCCTTTGTGTGTGTTTTGTATCCTGCCATCCATTTTTCCGGTGGTTGGAGCTGCACTGGCAATCAGCCTGCAAGGAGATCAGCTAAAAGTAGTTGGATCTGTATGTGCGGTATAATTAATCGAAATTAGTCGATTAATCGATTAAAATAAAAAACGATTAATCGAACACAAAATTTTTGATCAGTAAAAGCCCTAATATATATATATATTTATATATATATATATAGGCCTGTAATTCTTAGGAATAACACACTTAAATCTGTCCAAACAAGAGTCTAATAGACATCCCGGGTATGATAAAGTTGAAACACAAAATCATAAACTATAATATAATAAATAACTATAACAAATTATAATATAATAATAATACAAATTATTCAATAATGTAATCAAATCAAAAGCACTGAAATTTGCTCAGTTGCAGAATTGTCGCTTACACTACTTTCAGTGTTTGATGACGGAATTTGCCCACAAATCACTATCGCTTAAATCTGCAAGTGATTCTAGTTTATTATCACTGTTTTCTAGCTGGTCTAAAAGCACTTTTGACGTAAATGGACACTTTTTGGTTGCTATGGACAATCTCCAGTTTCCAGGCAGAAAGAACAATATTTATAATATAAAACTACATGCAGGGCAATGGACAGACTACTAGGGAACAAAGGAATACAAAACTGTTTGATAAAGTATTGTAATCTGTAAGATTACAGTGTACTGTCTATATTGTGTGTTTTTCACTTTTTGAATTTGGCTTTGAGCTCCGTCCCTGTGCGACGCAACGCTCGCAGGGAATAAAGCTTGGCACTGTGAATTCGACATCGCAGGATCCAGGGGACAAGGTAAGTAACCTCTACATGGATCCTGCGATGCGATCCCGTGTGGCTCGGGGTTATTGCTTTTGGTACTGAGGATTCACCCCGAGCTACACTCAGGAATAATGCTAAGAAGGTTAATGCACTATGGGTTAAGGGATTTGTATGACCATTTTGGTTCATTTAATTCTTTTTTTTTATTTTTTATTATGGGCACTTATTGGGCCAATGTGGTTTTAGTTGCAGGAGAAAAGGGGGGATTTTTTGGACTGGTGGAGATAGTAGATTGATAGAGGTGCATTCTTTTCCTAGGCTGCAAGGGTACTGTGGTATGGGCAACTGAGCTTTTAAGTAACCACAGCAATGCTCAGTAACAATCCATGGCTTTGTGATGTGGTATGTGGCCAGGATACTAACCCTACCCTAAACATATCTCCACTCAGACTGAGATGTTTCCCAACATCAGCTGAAGACATATTTTCTTTCTGGTTGTTATCTCCCTATATTGAGTGCAGCTGCATATCTGTGTTCCATTATTTTGTATTATTGCACTAATTCCCATTGCCCTGTAAGGTTATTCACCTGGCATCTTTATGACTTTCTTTAATTTTCTACATGAGTTTTATGAGGATCGGATAGTTTTGAATAAAATACTGTATACATTTTTGATGTATATTGCACCCCTGCTATGTTTTTCTATATACATACTGTATATATACATATTATATACAATAACAGGCAATCCTCTTTGTATAATAATTAGGGTCCAAGTAGCACATACTGTACATAATGTTAACATACACTGAGCAAAATTATAAATGCAACACTTTTGTGTTTGCCCCTATTTATCATGCGATGAACTTAAAGATCTAGAACTTAGTACACAAAAGGCCTATTTCTCTTAAATATTGTTCATAAATCTGTCTAATTCTGTGTTAGTGAGCACTTCTCCTTTGCCAAGATAATCTATTCACCTCACAGGTGTGGCATATCGTGATGCTGATTAGCTCAATAAAAGGCCACTCTAAAATGTGCCATTTATCACACAGCATAATGCCACAGATGTCGCAAGTTTTGAGGGCGCATGCAATTGGCATGTTGACTACAGGAATGTCCACCTAGATTTGAATGTTCATTTCTCTACCATAATCTGTCTCCAAAGGTGTTTTGAAGAATTTGGCAGTACATCCAACCGGCCTCACAACTGCAGACCATGGGTAACCACATCAGCCCAGGACCTCCACATGAAGCATCTTTACCTCTAAGATCATCTGAGACCAGCCACCCGGACAGCTGCTGCAACAATCGGTTTGCATAACCAAAACATTTCTGCACAAACTGACAGAAACCATCTCAGGGAAGCTCATCTGCATGCTCATTGGGGGTCTCGACCTGACTACAGTTCATCGCTGTAACCGACTTGAGTGGGCAAATGCTCACATTCGATGGCGTCTTGTACTTTGGAGAGGTGTTCTCTTCAGGGATGAATACTGGTTTTCACTGTATAGGGCAGATGGCGGACAGCATATGTGGCATTGTGTGGGTGAGCGGGTTGCTGATGTCAGTGTTGTGGATTGAGTGGAACATGGTGGTGGTGGAGTTGTATGGGCAGGTGTATGCTATGGACAATGAATACAGGTGCATTTTATTGATGGCCTTTTGAATGCACAGAGATACCGTGATGAGATCCTGAGGCCCATTGCTGTACCAATCATCTACAATTATCACAGCATGTTGCAGCATGATAACACATGGCCCCATGTTGCAAGGATCTGTACACAATTCCTGGGAAGCTAAAAACATCCCAGTTCTTGCATGGCCAGCATAATCACCGGACATGTCACCCATTGAGCATGTTTGGGATGCTCTGGATCGGCATATAGGACAGCATGTTCAAGTTCCTGCCAATATCCAGCAACTTCGCACAGCTGATGAAAAGGAATGTACCAAAATTCCACAGGCCACAATCAACCACCTGATCAACTCTATGTGTGAGGCAAATGGTGGTCACACGAGATACTGAATGGTTTTTGGACCCCCCCAGTCCCCCCAATACAGTAGAACTGCACATTTTAGAGTGGCCTTTTATTGTGGCCAGCCTAAGGCACACCTGTGTCAATAATCATGCTGTCTAATCAGCATCTTGATATGCCACACCTGTGAGGTGGATGGATTATCTCAGAAAAGTACAAGTGCTCACTAAGCCCCCTTTCACACGGGGCGAATCAGTAATGATCCGCCTCCGTATGCTCAGCGGGGATTGCTCCGTTGATCCCCACTGAGCCGGCAGATGACAGGGCGGTCCATGTACACTGTGCAGGGACCGCCCTGTCTTTTCTCCACTCTCCCCTATGGGGGGATCAGATGAACACATACCGTATGTCCGTGTTCATCCGATCCACAGACGGAAGGAAAAATAGGGTTTTCTTCCATCTGCAGAATCGGATCAGGAGGAGTTCGAGATCATGAACATCTGCTTACACCCGCAATCTCATAGGGACCAATGTATGTCCCTTTTTCATCCGCAAACAGATGGATGAAAAAGCGGACATACAATCCGCAGGTGTGAAAGGGGCCTAACACAGATTTAAACAGATTTGCGAACGATATTTGAGAAAAATAGGATTTTTTTAGATCTTTAATCACTTCAGCCTTGAAAGATTTGGCTGCTCAATGACCATGCCATTTTTTGCAATGCGGCACTGCATCACTTTAACTAACAACTGTGTGGTCATGCGACGCTGTACCCAAACAAAATGTACGTTCTTTTTTTCCCACAAATTGAGCATTCTTTTGGTGATATTTTTTGCGCTATAAATGAAAGAAGAGCGACAATTTTGAAAAAAAAAAACTACAATATCTTTTACTTTTTTTCTATAATAACTATCCCATTATTTATTTTTTAAACAGTTTAGGCTGATATGTATTCTTCTACATATTTTTGGTAAAATCGCAATAAGCATATATTGATTGGTTTGCACAAAAGTTATAGCGTCTACAAAATTGATTTATGGCATTTTTATTATTATTATTTTTTTTACTAGTAATGGCAGTGATCTGCCATTTTTATTGGGACTGCGATATTGTGGCGGACAAATTAGACACTTTTGACACATTTTTGGGAACATTGACAATTATACAACTATCAGTGCTATACAAATGCACTTATAACTGTAAAAATATCACTGGCATCGAAGGGGGGTTAACGTTAGGGGGCGATCAAGGGGTTAACTGTGTTCCCTAATTGTGTTCTAACTGTCGGGGAATGGGACTGACTAGGGGAGGAGAGAGATCGGTGTTCATACTTAGTAGGTCATAGCAAAAACTCTGTCCATGTTTAATACTATTTATTACATGTGACCAAGTCAAAGATTGAAAATGTTTTTATTTTTATTTTTGAGAATATCTTTGTTAGATTTGTTTACAAAAACAAAAAAAATTACATTATATAAAGTCAGTGGGGGCATCCAGGATGGACAGAGCACCTTCACGGAGTAGTACAATATAAAACAGCAAATATTGAAAGGTGCATACATATTACATAATAACAAAATATAGAAGGTAAACATTGTTAACATCAGCTAAGTGAAAAAGACGGGACTTTACCAATGAAACCTGAGGAGTTGAAGCAGATAACGTGGTTACTGAATAAATAAAGCAGGCTATTAAGCCAGCATCAAATAGGCAAAACAAGTTACAGGCTGGGTTTAAAAACATATACTGCAGGGAATAACCAGTGCACAGAAGGGGAGGAATGTAAGAGGCTTCTCAGCCAGGAGTATCCCAGACTCTGAGCTTGCCCAGTGAGTTGGTTAGGTCAGCTCATACTGTAGGTACCAGTCAGTGTAATAGAAGGGCTCCATGAGTGAAGAAATTTCCTCAGGCGAGAAAGAGCATTCCATGAATCAGCGCCATCTAGCTATGAAGGACACACTTAAATCACACAGAAATGATGCACAGACCTTTTTCAAAGTCATTGCAACTGGAGTCAAAGTGATTTGATTGCTGTAAATGTGGTGTAACTTGTCACACAGCTTTGAACTGTCAAGTTGCATTACAAGTCACACTGGTGTGAACAAGGGCTAAAGGACATGCCCCATCTATTTGTCCTAGTTGTTTAGTTATTTGCATCTAGTTGTTTGCAAGCCTATGAATTGTCTATTATACCTGAGCAGTACTGAGCTCTAAGCAGTGGCAATGTGCCATGCCCAGTATGGAGAATAGAACCGGGAAAAATGCTAATACATTTCTCATTCACATTTCAATGTAAAATTGTCTGATCTTTAGAGTAATGCACAGTCTAGGCAATTGTAATTGATGAATTGGTTGATTCTCTTTGGGTATATGTATTATATATATATATATATATATATATATATACATATATATATATATATATATATATATATATATATATTTATATATATATATATATATTAGGGTTGTCCAGATACCGATACTAGTATCGGTATCGGGACCGATACCAAGTATTTGCGGGAGTACTTGTACTCGTGCAAATGCTCCCGATGCCTAAATAGAATATTTTTTTTGTATTTATCAACATGTTCTGTGAAAATTCTTTGAGTTTTTTACTACTGCGTGACAAGCAAATATAACATTTTTATTCATTTTTACTCATTTTTATTCTTTTATAATGTCTTGAGTTAGAGTTCTTCATAATTCTAAAGAAAATATCCTTAGTCTGTATTGTGGTTTGAAAACTGTCACATGACATTTAAAAAAAGTATCGGGATTCGGTATCGGCGAGTACATGAAAAAAAGTCTCGGTACTTGTACTCGGTCCTAAAAAAGTGGTATCGGGACAACCCTAATATATATATATATATATATATATATATATATATATATATACATACATATTATATATATATTGAGTATATATTTAAATGTATTTTCTATATATATTCAAGAAAAAATATATAATTTGCTGATTTTCCAGTTTAGTAAAACTGCTTTGCTCATCATTAATGGTAATGTGAGAATATATTGACTTTCTGTAAGCTTGAATAAGTCTGACCATTCTCCTTTGACCCTTAAAAAAGGTTTCTTCACCCATAGAAATGTCTATCATTCAATGTTTTTATAGCAATTATCTATGCATTCTAGAGTGAGTAATGCATGCAAATCCCAGGCGGTCAACAGGTTGTGAGATGCTGCAACCATCACCTCTGGCACCAACAATGCTTCAACAGTCAAAGCTGCTTAGATTATGCATATTCCCTATTCCCTATTGGATGTTTGATCCACCTACTGAACATGGCTACATGCTTTTTGTATTGCTGTGCAGCCAGGTGATACAGCATTTGTTTTTTTGCATTATTGAGCAGGTATCCCTGGTCATGTAGTGTAAAAACATACAAACACATTTACACCATTTCCATTAGGTAAAATAGTCAGGTTTTATTTAAATTTTTTGTGTTAAGTCAACTATGCACCAGTGAGATAATATAGAGCGACCTTCTCTAGCTATATTTTCAAAGCATACACTTGTCTGTCTCAGGTGTTAGCTTTGGTCACATTATATCTAATGATCTGTCTATTTTTAATGAACTGAACATTGGATTGCAGTTAATATTAAAAAATGAGAATCTGAACTAAAAAGATCTCTGATAAATTTCATTGAGTTATTTAAGTTCACTGCACATATTGAGTTTGTTCTATAATGTAGCAAATCAGTTGCACTTCATCTCTGTTTCTCTGCCTGCTTACTACACGTGGCTGCACAACTTGTGCAAGCACATAGACTACCTTCAATCCCAATATACATTCTGTATAGTTGTAATAATAATAACAATAATTATTATTATAATAAAAATAATAATAATATTAACCACTTGACCTTCCGAAGGTTTTACCCCCTTCATGCATGAGCAGACCATTTTGTATTCAGTACTGCACTGTTTTAACTAGCAATTGCACGCTTATGCAACACTGTACACATGAAATGTGTATATTTTTTTCTTCATACAGATAGAGCTTTCTTTTGGTGGTATTTGATCACCACTGGGTTTTTTTATTTTTTGCTATTTAACCACTTGTCCTCCGCCCACTGTCAAATGACGGCGGGCGGAGGACTCCATTGTCCTGACATCATGTCATATGACGTGATGTCCTTTTAAAGCCGCGGGCGGGCGCGCGCGCACCCGCCGCTCTGCTGGGATCCCGGTGCGAGTGCCCGGCGGCAACGATCGCCGCCGGGCACACACGATTGCCCAGTAACTGAGCGGGGACGTGGAGCTCTGTATGTAAACACAGAGCTCCACGTCCTGTCAGGGAGAGAGGAGACCGTTGCTGTGTCCCTTGTACATAGGGACACAATCGGTCGCCTCCCCCAGTCACCCCCCCTCCCCCTACAGTTAGAACACTCGTAGGACACACATTTAACCCCTTCCCCGCCCCCTAGTGGTTAACCCCTTCACTGCCAGTCACATTTATACAGTAATCAATGCATATTTATAGCATTGTTCACTGTATAAATGTAAATGGTCCCAAAAATGTCAGAAAAGTGTTCGAAGTGTCCGCCATAACGTCGCAGTCCCAATAAAAAAATCGCAGATCGCCGCCTTTAATAGTAAAAAAAAAAAAATGCCATAAACTATCCCCTATTTTGTAAACACTATAAATTTTGCGCAAACCAATCGATAAACGCTTATTGCATTTTTTTTTTACCAAAAATATGTAGAAGAATACATATCGGCCTAAACTGAGGAAAAAAATATTTTTTTTATATATTTTTTGGGTTGTTTATTATAGCAAAAAGTAAAAAATATTGCATTTTTTTCAAAATTGACGCTCTATTTTTGTTTATAGCGCAAAAAATAAAAACCGCAGAGGTGAACAAATACTGTACCACCAAAAGAAAGCTCTATTTGTGGGAAAAAAGGATGCCAATTTTGTTTGGGAGCCACGTCGCACGACCGCGCAATTGTCAGAGCGACGCAGTGCCGGAAGCTTAAATTTTGCCTGGGCAGGAAGGGGGTGTAGATGCACAGTAGGCAAGTGGTTAAAAGAAAAAAGACAAAACATTTTGATGGAAAAAAAACAATATTTGTAGCCATTAGGACATGGCTTTACTCCCACTACTGTGTTTTTAATGGATTTTATATTACAGTTAACACAATGTGATGTCCAAGCCCCCCCTCTACAGAAGAAGCAAGCATGCAAGGCTACAGTGTATGTCAGAAAGGAGGAGATATCACCACTGGAGTCCCCGGGAGATAATAGTAATTGAACTATATTTTAACTAACCAGAATATATTTTTTGCTATTTAAAAGAAAAAAGACAAAACATTTTGGGAGAAAAAACAATATTTTCTACTATCTGTTATAAAACATTTCCAACAAAATGTCTTCATTAATTTCCTAATGTACTGATGACTTATCTAATTTCTAGAGTTGGGTGAACGGTTCAGGCTGAGCAAAAGTTCAGCCCGAACACTGCCTGTTTGCTCGTTCAGTGATAACCCGAATTTAAAGGCTGCGTGCTGCCCAGTGCATTCTAAGCTTTCATTGGGCATCCATACCAGGTCCTTTAGGTCTGGTGTGAATTTTAAGGGGAACCCCAACTAAAATGTAAAAAAATGGTGTGGATCTCCTGAAAATCCATACCAGCCCTTTATCCAAGCAAGCAGCCTGGCAGGCCAGGAAAGAGGGGGTGAATGAGCACTCCCCTCATCCTAAACCATACCAGACCACATGCCCTCAACATGGGGGGATGCTTTGGGGTGGAGAGGTCAGCATGCACTGATCAAGGATGTCAGACGGGGGTGGTGCCACCAGGTGAAGTTGCCAGGTGGCTCCGCCCTTTACCTATTTAAGAATGGTCAGATGGCAGAGCAGACACATGGCAGTTAGCCTTCATTGTTCATTTTTTCTTTTTTTGGGGGGTCCAGCAGTGACGGTTTGATTAATCTACATTGGGGACATTGTTTTTTGAATGTCAAAACCTGTGTGTGTTTTATTTCTTTTTGGTGAATGGGTAGGGGTACAATATTCCCATATTAATTCACATGGGGGCCAGGATCTAAGGGCCCCCTTATTAAAGGGGGTTCCAGATTCCGATAACTCCCCTGCCCGCAAAACCCTACAACCACGGCCCAGGGTTGTCGGGAAGAGGCCCTTGTCCCCATTAACATGGGGACAAGGTGCTTTGTGATGGAGGGGCAGACCCCTCACCCCGAATCACCCCCCATGTTGAGGGCACATGACCTGTTATGGTTCAGGAGCACTTGTTCGTCCACCCCTTTTTCTGTACTGCCGGGCTGCATGTTCAGATAAGGGTCTGGTATGGATGATTAAGGGGACCCCATGCAATTTTATTTTTTTATTTTGGCATTGGGTTCCACTTAAAATTGATTCCAGACCCAAAGAACCTGGTATGGATTGTGGGAGGAGTTTTTTTTTTTGTAAACATTTTTCTATTGTTGTTAATGGTATTGTATTTCCGGCAACTTAAATGTAATTTTTTTTTCTTTATAAATGTCAGTTTTGCTGCAGCAGGTTCTATACACGGTACAGATGCCTCACTTTATAAGCCCCAGGCACTATATGTAAATCAATTTTTTAATTTTTATTGAATTTTGATCCTGTAAAAACGAAAACGAAAAAAAAAATGCATTGATACATGTCCCCTAGTACAGTACCCAGCCCCCTTACCCTTTTTTATGGCCAATAACTTGCATATAAGCATCCAAATTGGGGACTTTGGATTTTTCAAGTTTGAGCTCTCATAGAGTTCCCATTCAAACTTTTTACATTTTTGGGAGTTCTGGTGTGAACCAAACAGGTTTTTTTTTAGCCCAACTTTACTAAATTCCCCTAAAATGCCAGGACAGTACAAATATCCCCAAAATGACCCATTTTTGGAAAGTAGACAGTCTGGAGTATTTTATAAGATGCATGGTGATTTTCTCGAAGTTATAGTTTTTTGTCACAATTTTTTGGAAAACTTTTTAATAAAAAATACAGCTAGTCACATGGTACAGGGTGATGTGATTATCCCAGGTACGATTTAATAGGTATGGCCCAAACACAAAATCATGATACTAAGCACAGCAGTTATGAATGAAACCCATTCATGAAAGTTGTGTTTACATTGGGATCATGTGCTCTAAGCTTCCAGGTACTGGAAGACACAATCTGACACTTCAACCCAGAAGTAATGTGCCGCATGCCCCAGGGGGGTGAGTCAGTGCCCACGTGCTGAGTGACATGCAGGTTATTATATTATTATTGTGTGCTATCACCCTATCCTCCACCTTTCAAGCCATTTTTGGTGATGACCAAGATAATTAGAGACACAGACATAATTTAAGTGAAACAGTTGAGCTTTGTTTACTGGAGTGTTAGAAACATCAGATTTCAGCAACATAAACTTAGCTCTTGATAAAGTCTTACTATGACAAGTAATACCGATGACATAAGCCAGTAGAACATAAACAATAGCTGATTGTAGGATATAAAGATTACTTACACAATACTCAGTTTATTTAGGAGCCTATGTGAACAGGCAAAAGAAGGGCAGAGCAATGACCTTTCTTATGTCAAAACAATCCCTTCTGTATCACACAGGCCTAGAAAAGACAGAAAGATATAACACTATACTTCATTTGATGTGACTAATTAAACCTTTGAGTATTTAAACCAACTAAATTAACAAATAGAGTCCTAGGTGAAAATATATATATGCTTATGGTACTACCTGCCTTGGTCCCTTTGTGGAGGGGGGGGGGTATGCTGTAGTCACTAGAAGGAAAGAAAACCTTGTGTTTTCAGCTAGCTCTTTAGTTTTGTACTTGAGATATCCTGGTAATCAGAAGGAGGTGAAGTAGCCTGGTGATGTCTTAACCACTTATGCCTGGACCATTTTGGTGGTCAAAGACCACGCCACTTTTTGCGATTCGGGACTTCGTCGCTTTAACTGACAATTACACTCGTGTGATGTGGCTCACAAACAAAATTGACGTCCTTTTTTCCTACTACTAGAGCTTTCTTTTGGTGGTATTTGATCACCTCTGTGGGTTTTTTTTGCGCTATAAACAAAAATAGAGAGAGAATTTTGAAACAAATGCAATATTTTTTTAATTTTGCTATAATAAATATCCCCAAAAATATATCTAAAAACAATTTTTTTCCTCATTTTAGGCCGATATGTATTCTACATATTTTTGGTAAAAAAATCGCAATAAGCGTTTATTTATTGGTTTGCGCAAAAGTTCTAGCGTCTACAAAATAGGAGGTAGTTTTATGACATTTTTATTAATATTTATTTTTTACTAGTTATGGTGGTGATCAGCGTTTTTTATCGTGACTGCGACATTATGGCGGACACATTGAACACTTTTGACACCATTTTGGGACCATTGTAATTTTTACAGCGATCAGGGCTATAAAAATGCACTGATTACTTTAAAAATGACTTTGGTTAACCTGTAGGGGCGCTGAAGGGGTTAGGTCAGTACTAGGGAGTGATTGTTACTGTTAGGGGGCGTGGCTACAAGTGACACTTCACTGATGACCGTTCTCGATTACGGGGAACAGTCATCAGTGACAGTGTCACTAGGCAGAATAGTGGAATGCCTTGTTTACAAAGGCATTCCCCTGTTCTGCCCTTGCCAACCACAATCACAGGCCTCCCGGGAACATCGAGTTCCCGGGACCCGCGGCCGCACTCATGATGCACGCAGCGGGTGGGTGTACATGTACGCCCATTTGCCTGCAAGTGCCATTCTGTCAACGTATTTCATTGTGTGGCGGTCCTTAAGCGGTTAACATGCAGTAAGTTGCAAAGTATACTTGTGGTGTCCTGTGGAAAGAGGAATGCTGTTGCTGCTCAGCAAAGAATACATGTAGCACCAGGTCCTAAAGGCTTGGGCAAAAGAACAAGACAATGGTGTCTGCTTGCAGTGTCTCTTGTTGTATCAGAATGGGCAAGTGCCCGCTCACCAGTGGCTCTCGGTATTCAAAAGTGGCAAGGGCCTCCACAATAGGCTTCTGTAGAAACTGGTGTAAGAGATGTAACCATGTGATACACCGTGCTGCAGCTCTGCTGGACATGTGATAATGGTGGCCTTCAGGCTGCCACTGGACGGTCAGAAGTATTTGAAAGTGGATGCTCCTGCATCCGCACATAATGACTCTATCTTTCTCTCTGTAGAACGGCCGAAACTTGGCCACAGCACACTCTAAAATAGAGTCACCTGCTTGCAGTTCCAGGCTGGGGTCCTAGGAGAGTGATCCTGCCCTTACACAGGCTTCTTATTGCCTCTCCTAGCATCCTATTCTCCTTCCCCAGCCTGGTGGTAGTTGCAGTCCAAAACAGTCCAGCTAAATGCAAAACTTAGCTCCCTGAACTACATGTCCATAATGCTTTGCTTCACACTTAGAACTCAGTCACTCTATCTTTAGGATGTAATGGCACAGAGTCCAGGCTGAAAACTAGGAGAAAGCAACATCAGGAAGGAGATAGCGTTTTTGAATGCAATTAAGACACCTCCTTTTTTGCCGTCCTGTGTACAGGCCATGTATACAAACAGGAAGTCTTTGTGTGAACATTGCAGGGTTTTGTGTAGCTGGAAATGTGTTTCCTGTACACAAAGAATGTCTGCCCCTTGCTTAGTGGCTTCATTCCACATGGAGAATCACTTTGCTGGGTGATTTATCCCCCATAACTATCACTGGGACACCCGACTTATCCAGAACAAACTCCACCAGACTGCGCAAGGTTGTGGTATTAAAAGAGGGAATATACAAATTAGCCAATACATAGGTTCTATTCTCTAATTTGCTGAATAAAAAAAACTTAACGCCCCATCAATCTTACTCTGTATACAGTTAAACATTAAAATCAATGTGAGTGATAGCGCAAATTGTAAAAACATGACATAACATATACAATGGATGATATATATGGTGCACAAAAAGTATAAAAGTGCCAAACTTATAGGTCTATCGGGGACAGAAAATAAGTCCAAAGAAAGTGCTAAATCATAAATCAGTGCACTAATAGTCCATAATGGTGAAAAACAGTGTAAAAGGATGTCCACTAGTCCAGAGAATGAGGAAAAAACATCACCACACAGCGCATCTGGTCTCCCAGAACTCTCACCTTCAGCAAGTCAAAAACAGGCATATAAGATGATCCTCTGTGTGGACAACCTCCCTCGGTAGTTTTGTTAGCCCCCACGGATCGGTGGGAAGATAGGTACCTGCGATCTCGGGTGACAGTGGAAAACAGGGGAGGGGGAAGGACAAAAAACCTCCAATAGTGTGTTATCCTTGGTAAAAAATAGTTTAATAGAAGAATCGCACTTACAGGTAGATGAATAAAAATGTACATTCCCCAGATGAAGACACGAGATCCTGTGTCGTAACGTGTAGGGAAGGGAAAGACGTGCAGTGAGTGACGTGCTGTAAGCGCTGCGATCACCGTTGTATACATGCAAAGATACCCTTTGTACCATTATAAAGAATATTGCCCATGTCTCTATTTTTTTTGTAAAAAATACATTTTTTCCTTATATTAGAGCATTTTTACTAGGAGGGAACGAGGGAACTCCCGGTTGGGGGGGTCTAGAGGGGACCCTGTGCGCTCTCTCAATTGCTAGGAAAGGTGAAAAGGATTCTTGTTCAAATGTCTCTTTGAGCCATTTCTCCAAAAAAGCTACAGGGTCAGGACCCTCACTCCAATCAGGGAACCCCACAATCCTCGTATTCTTCCTTCACATCCCATTTTCCATGTCATCAATTTTTAGCTCTTGGTTAACCATTTGTTCTCTCACAATTCTCATCTCCCTTTTGAGGGGGGCTACATCATCCTCTATTAGGCTAACTCTCTCCTCTAGAGCTGTAGTCCTTTTGCTTACTTTTTGTAGATCATGTCTAACAAAAGACAGTTCTTCCTGTATAGTTTTAAGCTGGGCAGACATTTTGTTTATGAAAGTTTTGCAAAAGTTAATTGCTTTCAGAACTTCTTTTAAAGATGGCTCTGCTTCCACCAGCCCTTTCCCCTCAGCTGGTAGTCCCAGGGTCTCACTGGTCACCAAAGATTTCCAGGTCACTTATTTCAGCTAATAAAGTTGTTTGGAGGTGTTCTTGACTTGTTCTTACCCCTGAAGCCCCAGCCTGTGGTTTAAGATGTGTCTGCTGGTTCTGTTGGGTGTTTTTGGAGAGGTCTGAGTTACAGTCTGATCTGGGGTATGCACATATTTTCCAAGTTTCGTGGCTGCTTGGCTTGCCTTTGTAGTGCGTTGTGATAACATTATGACACAGGCAAGGGATTTTTGTGCTGAAAAAGCTAGGTCTGTATGTCCAATATCACAAGGCCAAAGAGAAAAAGGGGATATGAGGGGCGAAACACAAAAATAAAGAGAAAGAGGGAGCGTCCAAAAAAAGGAGCAATTACCGGCTTTAAAGTCCTGATCTCTTTATTCCCTTCTGTTTAGGAACTGTGTGTTTTTTGTATTTTCCCTTTCTTTACCCCCCTTGGGGGAAAAAGACCAGGGTAAGGGAAATGGATACAGGCAAAGAATAAGTACAATGGTTGTCTCTAACCTATCCACCGGTCATCCGTTCAGGAAGATTTGTTTCCAGGCTTCTAGCAGAGTGAGAGTAGGAGAATAGGAATTACTAAGCCAATTTGAACAGGAAAGGGCCATCCCCAAACTGTTACCACAAAGCTGGGAGCAGGAAATGTCTTGGTATGCTGAGACCCTAAGGCCTCGTACACACGAGGCAATCTATCTGTTCAAATCGGTTGGACCGACCGATTTGAACAGATCTGTCTGCTGGCATTTTGGTTTGCTCGCGTGTACACACAAGCAAACCAAAATCCCCGCCAGCAGACAGCGCGCTGACGTGTCGGTGACGTGGCGGTGACGTTGACGCCACCACGTCACCGCACCAGGAAGTAAAACACTTCCGCGCATGCGTCAAAATCATTTGGCGCGTGTGCGAGAAGACATGTCTGCTGGTTAGCATACTAACCAGAAGACATGTCGGGCGGACGGGTTCCCAGCCGACAGATTTCAAAGCATGCTTTGAAATCTGTCAGGTGGCCAAATCCGTCTGTTTGCCCATACACACGATCGAATCTGTCTGCTGGGACGGTGTGTACGAGGCCTAAGAGTTCCCTTCACTGGAACTAAGGTGCCAAGCCCAACCCCTGAAAAACAACCCTACACCATAGCCCCTTCCACCAAATGATTTGGACCAGTGCCCATGTTGGGGTAGATCTGAAATGAGGAGAAGCTCTGCTGATTTTGTTATTTAATCATGTGCATTATTTTCCTTGCATGTCCCCCTCGGATCAACAGCGACTGCACTTCCAAGAGCACTTTCAGTGCAATTTCAAGTGCACTTTGCTCTTTTAGTTTGCACTTGTAGTGCACCGTGGATTTGCCTTTAGTAAATAACCACCTATGTATGAAAACAGTCTATGAGAAAATACAGGAGTGTAAGCAACAGAAACAACCTTTCTGGAGTAAAAATGTACAAACACTGCCACTCTGGAGAGGATCACACAAGTACTGTAATGTTTTAGAAGAGATTCTTGTGCAATGCAATTGTGTAATGACAGTAGCGTTGTTTAACCACTTCAGCCCCGGAAGGATTTACCCCCTTCCTGACCAGAGCACTTTTTGTGATTCGGCACTGCGTCGCTTTAACTGACAATTGCGCGGTCGTGCGATGTGGCTCCCAAACAAAATTGGCGTCCTTTTTTTCCCACAAATAGAGCTTTCTTTTGGTGGTATTTGATCATCTCTGCGGTTTTTATTTTTTGCGCTATAAACAAAAATAGAGCCACTATTTTAAAAAAAATGCAATATTTTTTACAATTTGCTATAATAAATATCCCCCAAAAATACGTTTTTTTCCTCAGTTTAGGCCGATACGTATTCTTCTACATATTTTTCTTTAAAAAAAAATCGCAATTAGCGTTTATTGATTGGTTTGCGCAAAATGTATAGCGTTTTTCAAAAAAGGGGGTAGTTTTAGGGCATTTTTATTAATATTTTTTTTTTTTACTAGTAATGGGACCATTGGCATTTTTATAGCGATCAATGCTATAAAAATGCATTGTATTACTATAAAAATGCCATTGGCAGTGAAGGGGTTAACAGTAGGGGACAGGGAAGGGGTTAAGTGTGTTCCTGGTGTGTTCTGACTGTATGGGGGGGTGGCCTCACTAGGGAGAATCACTGATCTTCTGTCCATACATTGTATGAACAGGAGATCAGCGTTTTCCCCGCTGACAGGACCGAGAGCTATGTGTTTACACACATAGCTCCCGGTCCCTGCTCTGTAACGAACGAGCGCGCGTGCCAGGCGGCGATCGGGACTCGGGGGACGCGCGCGCCCCCTAACGGCCGCAAAAAATAGGACGTAGAGCTACGTGCTCTCACCTAGCAGTGCCGACCTGCCGCCGTATAACTGCGGTGCGCGGTCAGCAAGCAGTTAAAATGTATTTGAGGCAGGTAACCTCAAATGCTTTTTTTTTTAAATAAAGATGAAGATAGTTTACTTAGGTCCCCTTCACACTTGTACGACTTCAAAGCTGCGCGATTTTACCGCGATTTCGCGGCCACGATTGTACCGCGATTTTGCCGCGATTTCAATGACTGCCTGTGTAAGTGGCATCAAAATCGGACCAAAGTAGTGCAAGGACTACTTTGAAGTCGGCACTACTTAAAGTCGTGCCAGTATGAATGGTGTTCATTGAAAATAATGGAGAATGACTTGTCATACGATTTTGCAGTCCAAAATCGTGGGACAAGTTGTGTAAGTGTGAGCCCTGGTTCACACTGGGCTGCGGGAGTGAACTCGCGCGATTTCACTCCCTCTGGCAGTCCCGATTTCGGCACGATTTAGGAGACATCTGTGCAGTTTCTGCACAGATGTCAATGTAAATCGCGTCCTGAAATCACAAAAAGTAGTACAGGAACTACTTTTTGAAATCAGTGCAGCGCCGCAGATGCAGCGTCGCACCGATTAGGACAGTGTCATTGCCGGAAATTGCCGCCGATTTGAGATGCGATTTCACATGTGAAATCGCATCTCAAATCGAACTTAGGTCCCTTTCACACTTGTACGACTTCAAAGTCGCGCGATTTTAACGCAATTTTGTCGCGATTCGCGGCCGCGATTTCAATGAATGCCTGTGTAAGTGGCATCAAAATCGTGCAAGGACTACTTTGAAGTCGGCACTACTTAAAGTCGTGCCAGTATGAATGGTGTTCATTGAAAATAATGGAGAATGACTTGTCATACGATTTTGTCATGGAACAAGTCGTGTAAGTGTGAAAGGGCTCTAAATCGTACCCAGTGTGAACCTGGGCTGAAAGGGCTCTTAGTCCCCTTTCACACTTATACGACTTGTCTCACGATTTTGGACTGCAAAATCTATGACAAGTCATTCTCCATGATTTTCAATGAACCATTCATACTGGCACGACTTTAAGTAGTGCCGACTTCAAAGTAGTCCCTGCACTACTTTGGTCCGATTTTGATGCCACTTACACAGGCATTAATTGAAATCGTGGCTGCGAATCGTGGCAAAATCGCGGTAAAATCACGTGACTTTGAAGTCGTACAAGTGTGAAAGGGACCTAACAGTTTAAGTTTTAAATAATCAGCTTTAACTTTAATACATTTCCAAGATCGAATTACCATGTATAGTATTTCTAGAATCAAAGAACTAAGACAATATACTAAAGAAAAAAAGACATAAACTATTTGGCACTAACTGCACAGTTCACATTCTTGCTGAACTTTGTGTTCAGCTTCCCAGGATAAGGTATTTACTTACAAGGATGCCACTACACAGTCTCTCTGCTCAGGACAAACACAGACTGTCTTTTACCCATGGTTTGAGAGAGACTTTGTGAAGGCAGATGTTCTCAAGGCAATGGCATAATGACATCTGATTTAAGCAGCTTCCCAAGGGTACATAATCTTGCATTCAATACTGAACTAGGTCTCCCACTGTTTCTCTAATAATGTCTACAGTAGTGCAGATTTACAATGCTTTCTATATCTGGCTTCAGAATGTGGGGATATTTAAAGTATCTATTGCGATAATAAAGTAGTACACAAGTGATGAAGTCCAAAATATTTTTGGAACAGGCCCAGGCCAATATCATTGACAAATTGTTCCAAACAGCAAGATACAGTAATCCAATTTAAATTAGACTGTTGTATAAGATCTTAGTTAAACTTTTCAGATCAGTGATTTCTGAGTGAATGTCTATGTGCCAAATCTGCCCACAAAATGTAACGAGGCAGTCACCCCTTCGATGTTGTTAACCCATCTATTTTGCTTATTTTAAAAGGAGCTGTTCATTTTTATTCAACTTTCATCCAGTCTCTATGGCACAAGCATATGTTTAATCAAAGGTTGTAAATTAAAGGAGTTGGATAGAATCTAGACAATATCTGAAAGGAAAATTAGATATTCTGATTACTGCTTGCTGGGGGTATAATACTGCTACCAGCTGGTTTATAGATTGTGTACTTTGTGGCCATCAATACAAGTCTAGTCATATAGCAATTGTAAACTCCAGTGTACAGACACATGATGTTGCACCATGATGGTTGGTGACTCGTTTTGTGTCTGTTATCTGTTTACAATCATTGTATATTTAGACTTATTTGTATTTCTTTTGCAGATCATTCTCTTACAAAGTATACTCCTGAGGAAGCGAGCAACCGCAAAACATGTAGAGTTTTGCAACTGGAAGAATTGTCTCCATGTTCGCTATCGCAGAATCTGTTTGTTATCTAATTCTCCCAGATTGCTTAAGAGAAGTGGGTGCTCCATATTTAGCAGGATCCGGTGTTTAGTATCTACTCATTCATGATTTTAATGTTGTATGTTTTTGTATAATAAATGTATATTTTTGTAAACCCTATTGTGCAAGTCTATACTGCAAGTCTATACTGTACCATGAAAGTCTATATTGCCTCCAAAATTTTCAAATTCTATATTCAGTTATAGGACAAAGGTACATTATTTTTTATCAAGTAGTTTTTCATATATCTTAAAGGGGTTGTAAAGGTTACATTAAGCTAGTGCATTGTTAGTTCCTTCAATTTCCCTTCTAAATGTTTTTTTCTTTGTTTTCTTTGTCTGAATTTCCCACTTCCTATTCCTCCTCAGTAAGGTGTTCAATAAGCTGTTCTAAATGACTTACTACCGCTCGGATGATGGTGGAAAGCTTACTGAGGTGAAACAGGAAGTGAGAAATTCAAAACAAGAAAAAAACATTTAGAAGGGAAATCCAAGGAAAAGGTAAGTGACCCAACAATGCACTAGCTTAAAGGAACCTATTTAGAAAATAAAAGATGAACTTTTACAACCCATTTAAAGACAAACTGTTAATCTATTTTACACATTTAACACTATGTTTAAGCTGTACATTTGATGGTGTGGTGTATGAGCAAATTTTTATATATTTTGAATTTCACTGACATGTTTTTATGTACTCATTATAATGAATGAATGAAGAACTTATATAGCGCATCACATGCAAACTAAATTGCCTCTGGGCGCTCGTTGTTCCTGTCTCCTTTGATATCAAAAGAGATGAGTTTTGATCTTTCTTCTAAAGGCCAAGTGGTTCTCCTCCAACCGAATGCTGGTAGGTAATGCGTTCCATAGTCTGGAACCTTGGAGCGCAAATCTTCTTTCTCCTTTGGATTTGTATCTGGCCTTGGGTATTTGGAGCAGATGTTGGTTGGTGGATCGCAGAACGCGATTGGAATTGTGAGCTTTTATTTGTTTGCATAGATATTGGGGGGCCTTCCCATGGATGCACTTATGCGTTAGACAGAGTGCTTTAAAAGCAATTCTGTCTTTTACTGGCAACCAATGAAGGGTTCTCAGTGAAGGTGAGATTGATTCCCATGTTTTTTTCCCAGTCACAAGTCTAGCGGCTGTATTTTGAACGACTTGCAGACGAGATATTTGGTACTTTTGGAGTCCGAGATAGAGGGCATTTGCATAGTCCAGTCTGGAGTTCACAATTGTTGCCACCACGACTGCTATGTCTTCTTTAGGAATAAAAGGAATACGTCTGCATAGTAGGTGCAGTAGATGGTGAGATCCGCTGACTATTGACCCTATTTGTGCGTCCATTGTCATGTAGGTGTCAAAGATGACCCCGAGACTTTTGACTTTGGTGCTAGGGGCAATGATTTGGCCCAGAATGGGTGGGGGTGTCCATGTTGTTACCAGTTGACTCCTTCGGCTGGCGTGGAACAGGAGAAGTTCTGTTTTGGAGCTGTTGAGTTTAAGATAACTCTTTGTCATCCAGTTTCTATTGAAGAGAGACCTTTCTCTAGACTGAGATGATGATCCTTTTTGTTGCAGATGCGAAAATACAGGTGTGTCATCTGCATATGAGTGATACAGTAGTTTTTGGCTACTAATTATTTCAAAGAGAGGGCGAAGATAGATGTTGAACAGCACCGGTGACAAAGGGGATCCTTGAGGGACTCCGCATGACACTGTGCATTTTTCAGAAGTGAATGGTCCTAGTTTCACTACTTGTGATCGGTTTTCCAGAAAGGAGGAGAACCAAGATAAATCACCTTCTGCGACTCTGGCTACTTTAGCTAGCCGAGTCAGTAATAGTTTGTGGTCTACCGTGTCAAAATCTGCGCTTAGGTCCAACAGTACCAGAAGACAAGATTCTCCTTTGTCTGCAGCCTCAAGAGCATCATCCCATATTTTGAGCAAAGCTTTCTCTGTCCCATGTCCAGGACGGAAACCCGATTGAAAAGGATCGAGAAAATTATGGGTATCTAAATGCTGTTGCAGCTGTTGTACCACTACTTCCTCCATTATCTTGGAGAAGACATTCAGGCCTGTTATGGGACGACGATGTTCAGGGACCTTGGGGTCGAGGGCGGGTTTCTTTAAAATGGGTTTGATTGCGCCTTGTTTCAACTAGGAGGGTACTATGCCCTCCTTGAAAGATTGATTTATAAGCTGCTTGATAGGTGGTGCCAGAATAGTGGCACATTCCTTCAGCAGTTTGGTGGGGATAATGTCGTTAGTCGCCGTGCTATTATACATTGGAGGATTGTATTTTCTATCATTTATATGGTCACTAGATACCTAGCCGGTAGTGTGGCACTAGTTTTATAGATGATTAATAGCCACACATACTGTACATGGGCTGGACAGTATGTAAGTACCTTTATAAGGACCCAATGTAAAAAGGAGTAACAAACTAGTTTATATTCTAAACAGAAGTCTAGAGTTCAGAGAAAATAGCCACACATACAGTATTGTGCAGTATTTGGATGGCATGTAAGCATGTTGGTTAGGATGCAATATTAGAGTGAGAGACAAGCCAGGTCTCATCCTAAAATAGATGTTAGAGTTTATTTTTGTTCAGAAACAACAGCAACCATATAAGAGGAAGGGATGCAGCAGGTTTTTTTTATCTTTAAAATAATTATTATCTGAGAGACAATTGCCACTAATGTTTTTGAGGGTCTGAGCACTGAAATATGCTGCAAACTTGGATAAAGAAAGTATGATTTACCATGCAGCCATCCTTAGCAACCGGTGATATCACCCGCCAAATTCAACTAGCCTGGAAACTCCGGTCTGGTCAACTCTGGTCATGTAAACAAATGGATGGGGATAGTGTAATTCTGACCAGTCAATGGTCAGACCTGATTAACTTCCAAAATAATTAATAACAGTGACAACAGTATCAAGTGAAAGGTCAAAGTCCTCTAAATAAAAAAATCATATCGCAGTGTACAATCCAACTTTTCATCATCTACCACCACCTGTATAACCTTAGTATCAGGATAATACATCATGCAGCCAATCTTTCCAACACAATGGGTTACAGCAGTGGAGAAAGAGAACATACCTCCCTATTGCCTCCAGTGAGTGAAAAAAACTCAGATGTCCACCATAAAAGAGGCATAGAGAAGTTGTAGTTATTTAATACATTTAGGGCAGAACCAAAAGCTGTGTAATGTTTACCACAAACATCCACATTATACAGAATTGCTTCCCTTTTCTAGGACCAGACTCACCACTAGGGATGAGCCGAACACCCCTGGGTTCGGTTCGCACAAGAACCTGCGAACAGACCAAAAGTTTGTGTGAACTTTAGAACCCTGTTAAAGTCTATGGGACTCGAACATTTGAAATCTAAAGTACTAATTTTAAAGGCTAATATGCAAGGTATTGTCCTAAAAAGTGTTTGGGGACCCGGGTCCTGCCCCAGGGGAAATGAATCAATGCAAAAAAGTTTCAAAAAACGTCAGTTTTTTCAGGAGCAGTGATTTTAATAATGCTTAAAGTGAAACAATAAAATTGAAATATTCCTTTAAATTTTATATAGTATGCCTGTAAAGTAGTGCTTGTTTCCTGTGATTAGAACTGTCCCTGCACAAAATGTAACTTCTGAAGGAAAAGGTCATTTAAAATCACTCACCTTAGGGTCTGGTATGGATATTAAGGGGAACCCTGCGTCAAATAAAAAAAAATGATGTGGGGTTCCCCCAAAATATCCATTCCAGACCCTTCAGGTCTGGTATGGATTTTAAGGGGAACTCCACCCCAAATTTAAAAAAAAATGCCGTGGACCCCCACACATTTTTTTTTATGAATGACTTATCTCTGTATTGACGGGAGCCGACAATTCATTATAGCCGCGAGTGATTTGAAATTACTTTTTTTCCTTCAGAAATTACACTTTGTGCAGGGACCGTTCTAAGCATGGGAAACAAGCGCTACTTTTCAGGCATACTATACACACCCCCCAGGTACGAAATTTAAAGGAATATTTCACTTTTATTGTTTCACTTAAAGGAATTATTAAAATCACTGCTGCCAAAAAACTGAAGTTTTTTTAAAAAAATTGCATTGATACATGTCCCCTGGGGCAGGATCCAGGTCCCCAAACACTTTTTAGTCCCTTAGACTTTAACAGGGTTCTTAAGTTCACACGAACTTGCCGCGAACACCCCAAATAGTTCGCTGTTCGGCAAACAGGCAATGTTCGAGTCGAACATGAGTTCTACTCGAACTCGAAGCTCATCTCTACTTACCACAATTCTTTTTGTTTTCAAAAGTTTTATTGAGAATATGTAAAGAGAAATACCAGGTAAAACAGAGTACATAATCATTGAATGTAAGGAGCATTTGAAATGATCAAATAATAAAGGTAAAATAACCAAAACAATGTATGATAAATGAGTGAAGTCACATCAATCAATGACTCAACAGACAATAATTGATCACCTGTGATATAACATTAAACAGAGCGGTACAATAATTTGCGAAAAGACAGAGAGAGAAGAGGAAGAGAAAAAAAAGAGAAAGAAAAAAAAAGAAAAATATAAGAAGACTGATAAAAGGATAACTAAAAACTGGGAGGGGGAGGTCAGTTCTGGAGTCTAAAGATAAACCAGGGGTTCCATTTGGCATCAAATTTGGGAAGTGAGTCATGCAAGGTATGATATATCTTCTCAGCCAACATCATCTGATCAACTCTAGTAGTAATCAACACGAAGCGAACCAGATCCTTCTTCCAGCACAGGGCAACTGCCCACAATGTCGCTAAACAAATTGAATGAATTAGCCTAGTCATGGGACCAGGTGAATCCTGGATTCCCTCAAATAGAAGGCAGTGGGTATACTTTAGAGCCACGTGTCCACCCGCAAGTTTATCAATTAGTCCGACTCACCACAATTCTAATGTCTATGCAATCATGAGAAGCTTATAAAGTCATGAACAAACATAAAGCCAGTTTCATCCTGATGTATAATGGTTTGGATAACCTGGAGAAAAAGGAATTTTCACAAACATTTTAGCATCTGTTTGCAGGAAATGTATAGGTCTATGGGATGCAGGATCAAAAGGGTGTTTATATGACCTGGGAATAGAATGATTAGAATTTCAGACATGCATGAGGGGAGGGTACAAGTTGCATATACCTCTTCATATAAAACCAAGAGGCAAGCAATATGTTTTTCCCTTTTCCCTTGAAAGTTTGAAAATGGCAGTCTGGACCTTAGTAAGGGTAAGGCTTTGTACACACGATCAAATCTGTCTGCTGGAAACGGTCTGCTAGACCGTTTCAGCAGACAGATTCAATCATGTGTACGAGCAAACAGACGGATTTGGCCACCCGACAGATTTCAAAGCATGCTTTGAAATCTGTCGGCTGGGAACCCGTCCGCCCGACATGTCTGCTGGTTAGTATGCTAACCAGCAGACATGTCTTCTCGCACACGCGCCAAATGATTTTGACGCATGCACGGAAGTGTTTTACTTCCTGGTGCGGTGACGTGGCGGCGTCAACGTCACCGCCACGTCACCGACACGTCAGCGCGCTGTCTGCTGGCGGGGATTTTGGTTTGCTCATGTGTACACGCGAGCAAACCAAAATCCCAGCAGACAGATCTGTTCAAATCGGTCGGTCCGACTGATTTGAACAGACTCATTTAATCGTGTGTACGAGGCCTAAGAGGTGCATCCAGCAGGGCAAACTATTTGGGGGGGAAATATGGCAATGAAACAGATGATAGGTTTTGGGAAATTTCCTTGTTTGTTTAAGTAGAGAACAATAACCATGGGAGGTTTTAATTCATAGAAAGCTAAATTGGCTATGGTACAAAAGATAGTGTTTATATACTTTTATGTGTATAAACTAAAAAACACTTATGAGAATTTATGTGAGTACCCCTCATATGCAAATAATGAAAAAAAAGCAGAGCAATGTAAATTAATGAAAATTGCTGCACACTTTCAAAAAACAACACTTATGAAAATTAAATGTGAGTAGTCCTCATGGCAGAGCAATATAAGTGAATAGAGATTGGGCAATATAAAGTCCAAAAAAAAGAAGAAAAAAAACCCACAAGTAATCAATCAAACACAGGAGCAGGGATGTGATTCTTCAGTTGTATGCTCCCATCAGATAAAGGTAGATAAATTAGCTGCTTACCAGCTCAGATGGATCCCTACTATGGAGATCAAATGGGCTCAGCACACCGGGATTAATTCACCAGATTCCAGACATGAAGTGAAGGTCAATCCACAGCAGAGAATCTTTCTTTAGCCAACTCTCTCCCCTCTCCAAGGGCTACCAAGCGAACCTTTGCATCAGCTGGATCTTTGAGCAGGTTTTTGGGCATATTATGTGTGAAAAAAAGAGGAAAACTTAATGGTGTAGTAAATAAAAAAAGACACCCATTATTACAATATACGGGTTACTGACATCCAGATAAAAACGAATAAAAACAGATTACCAGTGGCAGCTCACGCCAAGCCAGCTGGTGTGTGATGATGTCAATTTTTTTTAGCTCCACCCGAGGGTGTGTTTCTCCATACAAGGCATCCACTGGGAAAGGAGCCTCCTACTTAGGGTGCTAATTTTGAATTTCACTGACATGTTTTTATGTACTCATTATAATGAATGAATGAAGAACTTATATAGCGCATCACATGCAAACTAAATTGCCTCTGGGCGCTCGTTGTTCCTGTCTCCTTTGATATCAAAAGAGATGAGTTTTGATCTTTCTTCTAAAGGCCAAGTGGTTCTCCTCCAACCGAATGCTGGTAGGTAATGCGTTCCATAGTCTGGAACCTTGGAGCGCAAATCTTCTTTCTCCTTTGGATTTGTATCTGGCCTTGGGTATTTGGAGCAGATGTTGGTTGGTGGATCGCAGAACGCGATTGGAATTGTGAGCTTTTATTTGTTTGCATAGATATTGGGGGGCCTTCCCATGGATGCACTTATGCGTTAGACAGAGTGCTTTAAAAGCAATTCTGTCTTTTACTGGCAACCAATGAAGGGTTCTCAGTGAAGGTGAGATTGATTCCCATGTTTTTTTCCCAGTCACAAGTCTAGCGGCTGTATTTTGAACGACTTGCAGACGAGATATTTGGTACTTTTGGAGTCCGAGATAGAGGGCATTTGCATAGTCCAGTCTGGAGTTCACAATTGTTGCCACCATGACTGCTATGTCTTCTTTAGGAATAAAAGGAATACGTCTGCATAGTAGGTGCAGTAGATGGTGAGATCCGCTGACTATTGACCCTATTTGTGCGTCCATTGTCATGTAGGTGTCAAAGATGACCCCGAGACTTTTGACTTTGGTGCTAGGGGCAATGATTTGGCCCAGAATGGGTGGGGGTGTCCATGTTGTTACCAGTTGACTCCTTCGGCTGGCGTGGAACAGGAGAAGTTCTGTTTTGGAGCTGTTGAGTTTAAGATAACTCTTTGTCATCCAGTTTCTATTGAAGAGAGACCTTTCTCTAGACTGAGATGATGATCCTTTTTGTTGCAGATGCGAAAATACAGGTGTGTCATCTGCATATGAGTGATACAGTAGTTTTTGGCTACTAATTATTTCAAAGAGAGGGCGAAGATAGATGTTGAACAGCACCGGTGACAAAGGGGATCCTTGAGGGACTCCGCATGACACTGTGCATTTTTCAGAAGTGAATGGTCCTAGTTTCACTACTTGTGATCGGTTTTCCAGAAAGGAGGAGAACCAAGATAAATCACCTTCTGCGACTCTGGCTACTTTAGCTAGCCGAGTCAGTAATAGTTTGTGGTCTACCGTGTCAAAATCTGCGCTTAGGTCCAACAGTACCAGAAGACAAGATTCTCCTTTGTCTGCAGCCTCAAGAGCATCATCCCATATTTTGAGCAAAGCTTTCTCTGTCCCATGTCCAGGACGGAAACCCGATTGAAAAGGATCGAGAAAATTATGGGTATCTAAATGCTGTTGCAGCTGTTGTACCACTACTTCCTCCATTATCTTGGAGAAGACATTCAGGCCTGTTATGGGACGACGATGTTCAGGGACCTTGGGGTCGAGGGCGGGTTTCTTTAAAATGGGTTTGATTGCGCCTTGTTTCAACTAGGAGGGTACTATGCCCTCCTTGAAAGATTGATTTATAAGCTGCTTGATAGGTGGTGCCAGAATAGTGGCACATTCCTTCAGCAGTTTGGTGGGGATAATGTCGTTAGTCGCCGTGCTATTATACATTGGAGGATTGTATTTTCTATCATTTATATGGTCACTAGATACCTAGCCGGTAGTGTGGCACTAGTTTTATAGATGATTAATAGCCACACATACTGTACATGGGCTGGACAGTATGTAAGTACCTTTATAAGGACCCAATGTAAAAAGGAGTAACAAACTAGTTTATATTCTAAACAGAAGTCTAGAGTTCAGAGAAAATAGCCACACATACAGTATTGTGCAGTATTTGGATGGCATGTAAGCATGTTGGTTAGGATGCAATATTAGAGTGAGAGACAAGCCAGGTCTCATCCTAAAATAGATGTTAGAGTTTATTTTTGTTCAGAAACAACAGCAACCATATAAGAGGAAGGGATGCAGCAGGTTTTTTTTATCTTTAAAATAATTATTATCTGAGAGACAATTGCCACTAATGTTTTTGAGGGTCTGAGCACTGAAATATGCTGCAAACTTGGATAAAGAAAGTATGATTTACCATGCAGCCATCCTTAGCAACCGGTGATATCACCCGCCAAATTCAACTAGCCTGGAAACTCCGGTCTGGTCAACTCTGGTCATGTAAACAAATGGATGGGGATAGTGTAATTCTGACCAGTCAATGGTCAGACCTGATTAACTTCCAAAATAATTAATAACAGTGACAACAGTATCAAGTGAAAGGTCAAAGTCCTCTAAATAAAAAAATCATATCGCAGTGTACAATCCAACTTTTCATCATCTACCACCACCTGTATAACCTTAGTATCAGGATAATACATCATGCAGCCAATCTTTCCAACACAATGGGTTACAGCAGTGGAGAAAGAGAACATACCTCCCTATTGCCTCCAGTGAGTGAAAAAAACTCAGATGTCCACCATAAAAGAGGCATAGAGAAGTTGTAGTTATTTAATACATTTAGGGCAGAACCAAAAGCTGTGTAATGTTTACCACAAACATCCACATTATACAGAATTGCTTCCCTTTTCTAGGACCAGACTCACCACTAGGGATGAGCCGAACACCCCTGGGTTCGGTTCGCACAAGAACCTGCGAACAGACCAAAAGTTTGTGTGAACTTTAGAACCCTGTTAAAGTCTATGGGACTCGAACATTTGAAATCTAAAGTACTAATTTTAAAGGCTAATATGCAAGGTATTGTCCTAAAAAGTGTTTGGGGACCCGGGTCCTGCCCCAGGGGAAATGAATCAATGCAAAAAAGTTTCAAAAAACGTCAGTTTTTTCAGGAGCAGTGATTTTAATAATGCTTAAAGTGAAACAATAAAATTGAAATATTCCTTTAAATTTTATATAGTATGCCTGTAAAGTAGTGCTTGTTTCCTGTGATTAGAACTGTCCCTGCACAAAATGTAACTTCTGAAGGAAAAGGTCATTTAAAATCACTCACCTTAGGGTCTGGTATGGATATTAAGGGGAACCCTGCGTCAAATAAAAAAAAATGATGTGGGGTTCCCCCAAAATATCCATTCCAGACCCTTCAGGTCTGGTATGGATTTTAAGGGGAACTCCACCCCAAATTTAAAAAAAAATGCCGTGGACCCCCACACATTTTTTTTTATGAATGACTTATCTCTGTATTGACGGGAGCCGACAATTCATTATAGCCGCGAGTGATTTGAAATTACTTTTTTTCCTTCAGAAATTACACTTTGTGCAGGGACCGTTCTAAGCATGGGAAACAAGCGCTACTTTTCAGGCATACTATACACACCCCCCAGGTACGAAATTTAAAGGAATATTTCACTTTTATTGTTTCACTTAAAGGAATTATTAAAATCACTGCTGCCAAAAAACTGAAGTTTTTTAAAAAAAATTGCATTGATACATGTCCCCTGGGGCAGGATCCAGGTCCCCAAACACTTTTTAGTCCCTTAGACTTTAACAGGGTTCTTAAGTTCACACGAACTTGCCGCGAACACCCCAAATAGTTCGCTGTTCGGCAAACAGGCAATGTTCGAGTCGAACATGAGTTCTACTCGAACTCGAAGCTCATCTCTACTTACCACAATTCTTTTTGTTTTCAAAAGTTTTATTGAGAATATGTAAAGAGAAATACCAGGTAAAACAGAGTACATAATCATTGAATGTAAGGAGCATTTGAAATGATCAAATAATAAAGGTAAAATAACCAAAACAATGTATGATAAATGAGTGAAGTCACATCAATCAATGACTCAACAGACAATAATTGATCACCTGTGATATAACATTAAACAGAGCGGTACAATAATTTGCGAAAAGACAGAGAGAGAAGAGGAAGAGAAAAAAAAGAGAAAGAAAAAAAAAGAAAAATATAAGAAGACTGATAAAAGGATAACTAAAAACTGGGAGGGGGAGGTCAGTTCTGGAGTCTAAAGATAAACCAGGGGTTCCATTTGGCATCAAATTTGGGAAGTGAGTCATGCAAGGTATGATATATCTTCTCAGCCAACATCATCTGATCAACTCTAGTAGTAATCTACACGAAGCGAACCAGATCCTTCTTCCAGCACAGGGCAACTGCCCACAATGTCGCTAAACAAATTGAATGAATTAGCCTAGTCATGGGACCAGGTGAATCCTGGATTCCCTCAAATAGAAGGCAGTGGGTATACTTTAGAGCCACGTGTCCACCCGCAAGTTTATCAATTAGTCCGACTCACCACAATTCTAATGTCTATGCAATCATGAGAAGCTTATAAAGTCATGAACAAACATAAAGCCAGTTTCATCCTGATGTATAATGGTTTGGATAACCTGGAGAAAAAGGAATTTTCACAAACATTTTAGCATCTGTTTGCAGGAAATGTATAGGTCTATGGGATGCAGGATCAAAAGGGTGTTTATATGACCTGGGAATAGAATGATTAGAATTTCAGACATGCATGAGGGGAGGGTACAAGTTGCATATACCTCTTCATATAAAACCAAGAGGCAAGCAATATGTTTTTCCCTTTTCCCTTGAAAGTTTGAAAATGGCAGTCTGGACCTTAGTAAGGGTAAGGCTTTGTACACACGATCAAATCTGTCTGCTGGAAACGGTCTGCTAGACCGTTTCAGCAGACAGATTCAATCATGTGTACGAGCAAACAGACGGATTTGGCCACCCGACAGATTTCAAAGCATGCTTTGAAATCTGTCGGCTGGGAACCCGTCCGCCCGACATGTCTGCTGGTTAGTATGCTAACCAGCAGACATGTCTTCTCGCACACGCGCCAAATGATTTTGACGCATGCACGGAAGTGTTTTACTTCCTGGTGCGGTGACGTGGCGGCGTCAACGTCACCGCCACGTCACCGACACGTCAGCGCGCTGTCTGCTGGCGGGGATTTTGGTTTGCTCGTGTGTACACGCGAGCAAACCAAAATCCCAGCAGACAGATCTGTTCAAATCGGTCGGTCCGACTGATTTGAACAGACTCATTTAATCGTGTGTACGAGGCCTAAGAGGTGCATCCAGCAGGGCAAACTATTTGGGGGGGAAATATGGCAATGAAACAGATGATAGGTTTTGGGAAATTTCCTTGTTTGTTTAAGTAGAGAACAATAACCATGGGAGGTTTTAATTCATAGAAAGCTAAATTGGCTATGGTACAAAAGATAGTGTTTATATACTTTTATGTGTATAAACTAAAAAACACTTATGAGAATTTATGTGAGTACCCCTCATATGCAAATAATGAAAAAAAAGCAGAGCAATGTAAATTAATAAAAATTGCTGCACACTTTCAAAAAACAACACTTATGAAAATTAAATGTGAGTAGTCCTCATGGCAGAGCAATATAAGTGAATAGAGATTGGGCAATATAAAGTCCAAAAAAAAGAAGAAAAAAAACCCACAAGTAATCAATCAAACACAGGAGCAGGGATGTGATTCTTCAGTTGTATGCTCCCATCAGATAAAGGTAGATAAATTAGCTGCTTACCAGCTCAGATGGATCCCTACTATGGAGATCAAATGGGCTCAGCACACCGGGATTAATTCACCAGATTCCAGACATGAAGTGAAGGTCAATCCACAGCAGAGAATCTTTCTTTAGCCAACTCTCTCCCCTCTCCAAGGGCTACCAAGCGAACCTTTGCATCAGCTGGATCTTTGAGCAGGTTTTTGGGCATATTATGTGTGAAAAAAAGAGGAAAACTTAATGGTGTAGTAAATAAAAAAAGACACCCATTATTACAATATACGGGTTACTGACATCCAGATAAAAACGAATAAAAACAGATTACCAGTGGCAGCTCACGCCAAGCCAGCTGGTGTGTGATGATGTCAATTTTTTTTAGCTCCACCCGAGGGTGTGTTTCTCCATACAAGGCATCCACTGGGAAAGGAGCCTCCTACTTAGGGTGCTAACTCCTTGCAGCAGCTGGCCGCTCCAAAGATTCCACCTGCAGACTCAAAGAAAAATTAGAATGCCAATCACTATTAAAAGACTTCTTCGAGTTTGTGTAGGTCTCCAATGTTCAAATTGTTTCACCTGTTTCTCAGATGCTCAAATGTGTTTCACTCCATTCTGGCTTTTAAATATGCCAGGAACTTACCACAGACCACTCTAGATCTTAACTTAATGTATCATATTAGTAACTTAGTCTGGGGTATTTTGGTGGCAGCCAAACAGCATAAGAAAGGGGTCTTTGGGGATTGCGACCCTGGTTATGCCTAGCACGCAAGACTGGATATGGTTCCAAAACATATCTATTAATGGGCAAGACCATAGTCTGTGTAGTAGTGTAAGCCATGGTTCCTTACAAAGAGGGCAAAGTTTCTCCCCTGGAGAATCCTGTGAGGTGATGTATGGGATATATGCCCTATGCAACAGTTTGAATTGTTTTTCCTGCCAGGATTTATTTGTTGAGACTTTCATAGTTGCTTTGTAGAAATCCATTTTTAAGATCCTCCTGTTTCTGCTGTAGGTATGTATTTGGAGTTAATGTATATCTGATTTTTGCATTTAATCAGATATTATTTTTTGCAAACGTTTTATTATTGTGTTATTGTTAATTATCATTGCGTTGCACTATTTCTTTATTCGTTTTGCACTTTTTTGGATTTTGTGATTGTCCTACCAGTGTTCAGCTTGTAATTCTTTAGGGGGGTTAGTCACTATTTACAGTTTTTTGCGCTGATTGCTCCCTTTGGTTTTTTATTAATGTGCTGTAAATGGTTTAATCGATTTTCAACACCACTAATCCTGGTTTTAATATACAGTAAAACCTTGGTTTGAGAGTAACTTGGTTTGAGAGCGTTTTTCGAAACAAGCAAAAGGTCTTAATAAATTTTGCCTTGATATACAAGCAATGTCTTGATATAAGAGTAGCGTCATGTCACAACTGAGTATAAAAAAGAAGAGAGGAGCCTCTAAGTGTAGCAATATGGTTACATTTAATGAAGGTACAACATTTAGCAGCTTATTGCTACACCTAGAGGTGCCTCTCTTCTCTTTTATACCCTGTAAAAAAATGCTTTGATATACAAGTGCTTTGGATTACAAGCATGTTTCTGGAATGAATTATGCTCGCAAACAAATGTTTTACTGTATGTGACTCAGATAATCCAAGGCACTGTTTTTGGAGCAGTATGTAAGTCACTGAATAATGGTAAGGATAAATGCTGTGCAGAGTTGCAACTAGATACATCTCAACTAGGGATGAGCCGAACACCCCCTCATTTGGTTCGCACCAGAACGTTCGAATGGACCGAACGTTTGCGCGAACATTTAGATTCCCATTGAAGTCTATGGGACTCGAACGTTCAAATTTATTGTCAAAAAACGTCTTTGAGAAACAGGGTTTTGCCCAGGGAACATGTATCAATGGAAAAAAAGTTTTAAAAACTGTAGTTTTTTCTGGAGCAGCGATTTCTAATGATGCTTAAAGTGAGAAAATAATGCAAAATTCCTTTAAATATCGTACCTGCTGGGTGTCTATAGTATGCCTGTGAGGTGGCACATGTTTAGAACTGTCCCTGCACAAAATGAGATTACTATAAGAAAAAGGTAATTTAAGACTGCTTGCGGCTTTAATGTAATGTTTGGTCCCTAGCATGGGTTTCCCGCCACCACTCCCCCCAGGTCATTACAAGACCCATTGGCCCTATATACTTTGAACATCAGTATACAGCAGTATACAGGCGGTGCAAACAAGACAAGGACTGTAGGTTTGTTAAATAGAAGCTGAACCATGTCATACATTGCTGCTGCATATTGCACAATTTCCTAAAGAGACCCTCAACAATCTACATGACACTTTTGCCTGATGAGGCCATTGATGTTCCAGTAGTGGCCCGTGAGCCTGTCCATACAGGCTTGGCCCCCCAAATCGCACGTGCTGTGTGGCAACTATATGTTGATTATTTTAGGGGTGGGGGGGCCATTACAATGCCAGATCTTGGCTGAATAAATTATTTTTTTGGGAAAGAAAAATTCTAGAAAAAAGGGGGGGTTGCCATCCGGGGCCCCCTTTGAACAAATTCTGTGAAGAACTCCTGTTCTCTGAAGGCCTCCATTTTTTCTGCAAGTCAAAATTAAGCAAAAAAAGCTAATGTCAGTCAAGCCTTTTACTACTAAGCTTTCTCCCCATATCTAACCCACAAACTCATCCACTGATCATAAAGTCCAAAATCAAGTTATGTATCGTCGTACTACATGATCGCTTCTGACTTTTTCTACTGACTGTGAACGACGTTCCTACTCATGCAATATCCTTATACACTGCGCATGTGAGAAGCTCCACACGTTTCCACGTCCCTGGTGATCGTTCTAGTGATTGCCATGTCCCTTTTCGGTCGGTCAATGCAAGGCGGTAAAGACACCATGGAGGAGTGCAGTAAACACCAAGTACGTTTAGGTGCAAACTATACAGCAGAAGTGCAGTAAACACCAAGTACGTTTAGGTGCAAACTATACGGCACAAGTGCAGTAAACTACAAGTAGGTTTAAGTGCAAACTATACAGCACAAGTGCAGTAAACACCAAGTATGTTTAGGTGCAAACTATACGGCCCAAGTGCAGTAAACACAAAGTACATTTAGGTGCAAACTATAAAGCACAAGTGCAGTAAACACCAAGTACGTTTAGGTACAAACTATACAGCCCAAGTGCAGTAAACACCAAGTATGTCTAGGTGCAAACTATACGGCACAAGTGCAGTAAACTCCAAGTAGTTTTAAGTGCAAACTATACAGCACAAGTGCAGTAAACACCAAGTACGTTTAGGTGCAAACTATACAGCCCAAGTGCAGTAAACACAAAGTATGTCTAGGTGCAAACAATACGGCACAAGTGCAGTAAACTCCAAGTAGGTTTAAGTGAAAACTATACGGCCCAAGTGCAGTAAACACCAAGTACATTTAGGTGCAAACTGTACAGCACAAGTGCAGTAAACACCAAGTACGTTTAGGTTCAAACTATACAGCACACGGGTAATACAACACGTTAGAAGACTGCAGCTAGCACAATCAACTGCCTGACAAATAGGAATAGCTGATCTAGCTAAATTATACAGTGTATAAATATATGTACAACTCCTAGGATGTATATATATCCTCTACACACTGCAAATGTAACTAAACTGACTAGCCTGCCTGCTCTATCTATCTTTATAGTAATAAAGACACTGTCTCTCTCTCTCTCTCTCTCTCTCTCTCTCTCTATAGGACTGATCTTCTCATTAACAACGCAGCAACACACTACACGTGGCCGCCTTGCAGGCTGCCTTTTATAGTGTGGAGCGTGTGCTAATTATGGCTCTCCGTTTTTTGTATGCTGTGATTGGCCAAGCATGCGGGACATACAGCATGCTTGGCCAATCATCAGCGTGCAATGCCGCAGTGAAATATGGGCCGTGGCGCGTCACTCGAATTTGGCACGAACGACCCATTTTGTTTGAATTTCGACGAACGTACAAACAGACGATGTTTGAGTCAAACATACATTCGACTTGAACAAGAAGCTTATCCCTAATCTGAACCCATGCTGTGCCAGACCACACCCCCCACCTGCCAGACTTTTTTAATAAAGGGAATTGCGGGGGCGTGGCCTGGAGCGGCATGAGATAGGACGCATGTGAGCTGAGCTCCGCCGACCGAACATCCTTATACCCGCTATCCTTGGACATATCGCTAATTTTTTCAGTCCCACCAGACCGGGCACCTAGCAGGAACATGTCGCCTCCCAAAAACAGGTCCGGTGCGGCCGCAAAGCTGGCTCAATTCCGCCATCTGGAAGCTGGATCGGCGGAGCAAGATGGCGCCGCCGTATGCGGAGAGGAGTCAGAAGTTCAGCACTCGGATACAACCCGGCTTCTACAGGCCATTACAGCGTGCCAAGAGGCTGTAGCGTCCTGCCAGACTACTCTCACGGCCAGGATTGAGGAAGTGAAGGTGGATATTTCGCTGGTCAGGCAGGACTTCCAGAAATTAAGAGACAGGGTCACGGAAGCTGAGACTAGAATCGGCATGGTGGAGGACTCCTTCCCCCCCTTACAGGTCTCCACTGAGAACATGCAGCTGCAAATTAATCAGCTTCTCCAGAAGCAGGATGAAACTGAAAACAGACTGCGTAGGTGTAACCTTCGCTTCATTGGCCTGCCGGAGGGGGTGGAGGGGAGAGACCCCCCGACGTTCCTGGAGACCCTGCTGTCAGATACATATGGCAGGGAGTCGTTCTCATCCACGTTTGTGGTGGAAAGGGCACACCGCATGGCAGGCAAACCGCCACCTGTGGGTGCGCCCCCCCGCACTTTCATAGCTAAACTTTTGAACTTCAGGGACCGGGATACCATCCTCCGCCTCAGCAGGGAAAAGGGCAACATCCCGTTTGGAAATAAGATGGTGGCAGTCTTCCCGGACTTCTCGGCGGATGTGCAGAGAAGGCGCAAGACGTTCACTGAGGCAAAACGCCGCCTGCGTGTCAAGCACGTGAAATATGCGATGCTGTTCCCAGCCAGACTGCGTGTGGAAGGGGAAGACAGGGTACACTTCTTTGAAGACCCTGAAGCAGTCATAGCGTGGCTCGAACGACAAGATGGCCGCTGATGAGTATACTTGCTCTCCCTGATTCCTGCTCCCTCCTGTTGCTTCCCTGCATCCCCCTCCTTCTCCCCTTTACTTTCAATGTTTTTTACCTTTGTGTTATGGTGTGCCCCCCCCTTGTGAGGTATCCTGTCTTCATACTGCTACTGAGCGGGCGGGACACTGCACGCTGGACGTTGCTCACTGCTTTACGTGTTCTCTGCTGTGACTCCCTTTTTGCAGGTGGGTGTCTGTCTATGTCCCCACCTTTACTGTATGCATACACTGCTCCCTTTTTATAGTATGCCCCTCTTGCTTCGGTGGGGACCTGCTGGGGGTGAGGAATTACACGAATACATGGAAACTGTTGTGTCCTGCTGTTCCTTTCCCCCCTCCCCCCATGCCTTAACCATATGGGGGAAAAAAGAAAAAAAAAAAAGAAAGGGATGCAAACTTTGTGGATGTTTTCTTACAAAACTTTTTTTTTTTTTTTTTATTCTACTTGCATAGACCGAATGTAAACTCCCGTTCCTCCCTCTGGTCGGCGGAGGGACCTATTTTTGAATACGCTCACTCTGTTTGGTGAGCCAAGTCCTATGGAAAGCCGCGCACTGCAGCGAAGTTTCGCCCTGTGCGCCATTTTGTGCATCCTGTGCTGGACTATTTGGCCCGCAGTTGGTAGCTTGACTGCTGGAGCCCATGTGTACGCTGATTTACTAACATACCCTTCCTTCACAGGTTGTGCACCGTTCATGCCAAGTTGGCAGTTAGGGGTTGGTGCCCGCACCAGTTGGGGTCAGTGCAGGGCAGGGAGGGGGGTGGTTGGGTTTGGGGGGGCTAAGTTGTTGAGAGATGGTCTTCTTATTGTGTTGTCTTTATTATGCATGCATGCTAGTTCACATGACTATTGCGATGGTATCTTGGTGTCGTTTACGGTCGCACCCGGCCGGGTGTGGCTCCATTGCCCAGATGCCCCAGACCTTGGTGCTCCATATTGGATTTATTCTAACCCATGGCCACGTTGAAGGTCCTCACGTGGAATGTGAGAGGTATGAGAGATCCCATTAAAAGGTCTGCGGTGTTTGGGCAATTGAAAAAATTTAGGGCGGACGTGGTGGCTCTGGTGGAGACTCACGCGGAGGGCTCCATGCTGAGGGCGCTTAAGAGGCCCTGGGTGGGCTGGGCTTTCCACTCTGTATACAGAACCCACTCCAGAGGAGTATCCCTTTTGATAGCCAAAACAACCCACTTTGACCTCCTAGACTTGGCCCTGGACCCACTGGGCAGATATGTGTTTCTAAGAGCAAAGCTGTATGGTGACGTGGTCCTTCTACTAGCCTTCTATGTCCCACCTCCGTTCCAATTTGATGTGCTCACTGAGGGAATCAATTTCATGGCCCTATACCCGGCCACGCCCGCTATTTGGTTGGGAGATTTTAATAATGTACTTGATATCACCAACGATAGGTTGTCCGGGTCAAGTCGACCCCCATTGGGCCAGCAATTGACAAGATTTGCTCGCCTCCTTGATGACTTTCATTTGGTGGATACCTGGAGGCACAGGTATCCCACCACACGGGCCTATTCATGCTTCTCTGCCACCCACCGCACCATGTCCCGCATTGACCTTATACTATTCTCTGAGCTTCTCCTTCCCAGGCTCGGGGATGCTGGGCTCCTGCCCAGATCATTGTCTGACCATTGCCCCTGCTGGGCTACATTGTCTTTGCCCCACGCCCGGCCACCACTGACATGGCGGCTGAACCCGTTTTGGCTGACCTTGTTACCAGAAGACGACGACCTGGGGACTGACTGGGAACAATTTTTCATGACCAATGATGACTCAGCACGGCCACAGATAGTTTGGGAGGCTTTCAAACTTTATGCCCGGACGACCCTTACCAATCGCATAAACCAAATTAAACGGACCTCGGCAACGGTGGTCGATAACGCAACGTCTGCCTTAGAAGCAGCGGAAAGGGACTTTCTGAACGACCCCACTGCAGATAGGGCGGGCAATCTTAGAGTGTGCTCCAGGGCACTCGATCAGGCACTCTATGAGAAGTCTAAACGTAAACTATTCTTCCTCAGGCAGAGGTCATACGAGCATGGTGAAAGTGCTGGGAAACTGCTGGCCTACCTCGTCCATAGCGAGGAGAGGCCCCCGGTTGTGATCTCCCTGCGTTCCCCGGACGATACCCTGGTGAACGCGCCTGCTCAGGTTGCGGAGATGTTCCGCGAATTCTTCACCTCCTTATATGCCACCACGGTTTCGGATGACCTCTCTGTGATGGAGTCCTTCTGGGATGGAATACAGGTTCCGCGGCTAACAGAAACCCAGACTAGAGAACTAGAGGAGCCCCTGACTTTGGAGGAGATCACTGGGGCAATGGCGACATTCCCCGCGTCCAAAGCACCGGGCTCTGACGGCCTGCCGGTGGAGTTTTACTCCACTTATGCAGAGGTTTTGGCGCCCCAACTATTAAAACTGTATGACTCTATCTTTGAGAACTCTGAAATGCCACACTCTATGAGAGAAGCTACTATAGTTCTGATCCCCAAGCCGGGCAAAGATCCTTGCCGCCCGGAGTCATACCGCCCCATTTCCCTGCTCCAGGTAGATGTCAAGATACTGGCAAAGGTGCTTGCCATCCGCCTGAACAAAGTTATCCTTTCATTAATACATGGAGACCAGACGGGGTTCATGCCAGGCAGGAACACGTCATTCAATCTTAGGAGACTATTCATTAACCTCCAGGCCCCTCATACTAATTCAGGATCCAGGGTGATTGTAACCCTGGACACTGCCAAGGCCTTCGATTCTGTCGAATGGCGATACTTGTGGTCCTGTTTGGGTAAGTTCGGAATAGGGCCCAGGTACATCAAATGGGTACAGCTCCTCTACCAAGGTCCGGTGGCTAGGGTCCTGGCTAATGGCTGGCTCTCGGACCAGCTCTCTATCCACAGGGGCACTAGGCAGGGGTGTCCTCTGTCGCCACTGCTGTACGCGCTGGCGGCAGAGCCACTCGCCATAGCGATCCGTGCCCACACGGGTATAGTCGGTCTGCAGCGGGGGGGGGGGTGATGGAAAAAATCAGTACGTACGCAGATGACACGCTTCTCTATTTAGATGACTCAACCAGCTCCCTACCCCTGGCTTTGGACCTCATAGAGAAATTTGGCACATTTTCTGGCTTAAAAATCAACTGGGATAAGTCTCAAGTGCTCCCGCTGGATAGTTACCCTCCTACGGAGGATAGGAGTACACTCCCCCTACTGAGAGTCAGTGTTATTAAATACTTAGGCATTAGGACGACCAAAGATCCCAGGGATTATGTCTCTCTCAACATAGACCCACTGTTTGGGATGCTCAAACAGAAGACACAGACTTGGGCACGTCTCCCATTGGGGGTGACGGGCCGAGTAAACCTCATTAAAATGGTCATACTGCCCAAAATTCTCTATATGCTCTGGCACTCCCCAGTTTATCTTATCCTTAGATATTTCATGGCGTTCGAGGCCCTTCTTAAGCCCTTTGTTTGGGGACCCAGCAGGCACAAACTTCCGTGGCACAAACTTAAACGCCCGACGGACCTGGCGGGTCTTGCCCTTCCCGACTTTAACTTATACTATCTGGCAGCACAGCTCCTCGCAGCTGTTCCATGTGGACAAGACGGATAGGGACAGATTCTTGTGTCTTCTGGGCCCGAAGTGGGCCGAGACGTCACTAGACCCCATGGTAGTGATCGCGGGGGTGACGGTGGGAAGAGGTGGCCCTGTTGACCGCAAGACGATATTATACCAGTATAGGAAAGTGTGGACCATAGCCTCCAAAACGTTACATATACCGCCCATAAATGCCTTTACTCCCTTATGGCATAACTCAACCTTGCCTGAATTTGCCCACATCCCGGACGCTAGTTGGTGGAGCTCCAGGGGTATTCTCTACTTGTCCCACATTGCGGCCAATGGGAGACTTAAATCACTGTCCAGCCTACAACTGGAGTTCGCCCTTCCCGACCCACTGCATTTTCGTTACTTGCAGCTACGTCATGCCTACTACACACAATTTCCTCTGGGAGATGTCTCCCTAGACGCTAACCCACTAATGGCGGCTATAAAATACCCTGATCCAAAAAAACGAATCTCACAATTTTATTCCATGCTCTCGCTCCCCTCGGCGACTGTGGGAGCATATGCAGTGAAGGCTAGGTGGGTGGATGATCTGGGCCCGGTGGCAGATGACGAGTGGAGTGATGCTCTAGACACCTGTAGGTTGGTCTCCCCCAGGCTGTCAGATCGGCTTACCCAGATTTTTATACTACACAGGTCGTACCTCACGCCCCGAAGAATATCAAAATATAAACGGGATTTTCCCTCTACTTGTCCCATGTGTGCTCATCCGACTGCCAATTTCTTCCATCTGTTGTGGTCCTGTCCTAGGATACAGACATATTGGTCGCAGGTGGTTGGATTTCTACACGACAAGATGGGCTCCCCTGTAACACTCCAGCCAAAGCTATGTCTGCTAGGCATCCTCCCCAATCCAGATGGTAACAAGTGTACACAACTATTCTTACACGAGACACTTTTCTCAGCTAGGAAAGTGATTGCCAGGGGATGGATGCGTCCTGATCCCCCACTACTATCGCACTGGTTAGCGGAAGTCAACGCAGTGTTACCATATAAGAAATTAATGTATGCACACAGGGGATGCCCATCCAAATTCGAAAAGGTCTGGGACAAGTGGTTAAAATCTTCTGACACCTGTATGTAATGAGTTGCAATGCATTATAGGGCAGTGTCCTTTCCATTCTCCACTATTTTGAAGGCCTCGCTGGTAGTCGGGGTGTGATCTGGGGGTTGGGTTGGGGTGGAGAGTCATTCTGGGAGGCGTGACTCCATGTGGGTTTGTCATGTACCGGTGGGTACTCCCGCTGTTCCTGCTCATTCGTGTACGCATTCTTCTGCATACTTCATTACTGTGATGTGACCGTTACCATAGCAACTTTTTCAACTGCATGTATTACTGTTTTTTTTTTTCCACAAAAGTTTTATTTATTCAAAACATAGCGTGAGATACCGTACATAACAAGGTAATTATTACAGAACAGAGAATCATGAAAAAAAACATGCCACGGAGTGCAATTAAAAGGCAACAATTTACATGTTCATACCATAGACAAGGTGTAGGGAGTTGAATTAAGCGGAGGAGGGCGGAGGATCTCAAATTTCAAATTTTCCCCTCCTCCCATACCCCCCCCTCGCCAAGTGTAGAGGGGGGAAGCAGTGCAAGACCTCAATCTTGGTCAGTAATTAGAGTGCATCGTATCGTGGAAGCAATGGGATCAGATGCCCATATTGAGAGGGAAAGAGGCGATAAGAGAAAGGGGGGAGAGAAAGGAAGGTAGAGGGGCAGAGAGGAAGAAGAGAAAAAAAAAAAAGAAAAGAAAGACAGAATGAAGGGGAGTGGATCCGCAACCGCCCCCCCTCCCCCGCAAGCCTGTTGGGGGGGGATACACATCCGGTGTCTCAGGCGACTCAAGAAACACATTGATGGTATCGATCAGTGGTAACAAAATGATTCCAGCAAGCCCAAGTAAAGGAGAATTTCTGCACTCTATCTTGGGAAATGTGAATCAGCTCCTCCATTTCTTTTATTGAAGAGACCTGTGCGAGCCATTCTCTGATTGTCGGGACGGTGGTAGAGCGCCAATGTCTGGGAACGCAGACTCTAGCAGCATTGACCATATGCATGGCCAGGGATTTGAAATAGTCTTTCTTGGAAAGCGACGTATGATGTAGAAGGAATTGGGATGGGGTGTAATCCAGGGTGTAAGTAGTGATATGTGAGATGAGGTCGTGGACGCCCCTCCAAAAGGGCTGGAGGGTGCCACAGTCCCACCACACATGGAGCATAGTCCCCACCCCCGCGCCACATCTCCAGCAGGTGTCAGGGATAGCAGGGGAGAATTTATGGAGGCGCGACGGGGTCCTGTACCATTTAGTGATCACTTTGTAGCCGTTCTCCTGGACTGCCACATTCGCTGAGCCCTTATGGGCATATTCATAGATAGTGTTCCAATCCCCTACAGTCAAGGGCACCTGAAGGTCTTTGTTCCACGAAAGCTGCGGTGGGGTGGGCGTTTGTGATGGGTCCCCCACCAAGAGGGAGTACAGAAGGGAGATCAAGTGTCTCTGTGGTACTTTACGGTGGCACAGAGATTCAAAGGGCGTGAGATGTCGTGTCCAAAGGGATTGATCAGCAGTAGACGTGAGAAAGTGCCGTACTTGCCTGTAGGTCCAGAACGAGAAGGAAGACGTCCTAGTGAGAGATTTCACGGCCTCAAAAGATAGGGGCCTTCCAGCTGAATAGAACTGGAGGGCTAGAACATCCTCATAGGGCCACTCCTGGCTCAAAAAATCTCCCGACATACCAGGCGGAAAGTCTAGATTCCCCCGCAGGGACGTCAAAGGGTTCGGCTGAGAGGATGGGGGCCCTAGCGACGAGGCCTTCTTAAAAGCCAAGAGCGAGGGGTAAATTAATGGATGGGATAATAAGGATTGAGGCCAATTCCTCGGGGGTAACCATGGAAGTAAGTGTAGGAGACCGGGAGAGAAGCTCCCCTCCAGGCGGACCCACAGCTTCTCGGAGGCATGGATATTCCAATCCGCTATCCTGGTGAGATGACACGCACTGTGATATTTCTGAAGGTCTGGGAGACCAATCCGGCCCCCGGATTTCGGCAGAGTGAGTCGGGAATGCTTTATACGGGGCTGAGAACCCCTCCAGAGGAAGGTCGAACAGGCCTTCTTATATGACGTGAAGAAACCCGTGGGCAAGGAGATGGGGATTGATTGCATAAGATAAAGTAAGCGTGGCAGAATTATCATTTTAATCAGGGCTGAGCGGCCAAACCAGGAAACATTCAGACCCAACCAGTCCTTAAGGCACTTTTGAGCCTGAAGAAGGGCCGGGTGGAAGTTTTTAGAATACAGATCTGCTAGACTGGTGGGGATGCGGATACCGAGATAGGTAAGCGAGTCCTGTGTCCATCTAAAAGGAAAGAACTCCTGGCAATGAGATACCTCCTGAGGGGGAAGGGAGATGTTCAGCGCCTGTGATTTCGCATGGTTAATCTTAAGGTTTGAGAGGGTGCCGAAATGGTCAAGATCATTGAGGAGATTGGGCAGGGAGATCCTAGGGGAGCGCAAGGACAGAAGAACATCATCTGCAAAAGCAGCAACTTTGAACTCTCTCCCTCCCACAGTAACTCCCATAATGTCTGGGTTTTCCCTCAGCCTATTAAGAAGGGGCTCTAGTGAGAGAATGTATATCAGAGGTGACAGAGGGCATCCCTGGCGCGTCCCGTTGCTTATGGGAAAGACGTCCGACAGGTGACCGTTAACCTTGACCGCAGCCGAGGGGCCTGCATACAGGGCTAAAATGTGCGACAGCAAGCGGGGTCCAAGACCCAAAGCTACGAGTACCTCCTGCATATAGTCCCAGGCCACCCTGTCGAACGCCTTTTCAGCGTCGAGGGAAAGAAAGAAGCCCTGCGTCTCTGAGGTCGTGAGCCAGTGGTGCAAGTTCAAAGTACGAATGGTATTGTCCCTGGCCTCACGGCCAGGGACAAAACCCACCTGATCCAGTGAGACAAGATCGGGGATCAAAGGAGTCAGTCTATTCGCAAGGACTTTCGCGTAAATTTTTATGTCCACATTTAAGAGCGAAATCGGACGGTAATTGGCCACCGAGGAAGGATCTTTGCCTTCCTTAGGGATTACCGCTATGTGGGCTGCCAGCATGTTGCCAGGCTTGTTCTGAGGGTCTGATAGGGCATTGAATATGTTCAGAAGTCTAGAGGCAAGCACATCGCCAAAGGACTTATAGTACTGTAGGGAAAAGCCATCCGGGCCCGGGGCCTTCCCAGACTTCATTTGCTTAATAGCTATGTCCACTTCCGTCGCCGTTATGAAGCCTTCCAGGGCAAGTGATTGTTGTGGGGAAATTGGTTTGGGGCTATAACGTGAAAGAAATTCTTTAATCTGTGACTTCCTCGAGGTAGCCCTGGACTGAGAGAGGTCTTGGGAATGGAGATTATACAATTTAAAGTAAAAATCCTCAAATTCCCTGGCAATATCCTCATTCTTGACTAGGCGAACGCCACCATGACTATGTACATGGTGTATTGTAGAGGTAGGTTTTGAGTTTTGTACCGTGCGCGCCAAGAGGCGCCCACTTTTGTTACCCTGTTCATAAAAGATCCTCTGCCCGAGGATGTATCGTCTCTTAGAGCGTTTGCCTAGCTCTTCCATAAGGGATGTCCGAGCACGTGTCAAGTCTTGTAGGGTGGCCAGGGCACGGGACCTCTTGTGAGACAGTTCCAGGGACTTAACCGTCGCAATAAGGGAGTTTATTTCTGCCTGGTGTTGTTTCTTGGCTTTTGTAGCCAGAGCGATCAGTTCTCCACGGATCACACATTTATGTGCCTCCCATAGGGAGACCGGTGAGATATCTGGATCAGAGTTTTCAGCGAAGTATTGTTGAATGCGCGTGCGGATTTGATCAGTCACGGATAAGTCCTTAAGCAAGGAGGAATTCAAACGCCAGGATTTCGTTCTAGAGAAGGTTTCGGGAAAAGCCAGGGTGACACTGATCGGGTGATGATCCGATAAAAACATCGGTTCTATTGTGGAGTGCTGGAGAAGGGCTAGGTCCGCTTGGGAAAGAAAAAAATAGTCGATCCTGGAGTATTTTTGGTGTGGGGCCGAAAAGAAAGTGTAGTCCTTAACTGAGGGAAAAAGTGTGCGCCAGGTATCATGCAGGGAGAGAGACTGGAGGCGTAGGTTAATCTGCCGCAAAGCCTTATAGGTCAAGGTGGAGGCGCCCGTAGAGGAGTCTATTAGGGGGTTTAAGGGGACATTGAAATCCCCCCCCAAAATCAAGATGCCCGACTGGAAGGAAGCTAACAGATCACAGGTGGTCTTAAAAAAGGCCAGCTGGCGTTCGTTGGGGCAATAAATATTGGCAAGTGTGATAGATTTAGACTCGTAAGAGCCCTTAAGGAAAATATATCTACCCTCCGGATCAATGAGAGAGTCGGAAACATGAAAGTTTGCACGCTTAGACACCAAGATAGAGACACCCTTCGTCTTGGAGTCAGGATTAGTGGCGTGAAATGCGGACCGATAGACATGATTAGAAAGCTTGGGGATGGCGTCTGAACGAAAGTGGGTCTCCTGGAGGAAAACAAAATGGGCGCCGTGTTTGGTAAGGGAAGATAATACCTGAGACCTCTTTTCTGGCAGGTTGAGACCCTTGACATTAAGAGAAAGACATTTCAAGGTTAAGGGAGGCATAGCCTATGATCAGTGCTGCAGAGTCAGGTGTGAGATAGGGGAGAGAATGAGAGCACAGGGCTGGAGGGGCGAGGAGCTAGAAGGGGGCGAGGTGGTGGAAAGGCCCACCAGGGGGGCCGGCACGGATCCCAACGAAGTAGCAGGTAGAGTGGAAGCCAAAAGGAAAAGGAAGGGCAGGGAAGGAAAGAGGGGAAGGGAGGAAAAGAGGGGCAGTGGGGGAAGAAAGGAAGGGGTAGGGGAGAGGAGGTACAGGGAGAGGACCAGTATAGAGAAAGGGAAGGAAAGCACAAGATGGAGAAAAACTTAAACCAGAGGTGATCTTAGGCGTGCTAATTCACCTAGAAAGGGAGGAGTCTGGAGGGTCAGCAAAAAGTCCCAGTGGGACCGCTGTGTGGGAACGAAACAAGGGACGGAAACCTCGAAGAGGGGACGACCCAGGGACCGAGACAGAAATTAGCTAAAGACAAATAGGTTATTATTATTGTTACGGGGAACCTGAAGTGTGTAGAGCTCAGGGGCCAGGGTAAGTAGTAAGGACCACGCATAGCGATCGTACTATAAGGGAGGGAAGTAAAACATTGCAAACATTATGTACAGGTGTGAACAAGTTAACAAAGGATCAGCAGAGAAACATCAAGTATATTATCAAGTGTATTATCAAGTGTCGCCACATATCTGCCACTCAAAGCCCAGTCAGGCGTATATCTACCAGGGGATAGGTAACACAACACTCTAAAATGCAGTAAAATAAGAGATAGAATTTATGTGGTAATGGGAGATGGTATGAATGCCTGGGGAGTCAAGCTCAGGGGCGGAAAAAATGTAAAAAAAAAAAAAAAAAAAAAAACCCAAATACATTTCTGTATCTGGTGAGTGAGTGTGAACTATCGCGTCCCTAAAACAAAAGCAGCGGGGCCGAAGGGTTAACTACCCGCCAATCTCCTACCATAGAATGAATGTGTCGACCCTGATCGCAGGCATTCAGACCAAAACCAAGCTTACATCTGAGAAAAACATGCATGATTGGGCACCCAGGAGGGTATCCAAGCACTCCAATTTTCGATCAGGCATAAAAAGAAACATGACTGTCAAAAGTCTCAATATAGGTGGGCGGTGTAAACCAGTTGAGTATGAAATCACTAAGGGATCTATGGGAGGGGGGTATGAGCAGAGGATGAAGGGAGGGGGAAGGACAGGGGGGGAGTAGGGGAGGAAAGGGAAGGAGTAGGGGAGGGAAGGAGGAGGGGGAGGGAAGAGGGAGGGGTGGGCAGGTGGAGAGGGGGGGGGGGCAAGGGGCGGAAGGGGCATTCAGGTATTAGGTGATATTCTACGGATGCGTGCAAGTCACCAGGCGTTAACAATAACCATTAGCTCCATCACGTAGGGATATAGGGACCAACACGCGTGAGACTTAGCAAGGGTGGTCAAACCTGTAAGTGTGAGAAGCATGGTACTGAAGGGCTCAGGTCCAGATGACAGTCCAAATCTGTAAGAAGGGAAAATGTTAATACGCCAAAAAAAAAAAAAAAAAGGGGAAAAAAAGGGGCAACAGAGTCCGCAACCCACCCCCCCCCCCCGGCATAGCACTAAACCGGAGGAGAGAAGGGGAAAGAAATAATAAAAAAAAAGAAAATGAGAGAGGGATTAGAGCAAACGATCCAGTCATCCGACCGAGTGGGATTCAACATCCGGCTGGTACAGGCACAACAAGTCAACGACTGCCTTTTGCTGGACGATCATTCACGCTGCGGCTGGTAGCAAGGGAGGCCGGATCAGGGGTCTCGGGAACAACATGAGGGCGAGTGGTGACACTGACAGGAAGTGAGAAAGTTCATCAGGCCTCAACCCGGTCTCTACCCCTTGGTGGAGTTGAGGGGGAGCCAGGGTTGTGATGGTACAGGTCACGGCGAGAAGCATGATTACCCGGGGAGGACGGACCTGCCCTGTTCCTGCGGGATCTATGTCGCTGTGCTTTCGGGGATGGATTCACGGAGACTGGGAGCCAGGGTTCCGAGGGGAAGTAGAATGCGTACCAATCCGGGAGGTCCACGGGCGGGAGATCGAGTTGCTCGCAGAAACTACGAAGGTCTTCGGGCGTGCGGAGAAGAGCAGAGCGCCCCCTGGATGATGCCGACAGCGCAAAGGGGAACTTCCAACGGTATTGTATGTTCCTGGCACGCAAGGTCTCCAGCAGGGGGCGCAGGGCGCGTCTGTTCTGGAGTGTGATTTGGGACAAATCCTGAAAGAGCTTCACCTCCGCGCCATCATGGAGGATACGTCCTCTCGCTCTAGCTTTGCGGAGTATCTCTTCTTTGAGCTGAAAGTTAATCACACAGCAAACCACGTCCCTGGGGGGTTCATTGTCCCTGGGTGGGGGGCGCAGCGCCCGATGGGCTCTTTCCATCTCGACGGGCGAGTCCGCCGGGCGCTCCATCAAATCATTAAAAATCGTATGGAGCGTCTGCTGCAGGGTCCCCGGTTCCACACTCTCAGGGAGTCCCCGCACACGTATGTTGTGTCTCCGTCCTCTATTGTCGAGGTCCTCGACATGTCGGTAAAGATCCAAAAGGTGGGGAAGCTGAGAGTCGTAAGTGCTCTGGACCTGGCGTATTGCGGCCGCGTGCGCCTGTGTAGTTTGCTCCACCTCATCAATCCGGTGGGCCACGGCTCGGATCTCCATCTTAAGGTCAGCGACTGCCGCCGTAACAGCGTTCTTGATGTCCGCCGTCATTGTTTCCAGGTCGGACAGGCTGGGGGAATGTGTACGTCCCGCAGACGAAGCAGGCTCCAGGGGCCGCAAGTCTGATTCCAAGCCGAGCGGGCTCGGGGTTTGGGCCTGCGAGGCCGCGTGTGCCGCCATGCGCTGCGTTCGGAATATCTCCGGGATGTTCCTATTTGGCTGTGAACCGGACTCACCCGTTACCCGGGATGTAGACGAGCTTCGGGTGGCTCTACTCATGGCAGAGGGTGAAGTATAGGTTCCCCAAAAGGCAAGTTTCAATCCCTGGGTCGCAGGAGCTCAAGGCTTAAGCTGCCATCTCGGTCCCCATCCAGGTCACGCCCCCGCATGTATTACTGTTACCCAATTTTTCATGTACCATCTTTGTTTTCAATAAAAGACTTTGGATATAAAAAAAAATAAAGGGAATTGCCTAACTTTAATGGCAGCTGAGGAAAAAGGGTATTGCAGATGTGGTGCTTTGGTGCACTAAAGATGCGTTGCTTTTGTGCCCAATACTGTGCTGCACTAGTATGTGAGGACATGCTGCAAAGTGCAACATTGCATTTGTCAGTAGCATGTTTCTAAACATTAACTGAAGCACACAAAGGGGTTGTTGGTATGCAATAATATTTAACTCTACACATTCCACAGTAATGTAGCACAATACAGCATTGTGTAGCACAGTGTACTAGCATGTATCTCTCCCTACAAGCGCACTGTCAGCACTGTCTATCTACTCTAGCAAACACTTACAAATGGCTGATGGGAACTAAGCATTTTATGATGAGAGTGCTAGGCATTCAAAAGTCACAATTATTGGTCCTTGTAAGCTAACTGACCTAAGTTCAAAGGTCTCAAAATGCATTATAAATAGTGTATTGCTATGTTGCTAAAATCATTAATAAATTCTGATTCTCCATACATACAATAGCAAATGTGTGTATTGTCACCCTAGGACAGGAAGTGTGTTTTTGGCAGGATCACCAGGTGAAAACAAAAGGAAAACAACCTGACAAAATAAAAAGAAAGCAGCCAGCACATCTAAGGACTAATAGACTACACTGTATTACATTTATTTTTTCAGTTAAGTATACATTAAATCTCTGCACATAGCCCATTAGTTATTTAAGGCTTTCCCAGATACAGCTTGAATAAACAAATATGCATACCAAACAAAAAAAAAAAAGAAAAGGAAACATTGTTATTAAATATTTTAACACCCACGGAACCATGTCATGCACTACATTTGTAAATACATTTAACACAGTACTACAATAAGAAAACAAAATCATTGTTATCGTACCTTTAAGAAATCCTGACAATGCATTTGGTTTGGACATGTGTACAAAGCATGTAGCAGTTAAATTCAATATGAAATCATACTGTATAATGAGCCATATGTTTCAATGAAAAATGACTGTGTTTTAACATATTTAATAACCCATTTAAGCACTATTTAGCATATAATAGAGCAATTAATGCACAGTCTTCAGTACTAGTTTATTATCTTGTAAATGAGTTCTGCAACAATATTCAAGCCAGGGGGTCCATACAGATATAAAATTATTTAACGCATTATTAACAGAACATAATTTGTCATTCACAAATTTGAAGGCATATGGTGAGAATTTTTTTATTAACCAAGCATCTGTTACAAAAACACTGACAAATAATGTAATAGATAGATAGATAGATAGATAGATAGATAGATAGATAGATAGATAGATAGATAGATAGATAGATAGATAGATAGATAGATAGATAGATAGATAGATAGATAGATAGATAATGAGATAGATAGATAGATAGATAGATAGATAGATAGATAGATAGATAGATAGATAGATAGATAGATAGATAGATAGATAGATAGATAGATAGATAGATAGATAGATAGATAGATAGATAGATAGATAGATAGGTAGAGCACTTTCCCCATTATGTGCTACTAGTATTCATACATTTTCCAAATTTTGTCATGTTACAAGCAAAAACATAAATGTATTTGATGTAATAGACCAACCCAAAGTGAAGTGGAAGGAAAATTATAAATGGTTTTCATTTTTTTTTTTTTTTACAAATAATTACCTGAAAAGTGTGGTGTGCCTTTTTGTTCAGCCTCCTTTGCTCTGATACCTCTAACTAAAATCTGGTGGAACCAATCGCCTTCAGAAGTCAATAAGCCAATAAGTAAATAGAGTCCACCTGTGTTTAATTTTTTCTCAGTATAAATACAGCTGTTCTGTTAAGCCCTCAGAGGTTTGTTAGAGAACTTTAGTGAACAAACCCCATCATAAATGCCAAGGAACACATCAGACAGGTCAGGGATAAAGTTGTGGAGAAGTTTAAAGCAGGGTTTAAGTTATGAAAAAATATTCCAAGCTTTGAAGCTTTCATGGAGCACTGTTCAATTCACCATCAGAAAATGGAAAGGGGTATGGCTTAACTGCAAACCTAGAAAGTGTAAAGAAAAGAGGGTGCACCAGCCTTGTGCATTATCCCAAGCAAATTTATTGATAAAAACAAATAAAAACTACTCACAAGCATGTGAAGAAATATTGCTTGTAAAAGCCACCTGATTGTGGCGATCAATCCTAAAACCAACAGTCTCTAGATAGGGATGCATTTTGAAGGAGTACCTTCTTACTCTGAGCCTACTACAACTGAAAACCTACATGGCTGTCTACTTAAACTGACAGGCCAGGCAAGGAGAGCATTAATCAGAGAAGCAGCCAACAGGCCCATGGTTATTCTGGAGGAGCTGCAAAGATCCACAGCTCAGGTGGGAGAATCTGTCCACAGGACAACTATTAGTCGGGCACTCCACAAATCTGGCCTTTATGGAAGAGTGGCAGGAAGAAAGTCATTGTTGAAAGAAAGCCATAAGATGTCATGTTTGCAGTTTGTGAGAAGCCTTGTGGAGGACACAGCAAACATGTGGTCAGATGAGACTTTTGTCCTAAAAGCAAAATGCTATGTGTGGCGGAAAACTAACACTACACATCACCCTGAACACACCATCCCCACTGTGAAAAATGGTAGTGGCAGCATTATGTCGTGGAGATGCTTTTCTTGAGCAGGGACAGGGAAGCTGGTCAGAGTTGATGGGAAGATTGATGGAGCAAAATACATGGCAATCTTAAAAGAAAACCTGTTAGAGTCTGCAAAAGACTAGAGACTTGGGTGGAGGTTCACCTTCCAGCAGGACAACGACCCTAAACATACAGTCAGTGCTACAATGGAATGGTTTTCGATCAAGTGTTAGAATGGTCCATTTAAAGTCCAGATCTAAATCCAATTGAGAATCTGTAGCAAGACTTGAACATTTCTGTAAACAGACACTCTCTATTCAATCTCATAGAGCTTGAGCTATTTTGCAAAGAAGTATGGGCAAATATGTCACTCTCTAGATGTGCAAAGCTTGTAGAGACATACCCAAAAAGACTTGCAGCTGTAATTGCAGAAAAAGGTGGTTCTACAAAGTATTAACTCAGGGGGGCTGAATAAAAATGAACGCCACACGTTTCACATATTTATTTGTAAAAAAATAATTAATAATTTTCCTTCCACTAATTATGTGCCACTTGGTTTTGGTCTATCACATAAAATCCTAATAAAATACATTTACATTTTTGGTTGTAACATATCAAAATGTGGAAAATGTCTTTGGGTATGAATACTTTTTTAAGGCACTGTATGCTGTGATCAGATTCTGTCTGAGAGATTTAAGTTATGTCACTGTAATTGTGTTCCTGATTCTGGATATAAATAAAAGCAAAAAAATGATACCAAATCACTTTCACTATTATTTAATCTTGTTGTGTCAGTATGATAAAGACAACAGGGGTATTAATATGGTTCTTTCACTTCGGTACACATCTCACACCTGTATCCTAGTCCTGATTCTGTCAATGCAGTACTAAGTTGGTTATGGAAATGAAATGGCAGTTGGAAGTCTCGACTAAACGTGCATACAAGTTCAATAGATAAGCGTAGATTCTTATACTGTATGTTAGTTATGTAAAATACACCATTGCAGCCCACCTTAAAAGTAGGGGTGGGTATGTACTATACTCACTTGTCACCTTGACTCTACTTGGCTTCATGTTGTTTAGGCTCTTTGGCTTGGCCTATTATTTGTTTGTTAGCATGACTATAACTAGGTCCACTGATTTGATACCTAACATTTTTCTCTGTTCATTACCTTGGCATGCTTCAAGGGTATTATGGAATTGGTATAATCTCCTCACTTTTTAATACTGTATACTTTAAATATGTAAGTTCCCCAGTTTCTTCCCAAAGGTATTATGGGCTATATTCAGAGGAACAAACTATCCAAGAAGATTTCTGTTTTCTTGTTTCCTGTGACATACATGCATTCCTCACACTGACTTGGCCATGCATGCATAGGCAAATGTGGGGCACATCCTCCAGACAATCAATGCAACAAACAACCCATGATATATGTGTGGTTGCAAGCATGAGCCAAAGACACATGTCATTTAACCACTTGCACTCTGGAAGATTTACCCCCCTTCATGACCAGACCATTTTTATGCGATATGGCACTGTGTTACTTTAACTGACAATTGCATGCAACGCTGTGCCAAAATAAAATGTATATCCTTTTTTCCGCCACAGATAAAGCTTTCTTTTGGTGGTATTTTATCACCTCTGCATTTTTTTATTGTTTGTGCTATAAACAAAAAAAGACAGACAATATTGAAAAAAATAAAAACTATGGGGCAGATTCACATAGAAATGGATTATCGTAGCGTATCAGAAATACACTACGCCGCCGTTTTTTACCTGGCTCTACGTGGAATTCAGGTAGATTTTGTCCAGTAAACGACGGCGGCGTAGTGTATTTCTCCCGTCGCAATCCATATAGACGAGTATGGGGCGTGAATCATTTAAATTAGGCGCATTCCCGCGGCGATCGATCTGCGCATGCTCCGTTCGCAAATTTCCCGCCGTGCATTGCGTGAAATCACGTTGTGACGTCATTCGTTGTTTAGGTAGCGTCGTTTACGGGCGATCCTAGTCCCGAACGAGTTACGTAAACAAAAAAAAAAATTAAATAAATTCGAAGCGGGAACGACGGCCATACTTAACATGGGCTACGTAACGTTACAGCAGCAAAAAGCTGCTCTAACATTACGTACACAAAAATAGACGAAAGTGATTGCGACGACCACTCGTATCTTCGGGAATCGCCGTAAAAAAACATTTGCATATCCCGACGCATCAAAACGACGCGAACTCCTCCCAGCGGCCGCAAATAGATGGCAGCGTAGATCCGAAGGCTTACGAAGACGTAAGCCTCTCGGATCGAAGCCCGAAGCCGCCGTATCATGGTTTGAGGATTCAAACTAGTGATACGGCGCGCGAAATTTGAAATTACTCCTGTCTAACACCAGTTAGACAGGCGTAATTGCTCTATGAATCTGGCCCTATATTTTTTACTTTCTGCCATAAAACACACCCAATAAACACATATAAAAAATCGAATTTCTTTAGGCCATTATGTACTCTGCTGCATATTTTTGGTAAAAAAAAAAATCCCAGTAAGTGTATATTGATTGGTTTGTACAAAAGTTATAGAGTCTACAAAATATGGGATAGATTTATGTAATTTTTTATTTCTATTTTTTTACTAGTAATGGCAGTGATCACTAGACATGTGCACAGAACATTTTTTTTTTTGTTCCGTTTCGGATCGTTTTTTCGTTTCCGTTCATTTTTCGTAAGACGCCCGTTTTCCTGTTCGTTCCCGTTCGTTTTTCGTACGACGCGATTTTTTCGTATTCCGATCGTTTTGTATTTTCGTTACCGTTTCATTTTCGTACATGCGGGATGGTTCGTTATTCTGTTTAATTCATGTTCGTTACTTGTTAGACAATAATGTTCGTGAATTTTCGTCAATGATTTGCATTCTGTATCTTGAAACCCTTTTCTTTTGCTATTTTCAGTCGTATGTTCATATGACATCTATAACAAAAGATTTGCATTCTGTATTTTGAATTCCTATTTTCTGTTCGTATTTTGTATTACAGTTTTTCTCTATTGTTTCGGCTTATTTCTTGAAACAAAAATGACATTCTCAAAACAACATGGACAAATCTCAAAACCACTTGGCAATTGTTCACAACTGAATTGCATTTCTCATTCATTTCATCAAATTGCAAATGTCTCAGTACATGTCTCAATGTCTCAGTACATTTCTCAAATAATTTAGTACAAGTAACCTACATTTAGCACAATTTCCAATTGAATAGTAGTGATGAGCGGAATACGCCATATTCGATTTCGCGATATTCGTTAATATCGAATATTCGTGATATTTTATAAAAAAAAATTGCGAATTTTCGCCAATTTTTTTTTTTTTTTTATAAAATATCACGAATATTCGATATTTATGAATATTCGGTATATTTTATAAAAAAAAAAAAGCGAAATTTCACATATGCGGTCGCGAATATTCGTTAATATCGAATATTTGTGATATTTTATATAAAAAAAAAATTGCGAATTTTCGCCAATGCGAAATTTCGCTAATGCAAAATTTCGCGATTTTTTTTTTTCATATTTTTCATATTTACGAATATTCACTATATTTTATAAAAAAAAAAAAATAGCGAAATTTCGCATATGCGAAAGCGAAAATGATTGCGAAATTTCGCTATTTTTTTTGGATAAAATATCACGAATATTCGATATTTACGAATATTCGCTATATTTTATAAAAAAAAAAAAAATTTGCGAATGCGAAATTGATTGCGAATTTTTTTGTGAAATTTATTGCGAAATTTGAAAAATACGAATATTCGAAATAGCGAATATTCGCCGCGATATTCGAGATATTCGCGAATACTCGAATATGCAATATTCGTGGCGAATATTCGCGATGCGAATATTCGTGAGCAACACTATTGAATAGATCATGTTGATCCAAACTGATTGTCATTTCTCAGTCTAAATGGTCGTTCTCTCCAAAACGTGTTAGCGTCATTTCATTGTTTAAGGCATCACATGCACAATAGTCTGTTCAATTGTCGAAATTATTCAGGAACATAATACCATGAATATCATATATGAATCTCTTGGAACATTTGATAAAATGATTACAGCAATTGACAGTCAGGTAAAACTAGAACTTGAACGAAGGAGGAGTTGGTCTCAGATGACCAATCAAACAGTATGTTTATTTACCTGACAGGTACTGTCCATTATTGTGAATGCTGCCAAACATGTATATATATAGAGCTTGACCATGGAGGACCAGTACAATGTATGAACATGAAGGCACCTGGCCAAGTAGATGAACACGGGCAACTGCCTGCTTGAGGAAGAGGAAGAAGAAGAGGAGGAGGAGTAAGGGTGCGTGGTGGTGGAATAGGGGGAAGAAGCTGAGGAACATGAAGACACCATGCTGTCCCTGATGAAATTCGGGCCACAATTATAGACCATGTCATCAACCATGGCCTCACAATCAATGATGGAATTATATAATGTATAGGACAGGACACTGTGCATATAGCAACAAATATGTTTATTTACTCATTTATGTATTCATTTAGTGTGTGTGTGTGTGTGTGATAGGCCTAAAGTATTACAGTATCTTACCTCAGTGGGATGTTACGTATGATACTAACAATGACAAGAAAAATATTGTAGAAAAGAAACTATGGAATAGTATGCAATAGTTTATTTTCTACAATATTGATGATACAGTTTACAGTAGTATTCCAGTATTAGAAACTGCAGCTTACTGTATGATGCAATCATCATTATATTCTTTATTTTGAAGAATATAACATACAATACAGTAAGAAAAAAGGTCAAAGAGTTGCAACTCCAGTAGTGCCTCCCATGTAAATCTATCTAATAATGTTACTGTAACATTTCAGTAAGTCTAGTCGTTGATAATTTTTCCCCTCCCCTTTTTGTCAAATACCCCCTGCAGTACCTCTGCATAGGGTACATGTACCCCAGGTTTGGATCCACTGAAATACTGGCCAGTAGTATATTGAACTTGTGTAGAACATAGAACATTCCTATGTAACTGTCTGTAACTGTTGTGTATGACTCTTCTGTATGACTGATTTATTTTTTTACTCTATTGTAGAGAATAATGGCATTGGAAGGAAACGAGACCTCTCACATACTCGTGTATGGGGATGAGGCTAGCTTCAACCTGGCCAAGGGCCGAAGACATGGCCGTAATTTTATTGGCCACCGGGCCATGGTGGATGTCCCAGGCCAGCGAGAGGGCAATATAACTATGTGTGCTGCCATTTCTGAGAATGATGTGGCCACTCACATCCCCAGTCTTGGCCCATACAATACACAGAAGCTCCTTATCTTCTTGGACCGCCTTCATTTGGATTTGATCCCTGAAAATGAGAGAGGTCTCATAGAGCCTCACCTACCACAATATATAATTGTATGGGACAATGTGAATTTCCACCATGGCCCATTTGTATCAGGGATAGAATAATATAATGATAAGCGCATATACACTGAGGCTGTCAAATACAGTCTGTCAAAAACAAAGTGCAATCCGTGCAAAAAGTGCAAATACATATATATCAAATGATAAACAGTCCCATCCGTGGTGCAAATGCATAGATATCAAATGATAAAAAGTTCCATCCGTGGTGTTGCAGCTTATTCTGTGAAATATGTGACTTTCCTTGAATAAATGAGCTCATATTGCGCTTACCTTAATAAGGCAATGAAAAAGCCTTAGGTTTGTGTAGCACTTTCGTGGGTCTCCAGTAGGTGTCCCTCTATCCTCTCTGTGAGATGGTATAGTAATCCAACCACTACTAACTACTATTATTCTATCACTGTTGTTTTATCGCATATCACAATTCAGATTGAGCAGCACTTACACCCCCCCTTTTCACTTTATTTATTTGGTGGCGCAAGAGCTTCACATACTTATACCGATTCATTTGTATCAGGGCCTGGTCCACTGCTCATTCAAGGATGGATATGGTGTTCCTACCACCTTACTCTCCTTTCCTCTATCCTATTGAGGCGTTTTTCTCTGCTTAGGGGTGGAGAGTATCAGGTTTTAAGATCAGAGGTCCCTGCTCCATGCAATGGACGCTGCCTGTGAGGATATTACAGGAGATTAGTGTTGGGGATGGTTGCGACATGCACGCCATTTCTTCCCTCGTTGCATCACAAGGGAGGATATATGCTGCGATGTTGACGAGAATCTGTGGCCAGACAGACAGCAGCGTGTGGATGGGCAGGAGGGTGAGGGCAGTGCCCAGGAGAGGGAGTGTGAGGACAGAGACCAATAAATAGATGTTACAGTAGTTGTAAAACTACAGCTTTATTTACAGCATTGTAGGCTAAATGTAATTTGCCTTGTTTTTTGTTTGTGTGTTTATATTTCCGTATATTATGTATGCTGTATACGTTTTCTTTTTAGTCTGATGTATGGAAGTTACTTTTTGTGTGAATGATAATTGTTACAATACTGTAAAGTAATTTTTCCTTGGCAGTATGAGTGCAATGTGTGATGTCAAACCTTGGAGGCGACTCTTACCCTAAAATCTTTTCTTTTTTTTTTCAGTTTTATACACAATTGTATTCAATTAGCTGGACAAAAACTGTACAGTAACCATTGTCAATGAAGAACGGGGCTAAGACTGGAGGTGGACATGAGGGATATTTCAATGGTCCTTTGCCATAGAGATAAAACATCTAAACATTTTGACTTGCAGTGCTTACACAATGCCAAAGGGATGATGCATTTTGGGGGCACTGACTATTTGAATGAGAAAGAAATTTAGTTTTCACACATGAGTGAACTGTTTTGGGAAAGATATGAACTTTTGAAGGTGAACCATGGTGTTGTGCCGAACCATCCAGGTTATTTTGGCAAAAGCACCAAAAGAGTTGAGAATGTCTGGTCTGTTTCAAGAAATGAGCCAAAGCAATTGAGAAGAATCTTTGCCATTTTGGAGGCACTGACTCTTTATATGGGAAAGGAATATGGTTTTGAAGCATGAGTGAACAGTTTGGGAGAGAGATGAGCTTTTGCACGTGAGTTATAGTGTTGTGCTAAACTGTAAGACTGTTTTGCCAAATGATCTTAGAGTTTTGAGAATGTAATTTCGGTTTCAAGAAATTAGCCAAAACAATAGAGAAAAACTGTAAAATACAGAATGAAAATCTTTTGTTATAGATGTCATATGAACATACGACTGAAAATATGAACAGAAAAAGGATTTTCGTCATTTTGTACTTTCGTAAATATATCCCGGGATTCGCGGCACTTTCAACACACGGCTCATCCATATTAACTATTGTTAAGCCCCATATACTTAGTCAGACTTTTTTAACCACAAACATAAAAACGATCGTTTTCCGTTCGTTCTGAGAAAATGTGTTCATTTTTAAACTCCATCAGAAAACCATTTTTGGGTTCAAAAGTCTGGCCAACTGATCTCCCTTCAGATGAAAATCCACAGAAAAGTTTATTTGGCTTTACTGTACTACTCACTGTACTAGTGTACTCAGCACAAAAGAGAAGCTGCTTCACTAACTACACTCACTCACTGCCCATTCAAAAAACAAAAATGACATCTATAACAAAAGATTTGCATTCTGTATCTTAAATGCTTTTTCTTTTGCTATTTTCAGTCATATGTTCATATGACATCTATAACAAAAGATTTGCATTCTGTATTTTGAATACAAAATACGAACAGAAAATAGGAATTCAAAATACAGCATGCAAAACTTTTGTTATAGATGTCATATGAACAATGAACATACAACTGAAAACAAACAGAAAAAGGATTCAAACAAAATGTCATTTTCGTTCTTTTGCCGTTTTCGTTTTGTCGTTTTTTTCGTCGGATCGTTCGTTCGTATTTGCAGTTGTTCATTATGCGGCTCATTCATAATCCCATCGTTTTCGTATTTTGGTGCTTTAATTTTTTCATATGTACACATTATCCTGCGGGTACGAAAATTATAATTTTCTTACGAAAATAACATTTGTACGAACGGGAATGCACATATCTAGTGATCAGCGACTTATAGCTGGACTGTGACGTTGCAGTAGACAAATCAGACACTAACTGACACTTTTTAGGAACCAGTGGCACTAATACAGTGATGGGAGCTAAAAAATATGAACTATCAATGTATTATTGGCAGGAAAGGGGGAACATCAGGGGTGTTCACAGGGTTAACTTTGTGCCTAGGGAGCGCTTGATAACTGTGTGGGGGGTGTGCTTGTACTGTGGGAAGGCAAAGATCCGTGTTCCTGCTTTGTAGGAACAAAGGATCACAGTCTTCCCTACTGACAGAACAGCAATCTGCCTTGTTTACATAGGTGTCTGTGTCCCTAATGATCAGCGGGTCCCATTGTGCACCACGTCTGCCAGTCCCGCTGATTGGCTCCCTCTGTGTCCAATCACATCGGAAGCGGGTCACTAACGGCATGCATGTGTGCTCCCAACCCAGAAGTGCAGAAGTGCAGGATCACATACTGGTACTGGTACTGGTGCCTTGCCACCACATATTTACAGTATACGGTCATCAACCGGTTAAGAGATACCAGAATTGTTGATTTACTTGAACGTATATGACCCTAACTTGACTTGTCCTGTCACCTTGACTCTACTTGGTTGTCTAGCCTCTTTGGCATAGCATATTATTTTTTTATTAGCATAACCGTTTTTGTAATTTCTCTGTTCATGATCCTGGTATTCCACTGTAACTAATCTTTTTTTCAGGAATAAAGAATTGTGTTTTGGGGGTAACAGAAAAGCAACCAAATTCAAGTCCCCCTTTGGGCATCCCTGGTGAAAGACAGACGCTCCTTAGATTCTGTCATATAGGAACTCTCATCTTCCCTTGATGAAACATTAAGGCTGCGTACACACCATGAGATTTATCTGATGAAAACGGTCTGTCAGACCGTTTTCATCGGATATGTCTGCTGGGCTATTTTTGTTTGACCCGTGTACACACGATCAAACCAAAATCCCCGCCGGCAGACAGCGCGGTGACGTGGCGGTGATGTTGACGCCGCCACGTCACCGAACCAGGAAGTAAAATACTTCCACGCATGCGTCGAATCCATTCAGCACATGCGGGAGATTTTTGTCCGCTGGTTATGCATACTAACCAGCGGACATGTCAGACGGACGGGTTTCCAGCAGACAAGTTTTAAAGCATGCTTTAAAACTTGTCTGCTGGAAAAACCTGTCTGCTCGCCCGTACACACGATCGAATTTGTCTGCTAAAACGGTCCGTCGGACCGGTTTCAGCAGATAAATTTGATTGTGTGTACGCGGCCTAAGACTTTATTTGATGTTTACTTCCTAGAACACCCCGAGAATTGCTAGGGTTGTCAAACAATACACTCTCCAGCTATCACTAGTTGTCTAATCGTTCAGCTCTGAGATCTGTGCATGTGCATTATTGACTGTGATGTGAGCTCCTCTGGTTCAGGGGTATGTGTGGATGGTTTATGTACTCTTAAAAACACAAGATAAACTCCCACTAAATAAATATAATAGGTAGAACATAGATAGATAGATAGATAGATAGATAGATAGATAGATAGATAGATAGATAGATAGATAGATAGATAGATAGATAGATAGATAGATAGATAGATAGATAGTCTTGATTTATTACCCTTTTTTCTTGGTAAAATACATAGTAAAATTAGTCAAATTTGACTTTACAGTATTTTACTTGCATTAATTGAATAATTCATACTTGTGGAAAGGTGAAGCACACATTTTTTTTTTGCGGAATAGCAGAAACATAGTTGGAGTGTACATGATATACTGTATTGTGTCTAAAAGAAAATTAAAATTGGATTAATATTGCTTGCTCATGCTTGAAGCATAAAAATGCTTAAAGGCAAAAGGAGAGGGAGCTATGTCTAAAAATAAAATTCCCAGTGGATGTACAGATTTTCACAATTCAGATTTGTCAGGAATATTGGGCTCTGGAGACAAGAGTAAATAGTGTTTCCTACCGTTGTGTCTAATCTATATAAGGCTATACTTTGTTCTTGACTAAAAAAAAAAAAAAATTGGATCATTTTGGAAAAATATTGATACAACATACAGGAATATATTAGGCACAAATTCAGTTATTTCTGGCAGAAGGACAATGGGTATGTTAACCTCTCACAAAATAAGGTTAACACATAATGTATGCATGAACACAAAGGCTAAATCTAAAACAAAGTTGAATGGAAGCATAATTCAGGTCAGTAGTTCTCACCTTATTGAATATGGCTCCAAGTGTAATAGCCTAAATGTGTGGTCACCATCTGTTGTATACACTTTCCATACCATGAAGTTGCTTAGTTTAAATGATTTAATTAAAAATGTACACATTATTGTTTGAGGATTATATTTACAAAGCAGTCAATGTGACTTTTATCAAACATTTTTTGGTGGCCAATCAATCTCTGTAGTGAATGTTTTGTGAGTGTCAGATTAACTGTTTTATACATTTGCCTCAAAGTGTTATATGTGTTAATTTTTTGTATATAGTGAGGATCACCACTACATTTTTAATGGATTGTGACCAAAACAATATTTGCGCTTGCTCTAGAGGCATGCCAATGTTGGTGATCCAGCTGGCCCAAAATATACCCAGTAGCTTGAGAAAAATTGACAGCAGTACACCCTTTGACAAGGCCCCATGGGAACCTGTCCTGCATGCCAAATAATGCAAAGCTTCTGTAGCTGCTTAGAGTGGTACATTTATAATTTTACATATTAAACATTTGTTTACATAAACAAATGTTTAATGAGGTCTAAAAAGAAAGAGGTCTAGTTCAATCTTTGTGCATATGTGAATTTGTATTTTACACATATTGAATCTAAAGACGTTCTACCCTTTCAACATTTTTCATTGCTTTAACTAGGTGTAGTTATATTTATTTTGTTGTTTACTTGTCTTACCTTGTAATGATAGGCTCACATGCTGTTTGTAGTGTCGTGGCTGATCGATTCCCCTATGCCCATACGTTGCTGCAGCTAGCCTGTTCCAATGCATGCCTTGCCATCCCCTATGTGCTGCATCACAAATATGGTAGTACTAATGTGTTAAAACATACTGTACTGTAGCATCTCCCACCTATTCTCTGTGTATCTGTGAATGCTCTGCCTGCTTGTGTCTGTGTCAGATACTGTATAATTACTGTCTAGCTGCACAGTTGCACAAGCACTGGACTGAGATAACCAGGAATTGTGGAATATATACTTTCTTCACAGGAAATATCAGGTGTTACACTCAATATACAATATACAACCAATATACATTTTGGGGACCCACACAACCTTCCTGACAGATTCCTCTCATCCCCCCCCCCCCCCGCTGCAACTGTATCCTGCACTTCTTCACTCTCTTAGGCTGGGAACTTATAACACTCCACCAGAGACAGCCCTGTGCAGGCCAGAACATTCACTCAATTGTTGGGAGCCACAGAACATCAGATTACTCTGCCTGTGGGTGTAATAAAGAAAATGGTTCCCTCTTTGCCCCCTGCCAAACTGATTAGGACCAGGGAACTTTACCTTACTTGTAGGCAACTGCAGCCTATGGGGATTACTCAACCTGAGCCTATTGGAAAATAAAAAGTCCCCACTCTTTCCAGGGTCGCCTTGTTAAACTACTGGATCTAGGGCCTTGTACAGGAGGACGGGCTCAACCCCCTATCTGCGACCTTGCTCATATCACAAACAGAGATCATGAGTTAATAACAAAAAAAGGCTGTGCTAATAATCAATCAAAGGTGGATAATATTATAAAAAGTAGATGTAATATCATATAATTTAGAAAGGTTACAGTATAACTAGAATACCTTGTGATAGGTCCTAAAAGAACCATCAGTGTGTTAACAGGTGAAAATAAACATATATTGGTATAATAAACAAACAACAAATGATGAAAACGCCTCTTTTATGGGTATTCAGAGGAAGTGAATACTGTGAAAAGTCTTCAATAAACACGGGACACTGTGAATCCACCACCACACAGAATGAAGGCTTACCAGCTCAAGATATAATAGCCTGTCACCCAGCCTGGGTTTTTGCGATCCTCTACCACAGTAAATGGCTCACAAGCCTGGCATTTCTGAAGCTCCAGCCTGGATCCACTGGCGGTTCCAATGTGTCAAAAACCAGATAACATGCTAGATGTTGAAAACTTGACATTTAATCCAGCAAGGGGGAAAAAAAAGGAGGTGGTCTCAAAGGATCGATACAACTAAAAAAAGAAAGCAAAAATGGGCTGCTATCGATAAAACCAGATGATGATTTATTAAATAAAAAGTCTGTATTACAGCAGATTCAAGGTGTCATTAAAATGAACAGAAGCCAGCCGGCAAATAGTAAAAAACAAACAGCATGCCCGTGCAAGGCGGAACGCAGAAAAGCGTGGTGACATCAGCACGTCGCTCTTACTATGCGTTTAGTCTTCTCGGGGCACAAATTAACATGAATTAACCTTTATAAAGTCATGCTGAATACTTCATTTTGGGATACAAACAGAAACTTCCAACACAGGAATGTGGAGATGTATTCCTTCACAGGGTATGTGTGAAGGGCAACACATTATGCCATACAAATACATGATCAACAAGCATCTTATGCTGTTGAAAAATACAAGTAGATATGTTTACATGTCTAAAATGATTCCAATAGCCCTGTATAATATGCTGAAAGAGGAAGATATCCTAAAATTCCTCAAAGCTTTCAGCTAGTACCGCTTGCTGGGGAAGTAAGTTTCACTTATACTGCTGTAATAGCAGCAGACTCTTTACACAATTTAAGAATAAACCTAATTTGGTTCAATATATAAATTGTGGCCACATTATCTTGAGGGATCTTAGAGTAAACAGGTTTTTTATCAGACTATCCCAATTATATCTATTTTTAAGTCCTATATCAGGATTTGTATACTTCAAGGGCTGACTATACACCAACAGAGCTATCTAGTTATTTGGCCAGTATTCATTTTCCGGTTATCCCACACAAAGAGAGAGAAATTCTTAATGCTCCACTCACCTTACTGGAAGTGGAAAGTGCGGCGGCTAGCTTCCCTAACTCCAAGGCCCCAAGGATTGACAGTCTCCCTATAGAGATCTATAAAAAATATAATAAAAATATATACTTCCCTCCCTTCTTAGTACATTAAATTAGGCTTTTCATCTGGGCCAGTTTCCAGACACTATGGCCCAGATTCACAGAGCGATTACGCGTGCGCAACTGCTGTTGCGCGTGCGTAAGTCTAAATGTGCGCGTGCGTATAGTTGGACGCGATTCACAAAACAATATACGCCAGAAATCTACGTTTTTTGGTCCGGCGTAATTGAGTTAGACATTCGCTTCCCTTCGCGCAAAACTGCGCTAGACACACCATTGATTTGCTAGTCAAATATGCTAATGAGGGAGTTACGGGGATCCACAAAAAAACGCAGTTGCTGCGCAGGCTACGCGATGTGCGCAACTGCAAAATGTCCTGTCTAAAGTTAGAGCACATAAAAGCTGATCTAACTTTTGAAAAAAAGTCTAATTGTCAGATAAAGCAACACCGTTACTGAGGAGCAGACCACACACACGTGTTGCACTACAATTTGACTGCCAACATGCTAGGGGCATCGTCGCTCATAGCTGCACTAGTGAATATAGATGACCAAAGAAGGAGGAGGGCACGGAGGATGGCACGGGAGAGGGTATACCGCACCCGCATACACCTGTTTGGCATGAATGATTCAGAGGTCTTTCGCATCTTCAGATTCCCCCCTCATGCCATCCTGGAATTAACCACAACCTTGCAGGAGGACATCACCAGCCCAACACACCGCTCACATGCAGTGCAGCCACTGGTGAAGGTCCTGGCAACACTCCATGTCCTTGCCAGTGGCTCTTTTCAGCGTACAAGTGGAGTGGTGGCTGGGATGTCACAATCCTCCATGAGCAGATGTGTGCACCAGGTTGTCCCTGCAATCCTCACACGCTTGGCCAACCAAATCATCAAACCCACCACTGAGGAGCTTCGAATCAAGGCAATGGCAGATTTCTACCGAATTGCCAGATTCCCACGCACCATCGGGGCCATAGATTGCACACATGTGGCACTCCAGCCCCCCCATGAGACCGAGCACATGTACCGCAATCGGAAGAATTGGCACTCCATCAACGTACAGGTGATAGTTGATGCCCAAGGCCTCATATGGCACGTCCGTGCCAAACACCCAGGGTCCAGCCATGACAGCTACATCTACAATCAAAGCCACATCCGAACAGAATTCGAACAGAACGTGTATGGGAACACCTGGCTGGTTGGTGAGTGACATGGGAGTCAGGCATGACTATCCCCTCCCGTGATGCACAACAGAAGTGGCACATGCATGACTAACATTCTCCTGTCTTTTCCTTTACAGGTGACTCTGCATATGCACTGGGACCCCATCTCATGACTCCTATCCGGAACCCCCAAACCCCAGGAGAGGAACGATACAATGAAGCACACATCAAAACCCGTGCAGTGGTGGAGCGCACCTTTGGCCTCCTGAAGTCACGTTTCCGATGCCTGGATAAGTCTGGGGGTACACTGTTGTATTCCCCAAACTTCGTGTGCCATATCATCGCTGCATGTTGCATGCTACACAATCTCGCAGTGAGGAAGGGCCTGCAGGTTGAGCTACGTGATGATCTGACCCCCCAACCAGAAAATCAACCCCTAACCGAGGATACCCCGTCTTCTGAGGGAAGAGCAGTCAGGAGGCAGCTCATATTGGGCATCTTTGCACGTTAAACACACACATTAATCATGGCACAATGAGAATGCATGCATGCACACCACTATGGTCCCTAGCACACACACCCCACATCCTCATCAAATTGGATTGGCACCAGTCCACCATGCAAGACTGGTGAGCAGTAACGCCACGTCAAGGCTCCAATTATGTCACTGTACATTCATACACCATTCACACGGACCTGGGAATCACTTCTCCCTGGTCCTGGGGAACCCTTCTCCACCAAAATTGAGGGTGACACCCCTTTTCCAGCAGGAATGTCACCCCCACATTCAAACATCATTCACAACCCAAAATATGCCAAAAAAGTCAAACAAACAAAAATGCATAGAAACAAAAAATGCATAGTAAAAAAAATTTGCTTAGAAAAAACAAAAAAAAGCAGAGAACAAAAATAAAAAAGCTTTCAAAACAAACAAAAGGGTGAAAAAAAAATTATTGCCCTCTGCCTGAGCCACGCCTGGGGCGCCCCCGGCCACGGCCCCGGACCCTCAGGGGAGACGCATGGGGGAGGGGAAAAGCCGGGGAAGGAGGAGCAGCCCCTGAGATCTGCCCACCTGGCGGCCTGCCCTCCAAGGCCACGGCTATTCTGTCCAGGGCAGCACCAAGTGTTGCCGTGTTGCCCTGGATAGCCTGGGTAAGGGCCCTCACATCCTGCCCAACGCCTGCTGCTGTAGTTTGCAGGTCATTTAGGCAGGTTGTGGAGGCCCGGGAGTGGGAGTCCAGGTTACCCAGGCTATCATTAATGGAGGACAGGCTCTGATCCACCCGCCCCATAGTCTGGCAGAGCTGTCTCAGAAGGCGGGTCTGGGTGGCCAGGTTCCTTCTCAGACAGGCGGGCATGAGATTGGGCGCCCCCCTGGTGCTTTGGGATGACCTCCTGGCTCCAGCTGATGGTTGTGGCCGGGGAGAAGGGGAGGCCCTTGTGAGGGGAGCCATGTTGGGGGAAGAGGGGGGGGGGCTCACCCTTAGGGAGGGCAGGCTTCTTGCAGCCAGAGGGGAAGAGTCCGCAGAAACCAAAGGGCCAGTGCCTTCCATGGACTCCTCCTCCTCATGATTCTGCTCCTCCTCATGATCGTCCTCCGCATGATCCTCCCCCTCCTCTTGTTCCTCCTCTGCGGACTCTGGCCTTGTTGGGGGGGCCTCATTAGGCTGCTGTCCTGGGGTTGGAGCGGTCAGTCCAGATGGCCCTGCACCCTCCTGCACAGCTGTGGATGACACAAACCATTCACAGGTTGGAGGATCCACACACTTGCCACATATTCCCTTTCACCCCCTCCCCCACACATGCTACACACCTGAGAGAAATAAAAACCTTACCTGGCACCGCGGGGACCGGACTTGTGTCAAAGCCTGGCAGGCCCTCCACTTCATGCCGGTGAAAGGTCAGGGCCACCACACGCTCCGTCTCTGAAAATCTAACCCGGCATGGTGGGCCCCCTCCTGTGCCCCTGGCATGGGCATTTATTGCGGCCAGTTTTTTTTTCACCTCACGCCGGAGGTCATTTATTTTCTTTTCTATCCCAGAGCGGGTCCGTGTCTCCCCCTCCCCCGATGAATTGACCTGCTCTGTGATCATATCCAAGATCTCCCTCCTCCTGGCCGGGGTGGTGGTGGCACTCTGCGGGCCGTGGAGAAAACGCCCATAGTCGGTAATGGCCCGGGCAAGAATTATTTTTTCCCCCACAGTAAAATTGAGCTTTCTTTTTCTCTCAGTCATACTTCCAAACAAACTCACTAGCAGTCACCAAAAATCTGTCACAAATACAAGCACAACCAATCAGACAAGAACACACACAAAGAGAAAAAGAACAGCCAAAAATCACACTAGCACTCAGCAAGAAACACACACAAAAAAATCAGATGAAAAAATAAAGCAAGAAAACAAACGCTCAGAAATATATCAATCAAACAAACAGTCTCAAACACTTATCAAAATACACTTTCACAAAACTACCAACAAGCACAAGATCACACAGAACACTAATCTCACAACTACAAAACACACTCTAACGAACAACAGAGCAAAAGCACTTGATTCAATGGGAAGGGACACAAAGGGATGTACTTTTGCAATGGAAGGGCGTTTGTGTGTGTCTATTTATGCTGTCTGCGTAGTTCACAACGTTGCCCTAGTCCATTTCCAATTTCAATGATTGCGCCGCTCCCGAGTTGTGAGCATGCGCACAACGGAGCTGACATGGTTTCCTTCACGCGCGCATGCGCGAGTCGGCCGGCCCTTCATTTGCATGGGGTCACGGCTCATTTCAATGTAACACGCCCACGTCCCTCCCAATTTGTATTACTCCTCCTTACGCCTCCGGAAAAAACCTTACGTTTGCGCAAGCTCTTGCGTAAAAGCTACGTGAATCGCCGGATTACGCGGCTAGATTGCGCAAGTCTAACGGAAAAGTGGTGCGCTACGCCGGAATGATAATGCGCCGATCTACGTGAATCTGCCCCTATGAGTCAATCTGTAATTGTAGTCATACCTAAAAAGGATAAAAACTTGCTACATTCTGAATCTTACAGACCAATCTCTCTACCATACACAGATGGTAAAATTATTGCTAGAATACTACTAGATTAAATAAGGTTATTAAACATACTATCCATTCAGATCAGGTAGGATTCGTGCCCAATAAGTCAACTTCATTCAATATTAGACGTGCATATTTAAATATGCAGGTTTCGGCTTTGGGCCACTCAAATTGTGCCATTTTAGTGGTAGACCTGGCGAATGGCCATACTTGTCCATCCTTTAAAAAATTAGACTTGACTCTGGCTTCTGCCAGTGGGTGCAGTTGTTATACTCTGCTCCGGTGGCATCGGTTAGGGTCAATGGCCTTCAATCTCCCAGTTTTAGACTCTTTCAGGGCACTAGGCAGGGGTGTCCATTAGTGATGAGCGGAATACGCCATATTCGATTTTGCGATATTTCACGAATATTTCGAAGAATATTCGCGAATATTCGTTAATATCGAATATTCGTGATATTTTATAAAAAAAAAATTGCGAAATTTCGCAATTTTTTTTTTTATAAAATATCACGAATATTCGATATTTACGAATATTCGCTATATTTTATTTAAAAAAAATGCGAATGCGAAATTGATTGCGAAATTGATTGCAAATTGATTGCGAAATATTCGAAATAGCGAATATTCGCCGCGATATTCGAGATATTCGCGAATACTCGAATATGCAATATTCGTAGCGAATATTCGTGAGCAATACTAGTGTCCATTGCCCCCCTACCTTTTTCCCTGGCTATAGAGCCTTCGGCATTTATTATGCGGGCCTCCTCCGATGTTACAAGTTTGATTTGGGGATATATGGAGGAAAAGATATTATTATATGCAGATGATCTTCTTTTTTTCTTGACCAATATCTGTTCATCCCTGCTCGCAGTAATGAAATATATTAAGGAGTTTTGCAGGTTTTCCAGGTTAGGCATAAAGTGGGAGAAATCCATGCTAATGCCCCTGGATCCCCTTCCAGATTCATTGCCATCTACACATTCTTATCTTAAGGTTGTCTCTTCTATAAAATATTTGGGTGTAGCTATGTCTGACTCCCCACAGTCATATATTGTGGATAATATACTTCCATTACTTTCTAGTTTCCAAAATCAAAGTAAAACCTGCAATAAGCTCCCCTTATGGTTAATAGGCCATATCAATCTAATTAAGGTGATATGGATGCCTCAGGTTCTATATTTTTTACACAATGCTCCGATCTGGATACCCATACAGATTTTTATTAAAATAATACCATATTTAGGGGAATAATATGGAAACAAATTGGAGACTCTAAAACACCCCAAAAATGCAGGCAGTCTGGCAGTAGTGTTGCTCATGAATATTCGCATTGCATATTCGAGTATTCGCGAATAACTCGAATATCGCGGCGAATATTCGCTATTTCGAATATTCATATTTTTTCAAATATTTTACTATTTTATATTTTACTTACCTCCGAGTCCTGGAGCCAGAGAAATTTCGCAATTTTTTTTTTAT